>LPNX010313089.1:38830-139251 GCA_001517045.1 Pseudotsuga menziesii | reverse complement strand
AAAGTTTGCTTAAGACTAGACTTCACATGGGTTATGAGGTTAGGGTCACTACCAGTAAGGATAAGATCATCAACATAAAGAACAAGTATGATGAGATGGAAAACTCTCTAGCAATAGCTTGAGATGAGACTTTATTTGTCTACAACTTTCCATCTACAGACCGACTAAAAAATGGAAGTTGTAAATCTCTTAGTTGTACAATTGCTTTGCATGTACAACCATAAGGATCGTCGAACATGGGATCACAAACTTCCATACACACAACATAGTTGCAATCATGCTCAACACAACTCTACAGGAAAGAGTCCATTTGAGGTATGTTATGGATTTCAACCCTTAGCGCCTATCACCTTAATCAGCTCCTCGACACAGTCGAAAGACACCGACCTCGAAGGATGAGAAGTGGGGAAAGAATTAAAATTCAAAGATAAAATCTACAACATCCAGAAGCAAGCACAAGAGATGTTTCAATGAGAAAATGAAAAAGCTAACACCCAACGCGACAAACATTGTATTCCTCATTCATTCCAAATTGGGGATCAGGTCTGGTTACATCTAAAGATGGAGTGCTTCATCGACCCATATAGAAAGTTGAAACCTTAGCGATATGGTCCATATAGTATCTTTTAATAGATTGGATAAAAAAATTTTCAGTTTGACATTTATGCATTCCTTGACCTACATCTAGTAATTAATGTAGATTTACTTCAACCATACCATGCACTATTGTTGGAAAAAAATGAATTGGAGACAATAGAACCAACAGACATCCATCCATATGTTCAAGAACGTCTTCCTTGTGACACTGTTGCAGGACGACGCATTCGCCATACAAGGTAGAACTCCATTCCCTTGTTTCAAGTGTCTAAATCTAGATAGCTTCCCACACAAGGAAAGCGGTACTCTACTAATTAAGCACCCAACAAGTTTCATCACCTAAATGAATACATAATGGAGAGAAGTGTTTCTTAAGGAAGGATGAATGGTCCAACTAGTAGTCGATAGGTTCACCTCGAGCAGTTGAAAAGTTCGCCTTTAGAAACTGAGAGGTTCACCTTTGACAGGTTTGCCTCAACAGGTCTACCTTGACATACAACATACCAAGATGCTCTGTGATGATTGAACTTATCAATCGTTATAACTTCTTTTGTACTTGAATGTAGAATGTAGTCACCCAAGAATCTCAACATACTATATAAGCATGTACATTATGTAATATAGACATATATACGATTACTCCATATTTCATGGAGAAAAAGTAATAAATTGGTTCAAATTCTTGCATATTGTCTATGTGTATATTTCCTGTCGACCTAGTATGTTTGCTGCTTTGCTAATTCTTCTTCTATGCTTCCACTGTAATAGTACTCGACTCATTTAGTCGACTGTTGTCCCCAGCGTGTACTTGGGAACGACCTAGATTATCAACCTTTGAGGTAGGTTAGAAGGCATAAAATTATTCTTAATGTATGTGCTGGAAGTGGTATTTCCAGTAGCCACTACCATATTTTTACCTTCAACCTTCCTTTCCATCATAAAATCATTTTCCAAGGATGGTAGGTTTGAGAGAAGCACCTCATGTTGAATGTTATCCTTTAAGGTTATAATAAAGAGATCCAACAAATTATCTTCTGAAATATTCTTCACTCTAATACTTAGTTTTTAGAGGTGCTTGATGTTCTTTGTAACTAGGGCTTTTTGCTTGTTATTTACTGATTCGATAAAGAAGGTGTTTCTATTTATATTCCCATAATGTGCAATCAATTTTTATGTGAATATAGAGCAAGATATAATATATATTTTTTTACAGTCACAAAGACATCGATACTATACAAATTGATCAAGAGATAATTATAAGAATGCAATTGTTACCTTTTGCAAAGTTGGCACTTGGTGTAGATCAAAGAAGCGCTCCATATGGAATATCCAAGTTATTGGATCATTGTTATCAAACTTTCTCATGTCAATTTTGGGAGTAGAGTATTTCTTTTGACATGATTTGAAACCATGTTGATGTAAAGAATCATCGAATTTTTGGTCTCAAACTTCTTGACACCCAAATCATATCTTCCAAATCAGACACCCAAAAAGATATGTCTTAATTTACATCATAGATCAACAATGAATCCTTTGGTGGTTTGAGTCGAGTGTGATTGTATCCACTTCCTTTTGGTGGAATTTTGAACAATATAAATATATATCACACCCTATGGTTCACACAAATAGATATGTTTGTTGATTGTACAGCATTGGGAGTCACTCTCCAGACTTGTGAGTAATATCAAGTTGGACTTGTGAGTCATATCAAGTCCTAAGTATCCTCATATGATTGAGGTGGTAATGTTGTATTGTAGATATAGTGAGTAATATCAAGCCGAGTCTTGTGAGTAATATCAAGACTAGACTTGTGAGTAATATCAGGTCAAGTATTCTCATAGAAGGTAGCCTATGAGATGGACCTCCAAGTTATGGAGTTGAGTTTTGTGAGTAATATCGAGATTGGACTTCTAGGTAATATCAAGACATTAGAGTTGTGAGTAATATCAAGTCCTACCAATATCCTCATTTATTGAGGTGGCATACTTTACTTGGTAAAGTGGTTATATTATGCGATGTATTACTAAACATGGTCATTCGAGATGGATAAATCTAGTAAGTATCCTCTAGAGTGAATTAGTTTAGCATATGGTTGTATGGTATGGGTAAATGTATATGATCATTTGTATGGAATAAATTCTTTTGAGTATGATATGATAAGATGGTTAAATAATTAATATGCATGTGGATCATGCAGTATTTAATTAATGATAATGAGATAAAGCATAGAGAAAGAGAATGAATTTAAATTGCACATGTATACCTCAAGTGAACTCGAATTATGAAGGCCTCAGTTAAGCCTAAGTTGTAAATAAATAATGTGTTAGTTAAAAAAGGAAAACCTCCTTAATTTATGTATTCAATGTTGGGTCTCTAAGGATCTTCACTCCTTTAGTCTATTAGGATTTTTACTAAGAACCTACCTCCCTTTAAGTACTCACTAGAAACTCTTGATCACCTTCTCTCAGAAAAAGAGACAACCTTCCATTGTGAGAATTTGATGCAGGTGCAAGATGTTATCAATGTTGCCCCAACTACATTCAGTTCCATTTGTCACATGATCTCACTATTCTACAGAACAAGTTAAGTTTTGTTAACTTGTGGGACAATTTAGATCACCACATATAACAAACAAAGAAAATAATTTAGTTGTGCCATCATAAGTAGATGAACACAAAGGAACATTTTATCTTTAGATACCCCATATATTATGATATTTGAGAAAGAAATCATTGCTTTCTCCATGATAAAAGATGTCTAGTTCTATGCATGCATAAGTTGATCATTCATAAACAAAATATCTTGAGGGACCTTTCCATATCCTAATCCATTCAGTTCACCACCTTTGTATTGGCCTATCTCAGTTACTGTAAGAACTAAAAATTATAAAAATTTCTCATCCACGAACATATGGATGGATTGATGATACAATACCCTCCATGTTGGGTTGTGAAATGCATATCTCATCACTATTAATTATGTTCTAAATGTATCATAGTTATTACTAAATATTTGCAATTTGCGCTAATAAACTAAATACTACTTCCACCATATATACCTTAATCAAAACTGGGATCTCTCTAATGATCCTACTATGTATCCCTTTCTTGATGTTTTAGGGTTTTAGATTGATTATTGGGATGTTTTGGTTAAATTGGGGCTAGTATCTTGCTAAGGGTTTGTATTTATTTAGGTAAAAATGAAGATGGAAGTGGGGATGTTCATCCGTCCTCTGTATGCTGGTGTTGCTGATATAATTTGGGGACATACCCTCGCATTTCCAAATCTCTGGACTATCAGGAATGCAAGAAACTTAGTCCCATCCTAAGTTTTCCCTAATTTTTTTTTAGTAATTCCAAGAAAGTGTGTGTCGGGGTAAATAAATATGAAGTGTGCCCGATAAGGTCAATACAAATCAAGTGTTACCAAGAAATCAAAAAAGGAAAACCCTCTCTTCAGAGCTCCCAAAGAATAAGGCTCATAATCTCTTAAGGACTTAGCAAATTACCTCATCACAACATACCTCTATCAGGAAACAACATGAAAACTCTACAACCTTCTAAGGAACAAGAATTGTGCTTATCATTTCAAACCAACACCATAAAGGATTCTATTTTTATTTACTAACCGCATAGCTTGTATCTATTATTAGGAACATTGGCACATTAGCAAGTTAGGCTCATTACCAACACATTAGGGTATTTAATTTGGAACAACGTGAGGACATCTATAAGTTAGATTAGGAACATGAATACATTACATCAGGTTATAAAAAAATCAATCTATTATTTTGATTAGATAAGGAATCTATCCTAGAATGGGTCTATTTCCATCTCTATCTCTAGACTGCCTATTCTACTGGTTCTAGAGGAATAGGTGTGTACAACCATGAGCAATAGTTGTTTCTACTAGCCGCAATAATTGTTGAGTAATCTCTTATTTCTCCAACCATTAACCTCTTATTTTTTCTTTAAGGAAAGGAAATACTATTGAGGCCGGTTCTAACATTTACAATAATTTTGATGTACATATTTTTCGTATTATTGTATTACAAAATAGAGACTGATAGGACTATGAATTTAGTTGTATCATTTACAATGAATCCTTAGGTATCCATGTGTAATTGTTTTTGTACTCTCAGTGGGGGTTACAAGTTATGGAGCATTTGGCATGATATTACCTTCTTCACCTTGTTGTCTTGCTGATTTTGAGTTGTTTTTGCCTGAAAATAGCCTAATTTGAAACCTCTTTATCTCAAATTCCATAGATATGTTGGGGAAGCTAAGTTCATTCTACTGCGCATTATTGAAATTAGAAACCCTAGTATGCCAAAAGCATTTCCAAACCCCCAATCACATAGAAAAAAAAGTGAAATTCGCTATATAGTGAAGGAATTAATGCATTTGTCAAACGACCCTAGTGATCTGCACAATGCATTTCTATGAAGTTAAGGAGTTTTCATTTTTATGTGCTCTGTAGAGAATCAATTTTCAAAGATTAATTTTTTCGGTCGATATTTTAACTTACTGAAGACATCTCGGTATCCTTTTTGGTGGTCTTGATTTCCTCTTGCCGCAAAAATCAGTGTAGAACTGGGCGCAGGATTGGGTCTCCTCTATGTGAACAAGCACAAGGGCTCTCTCCTTTATTAATTTTTGGGTCTTCTACTCTTCTGTCGCATGGTCTCGAATGGTGCAGGGATATACTCTAGTTCAGAGATCCTTCTCCTTTAATTCATGCACTTCGCTTCAACTATGTCATAGTTTATCCTTCTTGCTTCACACCTATAAAGGGTTTACACTTATTAACCACTTACTTTAAATGTAAGATATATTTTTTAATGAGGTTATTATGGTATAGTTATAGCGAATTAGATCCTGATTGAATCTAGAGGTGGTTTGAATCATACTCCTATCCATATCTTGATCAAAATGAAAAATATTAGAGGTATAAGAAAAATAATAGAGGTAATAGTTATAGCGAATTAGTTTTGTTTTAGAATAGGATATCCATATCCTTATGGATTAAGTATCAAGATGAACTATAGTTTGGTCTTGTATCCTTTAAAAAATATTAGTCTAGGACTATATATGTAGATTACGTAATTGTATTTATGTTTTTATGATTTCTTGGAGTAGGATTTTATTAGAGTTACTATGAAAATAAAGAACTCGTGCAAAGTTTCAAGTTATTTAAATGCTTTTTTGTTTTAATTACAAATGGACAAGTATTATTCCTTTGATGTATTCTAACATATTTCTTTATGTAATTGTCTATATAAAATAATCTCAAAAATTCTTACCTTCAAGGTCAAAAAAATATTCTCTAATGGCATATCCCAAGAACAATTTGGGTTCTTGGATGAAAGACAAATGTATGAGGAAATAGGAGAAACTCAAGAATACATTCACATTAGATTAAAATTAAGAAATTTCCAAGTTGTAGTTGTGAAATTATATTCGTCAAAGGAATATGACAAGACTAGTTGAATTTATCTTAGATCATGCTTATGTTAAATTTAGTTATCTAGTTGTGATATGGATTATGGGATATGTCTCTTTTTTTATTTTGTTATCTCAATAAATAGCTTGGATTCAAACTTTTGAAAGTCGACCAAAGTCTTAAGACATGGATTCCTTTACCCCCTTTTATTTTCTTCCAGTGGTTGAAGGGCCTAATAAGGCTATTAAGGAAGCTAGAATATTTGGTATCTAAATGAGGAGATATTTATTATTAACACATTCATTTTAATTTATGATGTTTGGTTTTTTTTATCAATGGAAGAGAAATGGAAACTAATAAATGAACATCATGATGATGAAGACGACGATGATGATGATGATTAGGGTCATGATGACGATGACGATCAACATGATCATGATGATGAACATGATGGTGACGATGATGATCAACATGATGATGATCATGAAGATGGTGGTGATGATCATGACGACGATGACGATGATGATGATGAACATCATGATAATGCTGATGATCATGATGATCATGATGATGAAGACGATGGAGATCAACATGATGATGATGATGAGGGTCATGATGATGAAGACAACGATGATGATGATGAACATCGACATGATGATGATGATCATGATGATGAATATGATGATGATCAACATGATGAAGATGATGGTGATGATGGTGATGATGACGATGAAGTTGATGATGATGAAGATGACGATGATGATGATGATGATGATGATGATGATGTTGATGATGATGAATATGATTATGATGATTATGATGATGGATATGATGATGATTATGATGATTATGATGATTATTATTATGATGATTAGGATGATTAGGATGATTATGATGATTATTGTGATGATGATGATGATGAGGGTCATGATGACGATGATGATGATGATGATGAACATGATGATGATTATGATGACCAACATGATGATGGTGATGATGATGATCATCATCATGATCAAGATGATGATGATGAACATCATGATAATGATGATGATGATGAAGATGATGAGGATCAACATGAGGATGATGATGATGAGATTCATGATGATCAAGACGATGATGATGATGATGATAATGATGAAAATGGTGATCATGATGATGATACGATGATGATCAATATGATGAAGATGATGGTGATGATTGTGATGATGGTGATGATGGTGATGATGATGGTGATGATAACGATGAAGATGATGGTGATGATGGTTATGATGATGATGATGGTAATGATGAAAATGAAGATGATGATGATGAAGATGAAGACGATGATGATGATGATGTCCATGATTATAATGATTATGATTTTTATGATGATGATGATGATGATGATGATTTTGATGATGATGATGATGATGTTGATGATTATGATATTGTGATGATGATGACGATGATGATTATGAAGATTATTGTGATGATGATGATGATGATGATGATGATGATGATGATAATGATCATGATGACAATGATGATCAACATGATGATGACGATGATGATCGACCTGATGATGATGATGAAGATGATGGTGATGATGATGATGATGAGCATGATGATCAAGATGATGATGATGATGAACATGATGATGATGATGATGATGATCATAATCATTGTCATGATGATGAAGACGATGACGATCAATATGATGATGATGATGATGATGAGGGTCATGATGATGAAGATGATAATGATGATGATGATCATCATCATCACGGTGATGAATACGATGATGATGAATGCTGACATGATGGTGATTATAATGATGACCATGATGATGAATACGATGATGATCAACATGATGAAGATGATGGTGATGATGACGATGAATAAGAAGATGATGAAGATGATGATGATGATGATGATGAAAATGAAGATGATGATGATTATGATGATTATGATGATTATGATGATGATGATGATCAAAATGATGACTATGATGATGATGACGATGATTATGATGATTACGATGATGATTATGATGATTATTGTGATGATGATGATGAAGATAATGATGATGAGGGTCGTGATGACGATGATGATCAACATGTTGGTGATGATGATGAACATGATGACGATGATGATAATCAACATGATGATGATGATGATGGTGATGGTGATGATCATGATGATGATGATATCTTTCCTATTCTAGTAATACATAACGAGAGGAACTATCGGCTTGACTTACAAATATTTCTTCATGCGTGCAGTTTTCATTGACTCTAGCCAAGCTCGTACCCACCATTGTTAAGGACTATCATTTTCTTAGAGTTATTCCTTACTGTCATTTTCCAGTCATTATGTTGATTGCATGCCTGCTTTCGCTGATATTCTGCCATGTCATCTAGTATCTTGTTTTTTCCTTATGTAATAGCTTATTCTTCTGGTGCATCTTCCTCGTCCCATGCCTTCTCTTTATCTTCTTCTTCTCTTTCCTTCTTCTCTCACCACATCTTTCCCTTGATGCTGCTTCCTCTGTCGTAGCTTCTTCCTCTTCTTATTTATATTCTTGTCCATATTTAAGTAGAATTCTACCTGAATTCTTCCCTACTGTCTTGAGGTGGTCTTGAGGCCCAACATAGCTCACTCAAGTGGAAGAAAATACGAGCGAGGTTGTTGTACATAAGTTGAATGGAAAACTGGTGTGGTGTAAAGCAGGAATTTTGTCACGTGGAAGAAGAATAAAACATCAGTAACTCTTCCATCCATATGCCACCTTGGTCTCTGTGTATTTTGTTTTGATATAGCCTAATATTGCGCTGAGGCGCATGCTGCACTGATAATATTCAATATTGGGCCAAGGCACTTGCTACACCAACTTAAAATAGAATACCTTTAATTATGTTGATAGGCGTGTATATCTTGGAATTTTGGGGTTGACTCTCATCTATGTTTTTTCATCTATCAACAAGAATGAGACAAGTGTACCATCCAAATTGATTCTATGGGTGTCGTCCAAAATTAATAATTAACAATTTAAAAAAAATAGCTTAGTTAACATGTGATAAGTATAGTTTTCATTATAGTTGGAAAATTTAAACTTCAACTTCAACTATTCTATTATTAGATACCAATGTGATATTATAGAACTATGAGCTTAATTCCATTGATGATACAACTATTAGATTAACTTTGACTCCAATCATGAATTTTATTTGAACTGCACTTCTTAATATATTAATTTTTAAATTAACTAACTCAACTCTAATCATGGTTATATTGGATAGCTATAAGCTTAAATATTAGATACAACTATTTTTTTTGTTACAAGGGGAATTGAAAACTAGCTCGTTTCATACTCCCTCGACACATGGGAAACCTCCTTTCTGTACCATGAGGTTTGAACATGTGACCTACTTAACAACCCCCCCATGCCTTAATAGAACGTGAAGTGACCAATAGACCAAACTCCAGGGGGCTATACACTTATTAACTTAAGTCCAATGTTTCCACAACTATTAGTTTAACTTCAACTCTAGTCGGTTATATTGGATAACTATTGTATTAACTATTATATAACTATTAAGTTAACTCCAATAGGCATACAAGTATTAAATTAAATTGAGATGAACTTGGTAATAAAAACTATTAGATAAAAGTGTAGCCTTGGAAGTGGACCTTCATTACAAGAAAAGAAAAGAGGAATTAATTGAATCTTACAGGAAGCCTGCATACATTTGTCGGCTTATCAAGATGATGATGATGATTATCATGATGATGAATATGATGATGATCAACATGATGAAGATGATGGTGATGATGGTGATGATGATGATGGTGATGATGATGATGATGATCACAATGATGATGATGATGAATATGATGATGATGATGATGATGATGAAGATGAATATGATCATGATGTCGATGATTACGAGGGTCATGATGATGATGAGGGTCATGATGGTCACAAGGGTCATGATGATGATGATGATGATGATGGTCATAATGATTATGATGATCATGATGATTATGATGAGGGTCATGATGGTGAAGACGATGAATACGGTGATGATGATGATGATGATCATCATCATCATAATCATCATGAAGACGATAATGATGATGATGATAATGATGGTAAAGACGACAATGATGAAGACGATGATGATGATGATGATTATGATGATTATGATCATGAAGATGATGATGATGATGATGATGACGATAATGATGATGATGATGATGATGATGATGATGATGATGATGATGATGATGATACTGATGATGATGATAATGATGATGATGATCGTGATCACGATGATGAAGACGATGATGATCAACATGATGATGATGATGATGATGATGATGATGAAGATGATGTTGATGACGGTGATGATGATGATGATGCACATCATGATATTGAAGACAATGATGATGAACATCATGAGAATGATGATGATGACGACAACAAGGATGATGATCATGGTGATGAAGACGATGACGATCAACATGATGATGATGATGATGATGATGATGATGATGATGATGATGATGATGATGATGATGACGGCAACGACGACGATGATGAAGATGATGGTGATGATGATGATGATGATGATGATGATGATGATGGTGATGGTGATGATGGTGATGGTGAAGGTGGTGGTGATGATGATATTGATGATGATGATGATGATGATGAATATGACAATGGTGGTGATGAAGATGAAGACAATGATGATGACGATGATGATTATGATGATGAAGATGAAGACGATGATGATGATGATGATGATGATAATGAAGATGAAGATAATTATAATGATGGTTTTGACAATGATGAATATTATTTTATGCTTGTCTATTCTCCTATCTATCAATATATGATCTCATTATTGTTAGTAACTCTTTCTTTTTAAAATAAGATAAAAGAATAGCCCTAATTAAATATTTACCTTTCAATATATTTCGTCATATTCTTCATCCAATTCATCATCCCTATCATGAGATCCAAAGTCAAAATGATAAGGATTGGCCATATCATCATCGACATCTAAGTCAGTTACGATCATCATGTCATCATCGATAGAATCTTCATGGGAATTGTCTGCTACATCAACTGATTCAACTAAACCTTTGACATCTTCAGTTGGATCAACATGATCATCTAAATCATGTTGATCATGCTCTTCATCATCGTCTTCTTCTTCAAGAGTACCTTCTTCATTATCATCTTCTAGGTTATAATTTATAGGCCTTCCCCTTGGATTGTGTCTCACAACAAATGACCAACCTGCTTTACCCGGAACTTTCAAGTAAAATACCTATTCACACTGGCTTTGAAGAGCATAGGGATTCATTCTTGGCTCAAACAACCTTGTATTTTCCATGGTAAATCCATTATCATGTTCAATAATAGTTATATTGAGATCTTGTTGATTCAATCGTAATGTGTACCATTTGACAACGAACATAATGACCTTAAAGGAGTTAAAGTCACACTGTAGAATATCTTCCAAATACCCATAGTATCAATTTTCTGAGAGTTCTCTATGTATGTCACTTCTAGATGAAACAGTGGTCACGTCAAATACTATAGATATCCCAAAATTTGATGTTTTCTTTGTTTCATCCAATTTTTTGATGCGATATCTACAACCATTGCATAGCATAGCCTTATGGTGTTTTACCTACAACACACAATACATGAAACAATTACACAATGATTCAATATATATGCAAACATACATGGAAAATAACAACATGTACATCAAAATGTAATTTGCAAAATAAAAGATTTAGACTGATTGATTAATATGCTTGCCATTTTATCTTTTAAACCATATGGTAAATCGATTTCCCTTTCTGTAAGATTTGTATCTCCATTACGATGTGATGCTTTTAGCAATGAAGCCACACCTTCCCATGATATTCCATGACCTGATTTTTTTCATTGTTCAATCCATACCTTCATTCAGTCAATATTGTTTGCGATGTATAAATGAATTGCATCCCACTCTCGATCAACTTCTTTATGGCAATAAACATTAAAATTCAAGACAAATGTAAATTTTCTTAACAAAGTATATCCTCTTAATTGATGCAATAAATTGAAAATGAAATTAGAATATGTATGATATAATTAACATCCAATAGATAATAATTACCGTTCACCTTCCTCGGTCTACGTTTCCCCTTTAGGTACTCCCCTTCAAAATTGTTATTGCAGTCTGGATCACAAATGCGATATAAATTGAGCTTTGACACTAAATTAGGAAAATATTCTCTAACATACAACCTGTTTTGGTATACCATATATCCTTCCATCATATAACCATCAGCATGTGCTCGTTCTCTAACCAAACCGTTCATAAATTTCAAGTGCCTCTCAACCATCCACATGGACCTTGAGTGCATAGGTCCACACAATTCAATCTCCTAAAAATGGTGTATGAGGTAGTGTTCCTGTTCATTGAAAAATGTCGAAGGTAGATGCTTATGCATTTCACACATGAGACGAGGAATTTCTCTCCTCCAATATGTTATATCTTATTTATGGATTTCTTTAGATGTTAACCATCTACAAGTGACATAAACCAGTAACGAAATTTAACAAAAAAAAAAACATTAAATTACAAAACATGAATTAGTGCAGAAAAAAAAATATAAATAATACGAAGAATTAAAGAAACACTAAGCAAAAGCAACTAAATGCTAGTTGCCTCATGTATTTCCCAAGATTATATATAACTTGTTTGGCATTGTTGTTGAAGTTGTCAGGGAGAGAGAGAGGTAGAACATACTGTTTCAATATACAAACCATGTTAGTTTTTAAACAAAGAGTATACAAACAAGAAAACAAATTTATGCAATAAAATGAAAAACAATTATATGGACATAATAATAATAATTACCAAGTGATGAACATGAGCCAATCATGTGTTTTGACCCCTGCAAAATCACATTTTTTGTTATGATATTCTTCAAATTTGCATAAAATCCAGTGGGAAATTTAATTTTTTGCATTACTTCTTTGACAACATTACTTTTATGCTCCATAGACATCAATGGAATTAAGTTTATATTAATTTGGTCTCCGTTTCTATGAAATTGAATGACGTCTTTCATTGCATGGTTTCCTTGTTGAATGTCTTCGCAATCTTTCATAATTTTATCTTTCTCGCTCCTTAGCTCTAGTAGTCGCCATAATGTTTCAGTCACATTCTTTCCAATATGCATTGTATCAAAGAGATGAGCAATTTGTAGGTGCTATTAGTAGGGAAACCGTCTGTCGAGGAAAAATTTATTTTTGCAAAATGTCCATTGCTTCTATAAAAAACATGTTGGGATGTTTAAAATTTTTTATTTTTATAATTTGGTCGTCATTGAATATCCGATGAAATTAACCTACTTACTGTTGGAAGTATAGGTTTGTAGAATTTGAAATATGATGATATATTAATTGGAAAATTATTCTGAATTCATAGAATATTTGACATCCTCCCTTTAACCTTTAGTCGCAAATCCGATAACCTAGTGTCGCATATCCGGCGACCTAGTGTTGGATTTTCGACGACCTAGTGTCAGATATCCGATGCCCTAGTGTCATATATATGACACCCTAGGATCGCAAAGTTTCGTCGAAAAACCTACGATGAGGAATTCGAAAGATCGATGAGGCTTAAAGAAATCAAAAGGTACAGTACATTTCATCATTGCTAACCGACAAAAATCTACTTTACGTGGGATGTCGTTAGATTCTGTCGTCATATTTTGGGCTCAAATCATGTTGTGTAACATACAATTCACATGAAATGTTTATGTTTCCATATACATATAAATTAGGTTTTTGAGTCTTTTTAAATAAGGTTAGAAGTAATAAACCAATTAAATATTAGATATCTTGTGATAAATGAATGTAGTGATCTCTCACCAAAATTTAGTTCAAAACAAATGTTTTGGTGATGAAATGGCCTCTTGGTATGATGACACAACAATATTTCAATTTGAATATTGTCCAAGATCTTGTAGAGTGATAAGAAGTTGTAGAGCTAACACTTCTTTCATGATTTCTCAATTCATAACTGTTTCTAGCTTGAATGTGTCCTCTTATTTAAAAGCTAATGGTAAACATTTCTAGTGATGTCGAGATAGTTCCAACCTCTAATTCTTTGGTGAGTTCATTGTAGTCCTTTTTATCCTTTATCACATGAAACTGTGATTATTAATTCATGTTTCAAAAATTATTTGATTACCTATGTGATTCATGCTGCAAAGTGGTCACATAAAATTTGAATAACATGATATTTCCCTCCACATCCATTCACTTCCATCAGTACATAAAATTTGATGCAGTGTACTCTCTAGGTGGTGTGATAACATAACGATCTGGAAAAATCTTCGAAGACATTACTTTTTTTGTAGTAATCTCCTTTATAACGATCCCTTGACAACGACACATGTATTTATGGGTTTTGGGCTTCAAATTTGTCACTTATCCTGAAATACTAATAGAAAAAATGATCTTGCCTTGATGAAATAATAATGTGGTAGCCATCTCTTATTTGATGGAGTTTTTCACATTCTAATATTCCTAATGTGGTTAATTTGTATTCGGTAGTGGAGATCTGATGGTATAATAACTTAATAATATCCTTTATTTTTGCACCAGCTTGGTGGTAAAACTCAAGTGATTCGATATATTTGTTTAATAATTGACATGCAACTTAATGGTGAGCTAGTAAACTTAGTTCTCCCTTAAATGCAATTATTTACCTTCAACTGGAACGCTATCTCTTCTACTTATTTGTTTATGAATTTATGAATGATTTAATGTCATATCTCTAGAGGAGTGCTCTGGTACCATATAGAAATTGCATCTCTAGTGTGAAGAGGAATCATAGGAAATAGATCTCGCTACCAAGATAATTCTCAGGAGCATACATGGGAAAAATAGAGACTGAATCACATGAAAGAAGAGATGAATATTGGATTATATCCTTCCATTGAATAATGATGAATAATAGTGTACATAAATAGTACATCCCTCATAGGTAAAATCAATTTGTATTGGAGAAAACACATCAAGCTCGAAAAGATATACTTACTACATATGATAAACCCCCATAGGTGGATAAAGAAATTGCCTAATCAGTTAAGGGCCTCAAAATTAGCTAAAGCATGAGTGATTTGTCATGTATGATGGAAAAAAATGATAATCCTAGAATATCGAAAGAAAATCATGGAAAATGGGTTGACAACAAAAGATAGCAGTTTCCTAGTTGACTATATTTTACCTTATCCACTGAAAAGATGGAATAAAGAACAAAAGGACAAAATATGTAGGAAAACACAATTACTAATTTTGGCAGTCAATAAAGTAGACATGATCAACCCAAAATCATGATTAAAGCTCTCCTAGGGTATATATGTAAAGTGTTGACCATGAGGTGCAAGTGGATGCCAAATATCTAGGCTAGTGGGTATGAAATTAATCAAAATTGATTAAATATTTTATCCTAAGTTATGAAGTGGATTTATTATATTCCCAAACCCGTATTTAATTCTGGCTTTACGCTGATTATGTAAAAAATATGGGTGTATATAAGGCCCAACAACAAGGTTATGGTCACTTTTTGCAATTATTCATGTCCATAAAAGTTAGGAAAGAAACAAAACCACATGGGGTAAATACTCCTTCAAGAAAGGACAGGGCACAAAATTTGAAATATGTCTTCAATATGTATTTATCTTCACTTGAATTAGCTAAATGAATTGCTTCTGGTGAAAAAATTTGATGAATAAATCATGAACTCCATGATCACGCTCTAGAGTGTTGAATCTGCAAGAAAGAAGAGGAGAGACTCATTGTATCTCATCATATGATGAAGTAGGAGCATTATTTGAATACTTATTTCTTATTTCAAACTCTAATCCACAAATACAATATGAAATAAAAAAGGGATCTATGGATACTCCTTCCTAAAGAGTACAAAAAATAAGACAATTAATAGCACAATTAGTTCCTTGTATATCTGGAAAATTGTGATGTGAATCACATATATTTCTTCCAATATGATGTAGAAAATTCCCATATCTGATATGAGGATGAAAATAATCTGATATATCAGAAAAAATAGCATATGAAACAACAAAGACAAAGGCTTCAGTGACTCCATGAGGATATGGGGATAGGCTAGGAAAAGTATGAGCAACTCGAGAAAACTGATGAGTGTAAAACTATGAATAATGAATGGACTTGAGATCTACCATAAGTATTTAGAAATGATATAAACATGTGTAATATGATTCCAAATATGACTAAGATCATGGATAAGAAAGCAGTGAAAAATAGGCAAGACTTCAAACCATGTAATATAAGTAACATTGCATAAGAGACCAATGAGGAATCAACTAGTGAACTTGGGATTTGTATAGTGTTAGGAGTATTCATAGGTATAGTATATGGTATGGATGATGGTATGAATGGTGTCATGACATGTATATCATATTATAAACATTCTTCTAAATTATAATTATAATCATGTGAAGAAGACTTTCTTAAAGACAAGTGAAGATCTAGTGGAAAATCACAATTATTGAGAGATGAATGTAGGAGACTGATAGGTGGATTATCAAAGAAATGATATGATATTTTTTATTCTAATATATTAGAAGATGAATCTATATCAGATATATGAGGAAAGGATTTAACTCTATCACTCAAAGCATAGTTTATATTACCTTGGAACTGTGCACTATGACAATGTTTTGAAGAAAGAATAGGCTTCTATAGCTCATCTTGAGCTTTGATGTTTTCCTTCTCAAGAAGCTAAGACATGATGCCCATCTTATTCTTCAAACATTTATTATCTGGATGAAATCCCTTACTGAAGTAAGAACACTTGGATTTTATCCCTTTCTTCTTGACTTTCTTCATTGAATCTTCATTAGTAGGCTTTGAACCTTCATCTTCAATTTCTGACTTTGGATTCTTGTCTTTCACAACTTTTTTTTTCTTTTGATCTTGCATTACTTATTCCTTGAACTATGAGAGCATGATCCTTTCCCTTGGAATATATAAGATCACCCACCTGGATCAATTTATCTTTCTCCTTGGTTAGTGAGTCAAAGAAAGTACACAAAGAAGACATTTTTCAATTAGAAACATCAATCCCAGTAGCATGAAAAGTAGACACAAAAAATCACTATTCAGGACCCAACTTTGATATAATGTGTCATGTCCCCATGCCTCCGACCAGCAAGGAGGATGCGAATACAAGCTTTGACCACCCGGGCTAAGAGCCCCATGAACATGTGCATTCACAAAATTATTAAAACAGAATGCTTAAACATACACACATGAACATTTATCATGCACAGATGCAAACATCTATCAAGCACAGTGGAAACATCATACATTTAAGCAAGCATTCATTTAACATGTTCATTATTTTTATTAACAGAATTTATAGTTGCAGAAGTATAATGGACAAAATCACTTATCTTATGATGAACTCGATCCGCAACCAACTACATCGCTGCAACGTTCCACCCAACCATAGGCCAGCGTGCTCCTTAATCTCTCAGCAACGCTGCCACCTCTGAGCTGGGCATGATTCTCCAAGGAATAAGGGAACTAGCAGGCTTACACATAGCCAGGGATATACAAGACACAGCCAAGCTAACACAGTTGGGTTTATCAGGCCATCAAGGAGTGGGAAAGGCTAAATTCTAAGCTGGTGAGCTCATTACAGAGCCAAGAACACCTACATCAGAACTAGCCTGACCTCTAAGACACCCACAAACACCCAACACAAGGAATCAGTCCCTTCTCTGCTACAGAGTCCCTCAGGCCCTGCATTCCCTTCCAGTGCTATTCAGGGGTGATGGAGAAGAAGGCCAGCCCTCTAGCTCTGTCTGTGTGGTTTCCAGCCACCAGGTTTATCAAGCAAAACTAAGCCCCCTTCCCTGCTCCTCTCACAGTCCGAAGACCAGCCATTTCCCTCAGGCAATTAATTTAGCTGCCACAACTTAAATAGGGAAGACAATTTCTGAGTCATTCTTGGCCCTATCGTGGCCAAAATGGCTCTTCAAATGAAATTACAACATCCCCAAAGATGTAATGAATACCACGGCAACACAACCAACAACGTGGGAAAATAACAGTCCCGAAATGTATCAGTGAGCACAGCTCACAGCAAACGTGGGGAATACAGCTTGTCCCGGGAAACAAAACCACTGAGAAAACACATAAAGACCATGTAGAGGAAGAGAGGAATACCAACTTTTGATAGCCACAGCATCCGTGATTTCGCAGGGAAAAGAACGACGTGGGAAAACCTAGAAATTCCTATGCGTGAGAGGAACAATCAGACCCCGTGAGGAATGAATAGATAATGGAGGCCCTGCATGAGGAAGAACAGCTCCGTTTTTTTCCGTGGATGCACACAACAGGAAGGACGCGAATTGGAAGTGCATGAGCCTTCAGCATAGTCGTGGAGAGATAAAATGTCTGCGTGAGTGAAGAGTGCGTGAAGGTTTTTCCTTCCATGGTGAAGTCAAACACTGTGGTGGAGTGTGCGTGTGGGTGAGGACTGACAGTCCTGCCACCCCACTCCCAAAGCAATTAACTGCCTCAACCACCAGTAGCAATTCTTCAATGAAAGTGGTTGGGATAAACAAGGTAAGAAAACACATGGATTTTGGCCCCATTGGCTAAAGTTGGACAATCCCCCCACATCCTTATCCTTGTGAAAATCATGCCCGTTTCGATTTAGTTGCTGCGACCATAGCTAGTTGTGTTCATTCAATTAATTATAGACGCATATTTACATGATGACCAACATAATATATATGCCGCATGCCCCGATATGCCATCGGTGACAATTTAAATCCAAAACATAGCATTACTGATCAATGGTGAGGCCTTGGCCTTTAACTCCACACCATGATCATTTACAATATACACATCATATACATCTAACACAACGGGGTCAGAACCGGGACGTGACATAATGGAAATGATTAATTAATAACCCTTCTTCTCAATCCCACAATGCTTGAGCATTAGAACAAGTGACTTGAATTTGGTGAAGAAACCCGCAATAGAATCGAAACTTCTTGGACTCGTTGAGAATAACTCAATCTCCAACTGATGCGCTCTTAACTCATCCTAAACTCCAAAGAGAGACTCAAGTTTGGTACATACTTGGTTTGCAGTGCTCAAACAATCTAGATGAAAGAGTAGGTCGGGACATATATAGAGGAAAACAAATTCATAGGCTTCATCCAATCTATTATGGCACTGAGATTTCTCAACCATAGAATTTGGTTTATTTTCCAAAGCCAAAGTAACTCTGTATAGTCTCTTACTGCACAAAAGAATGCCAATTTTGAATTTCCATTTATGATAGTTGAAGGGTATCAAGGTCATAGCTGAATAAGAATCCATACTGATATGTTGATGTGCTCAATAAGAAAATCTCTGCGACCTGCACAAATAAAACTAGGAGAAAATATTGTAAGCTTAAATAGCAGGCTCTTCCTCAGAGAGGGATATGAGACTTGAAGCACTCTCATAGAGAGAAAATATAGCTCCTCAACTATGTTGAACTTGAACAAACTTTTTCTCTGATACCATATAGAAATTGCAGCTCTAATGTTAAGAGGAATCACAAGAAATAGATCTTACTACTAAGATAATTCTCACAAGCATACACAGGAAAAATAAAGAGAACAATAAAGACTGAATCACATGAATGAAGAGATGAATAATTGGAGTGTATCCTTCCATTGAATAATTATGGATAATACTATACATAAATAGTACATACCTCCTAGATAAAATTGAGTTTTATTGGAGACAACTCATTAAGCTCGAAAAGATAGACTTACTAAATATGATAAACACCCATAGGTGGCTAAATAAATTTCCTAATTAGTCACGAAACTCACGAATTAGATAAAGCATGAGTGAGTTTTCATGTATGATGGAAAAACATGCTAATCCTATAACATGGAAACAAAATCATGGAGGATGGGTCGGCAACAAAAGATAGCAGTTTCCTAGTTGACTAGGTTTACCTTATCCACTGAAAAACTGGAATAACGCAGAAAAAGACTGAATCTACTCGAAAGAGCAGTTACTAATTCTGACAGTCCATAAAGTAGACATGATAAGCCCATAATCAGGATTAAAGAGCTCTTGGGCTATTTATGACAAGTGTTGACCATGAGGTGCAAGTGGATGCCAACTATCTAGGCTAGTGGGTAAGAAATTAATCAAACTTGATTAAATATTTTATCCTAAGTTATGAAGTGGGTTTATTATATTCCCACAATCTCATTCATTTCCTTCTCAAACCAAATACTTGAATATTGACCGATGACTCCCATTATTGTAATTTGGATTCATCTTTATCATACAATTTTTTTTTACATTTTGGTTTTTTTAACTCCCCATCAAATAACATTCTATCTAAAATTATGACCTTCAACAATGACGTTTTGATGAAAAATAACTCTTCAATAATGCAACTTTAATTAAAAAATTACTCTTTTATAAATAAGTTTTAAGTTAAAAACTATACTTAACCCTTCTTAACAACTATATTGCATGTTGACTATTAAACTAATTTTCAAAATATCAACAAACAATGAGTGCAATACATCATTTTCAACCTATAAGCTAACAAATACCCAAGATCTTAATTTTCAAGTCTTGAAATGAAAGAAAACTTCCATCTTATAATCCAATTCTATTTGCAAATTCTCTATGTATATTTAGACTGATAGGCCTATATATCTTAGAATTTTGGGGTGGACTACCATCTATGATTTTTCATCTATGAATAAGAATGAGACAAGTGTATTGTCCATATTTATTTTATGGGTGTCGTCCAAAATTCATAATTAATAATTTAAAAAAAAAATAGCTCTTAGTTAACATGTGATAAGTATAGTTCATGATAGTTGGAAAATATTAAACTTTAACTTCAATTATTTGATTATTAGATACAACTATTAGATTATTCAATACAGCTATGAACTTAACTCCATTGATGGTACACTATTAACTTAACTTCAAGTCCAATCATGACTTTTAATTGAACTGCAATTGCTGATATATTAAATTTTACATTAACTATTAGATACAACTATTAGCTTAACTTCAACTCCAATCATGTCGTATATTGGATAACTATTAGCTCAACTATTTGATACAACTATTAGCTTAACTTCAACTCTAATCAAGTAAGGCTTAGTCAAAGTGCATTTGACATCTAAGAGTCTAGCTTTAATGTGTAGTCATGTAATTGTTATACTCCAAATAAAATCATTCAAAATCCTAATAAAATCATCCAAACTCCTAATAAACTCCTCGATGTGGAAGTTGGACATATAGCTAATATACATTTTGCATGACATGTTTAGGTTTTCCATATAGACTCTTAATTTTAATTTTTGAATCTTTTAAAAGGAGGTGAGGAGATATATTAATATTGTTTTGCATTCATCCTTATAGCTTATTGGATTTCTTACCCAGGTTCAGTCCCCTTCTTTCTCAGCACAACAAAGTCGAGTTATCAGCCCAACAAAGTAGAGCTTAACTAGTAGCACCTGCGACACAGATGCTGTCTTACCCCAGATATCTCTCTTTTATGGGTAACTTCCAAAACCAAGCTTTCGCAGTTGCATGGGAGGGTATTTTAGTACCTTAGCTCTGCACCAAGGTTTCCAATGAAGAATGGGGAGCTGGATTACTTGCATGCACAGTATTTCAGCACTAAGTTGTGATTCAACCCTTCTTTATGCACTTTAAGTAAATAAATATTAAGCATACAACAAAATTATATTCATCAATGTAGTGCGGCCTTCATACATTTATTCCTTTGTAACCACAATAATCAACTAGTCATTCAACTGATCATTCACACATATATCTAAGCTATTTCAACATTATACATGTACACAACATATAACGTGGAAACCCATTCGAACGAAAACCACAAGGTTCTCTTCATCTGACA
Organism: Pseudotsuga menziesii; assembly: GCA_001517045.1. Classification (NCBI taxonomy): domain Eukaryota; kingdom Viridiplantae; phylum Streptophyta; class Pinopsida; order Pinales; family Pinaceae; genus Pseudotsuga; species Pseudotsuga menziesii. Next base: position 117,184 of record LPNX010313089.1, on the reverse strand, counting down.
TGAGGAAATAGATGCACCTTTTTTCTATGCACAAAGCTACAGGCTATGTTTAAGATATTCTCTTCTTATCCTTATAGAATTTTTCTCCCTCTCATGCTCTCTGATATTCTCTCTTTCTCTTCGTATTATACTTCTACTAGCGATCCACAAACAACCTGGATCGACTCAACCTTTTCCACTCGTCTGCGCACTTAGTTGCAGACCCTCTACTCTGATGCACTCAGTGATACAGAGTTACTACCCAAAATCCTACCTCGATTCTGGCTCAAGCGTCTTACCTAGAGTCTAAAGACTACTGAGATGCTACAACAGTTACTCAGCTATTCGGTTGGCTAACCCATCTACAGCTTGGGTTCCTTCTTTTATAGCCTCATTACAGACTCGATACTATTCCCATACATTCTTTAAAGATTGAATACCTATACGACACAAAATCTAACAGACTCATTATGGATTCATTTTCAGTCGATACCTCAGCCGACTTACTATATCCAGCCAATAAAATGTCTTTCCTATTCTAGCAATACATAACAGGAGGCACTATCGGCCTGACTTACAAAGATTCCTTCATGCATGTGGTTTTCTCCTTCTCAAGTTGAGCTCATACCCAATATTGTTAAGGACTGTCGCTTTTTCAATGTTATGCCTTACTGTCATTTTTTGGCCATTACGTTGTTTGCACGCTTGCTTCCACTGATATTATGCCATGTCATCTCGTATCTCATTCTGTCCTTCTGTCGTAACTTATTCTTCTAGCCTAACTTCGTTGTCTTGCATCTTCTTTGTATCTTCTTCTGTCACAAAATATTTCCCTTGATGCTGCTTCCTGTTTTGTAGATTCTTCCTCTTCTTCTTTATGTTCTTCTCCATACTTAGGCAGAGTTCTACATGAATTCTTCCCTACTGTCCTAAGGCCCAACAGGCCCCCAAAACTCAACTGTGGCTCTTCTAGAGCCACATGAGCTATTGTTCCATAAACGGACTTGTGTTGAGTTTATTCTGAAACTCCTCCATGATTTTCACCAACTTATCTCTCTTTGCACTTCTTCTTCTTCTATTTTCTGCATATTCTCCACCAGGTCATAACCAACATGTTTCGGCATGACTTTTTCTATAGATGTCGTTACCTCGTGCATCTTCTGTTGTCCCAACAATGGAACCATTTGTTGTCTTTCTTGTGTTTTCCTGTCCCTCTCTCTAGGGACCTAGACCCAGGTTCAGTCCCCTTCTTGTTTAGTACAACAAAGCCTGAGATATCTACCCAATATAGTAGATCTCAACCTACAGCACCTACGACACAGATGTTGTCTCACCTGAGATATATCTCTTTTATGGATAACATCCATAACCAAGTTTTTTGCTTTTGCGTGGGAGGGTGTTTTAGTACCTTGGCTATACACCAAGATTTCCAACGAAGACCAGGGAGATGGATTACTTGTATGCACAATATTTCAGCACTAATTTGTGATTCAACCCTTCTTTATGCACCTTAAGTAAATAAACAGTAAGCATACAACATAACTACATTCATCAATGTAGTGCGACCTTCACACATTTATGCATTTGTAAGCACAGTATTCAAATAGTCATTCAACACAACATTCACACATATATCTAAGATATTTCAACATTTACACATATACACAGCATATAACGTGGAAACCCATCCATGAGAAAACCACAAGGCGCTCTTCATCTGACATGAGGAAATGTATATACCTTTTGTCTACGCACAAAACTACAAGTTTTGTTTAATATCTTCTCTTCTTATCCTTATAGAATTTTCCTCCCTCCCACGTTCTCTGATCTTCTCTGTTTCTATTCCTATTCAATTTCTACTAGGCATCCGCACACAGCCTAGATCGACTCAACCTTCTCCACTCATCTGTGCACTCACCTGTAGACCCTCTACTCTGATGCACTCAATGATACAGAGTCACTACCCAAAATCCTACCTCAAGTCCGGCTCAAGCGTCTTTCCCAAAGTCTAAAGACTACTGAGAAGCTACAATAGTTAATCAGCTACCCGGTTGGCTAACCCATCTACAACTTGGGATCCTTCTTTTATAGCCTCATTATAGACTCGCTATTGTTCCCATACATTCTTTACAAATTCCATACTGACTCGAGATAGACTCTAACAGACTCATTACAGACTCCTTTTTAGTCGTTATCTCAGCTGACTTAGTATATCCATCCAACAAGATGTCTTTCCTATTCTAGCAATACATAACAAGAGGCATTATCGGCCTGACATACAAATATTTCTTCATGTGTGCGGTTTCTGCTGGCTCTGACCGAGCTCGTACCCACGATTGTTAAGGACTGTTATTTTCTCAGCGTTATGCCTTACTGTCATTTTCCAGTCATTATGTTGATTGCACGCCTGCTTTCGCTGATATTCTGCCATGTCATCTGGTATCTTGTTTTTTCCTTATGTCATAGCTTATTCTTTTGGCGCATCTTCCTCGTCCCATGCCTTCTCTTTATCTTCTTCTTCTCTTTCCTTCTTCTCTCGCAACATCATTGCCTTGATGTTTCTTCCTCTGTCGTAGCTTTTTCTTCTTCTTCTTTATGTTCTTCTCCATATTTAAGCATAATTCTACCTTAATTCTGCCCTACTGTCTTGAGGTGGTCTTGAGGCCCAACATAGCTTACTCAAGTGGAAGGAAATACTAGCGAGGTTGTTGTACATAAGTTGAATGAAAAACTGGTGTGGTGCAAAGCAAGAATTTTGTCGCGTGGAAGAAGAATAAAACATCAGTAACTCTTCCATCCATATGCCACCTTGGTCTCTGTGTATTTTGTTTTGATATAGCCTAATATTGCACCGAGACACATGCTGCACTGATAATATTCAATATTAGGTTGAGGCACTTGCTACACAAACTTAAAATAGAATACCTTTAATTACGTTGATAGGCGTGTATATCTTGGAATTTTGGGGTTGACTCTCATCTATGAACAATAATGAGACAAGTGTACTATCCAAATTGATTCTATGGGTGTTGTCCAAAATTAATAATTAACAATTTAAAAAAAAATAGCTTAGTTAACATGTGATAAGTATAGTTTTCATTATAGTTGGAAAATTTAAACTTCAACTTCAACTATTCTATTATTAGATACCGATGTGATATTATAGAACTATGAGCTTAATTCCATTGATGATACAACTATTAAATTAACTTTGATTCCAATCATGAATTTTACTTGAACTGCACTTCTTAATATATAAATTTTTAAATTAACTAACTCAACTCTAATCTTGGTTATATTGGATAGCTATAAGCCTAAATATTAGATACAACTATTTTTTTTTGCTACAAGGGGAATCTACAACTAGCTCCTTTCGTACTCCCTCGACACATGGGCAACCTCCTTTCTACACCATGAGGTTTGAATCTGTGACCTGCTTAACAACCCCCCGGGGCTTAATAGAAGGCGAAGTGACCAATAGACCACATTCCAGGGGGTATACACTTATTAACTTAAGTCCAATGTTTCTACAACTATTAGTTTAACTTGAATTCTAATCAGTTATATTGGATAACTATTGTATTAACTATTATATAACTATTAAGTTAACTCCAATAAGCATTCAAATATTAAATTAAATTGAAATAAACTTGGTAATAAAAACTATTAGATAAAAGTGTAGCATTGGAAGTGGACCTTCATTGCCAGAAAAGAAAAGAGGAATTAATTGAATCTTAAAAGAAGCCTGCATACATTCGCCTGCGAGTCACCATAAAGCCATGTGCCTTTAACCTTTCAAGAGAAGCCTTTCACCTTATCACCTTACCGACCAAGTCCACGAGTCATAAGCCTTTAGTCAAGCCCAACAAAAGACATAAGCCTTCACCAACACGCTACAGCTGACCTAAAACAAGCCATCGCACCAAGCAAATTCTTGGGGCGTTCACAAAATGTAGTTCAGCTATGCCTTGCCTCTTTTATGATCTCGGGTTATTACATATGACAAAATACTGAAAGACCCAGATATTTTAGTGAGTCACATCTCCATTTTGAGTCATGCATTCTCCTTAAAAATCGGGTGCACACGAAAAGACGCCCGGACTTTAACCTTTAACCCGTTCAAGACGTATAAACTGCCCAGTTGCTAGGCAGCCTTTAACCCGTTCAAGACGTATTGCTCGGTCGGCGTCTTATTATATTATAAAATAAAATATTGCTATTAACATTCATATTGATATAATAATATTGATTCAAATTTGACAATGGTTGATTTTGACGGATTTTGAGCGGAATTATAAGGTAAATATTGAAAAGATTCACATCGCTGGCTGGCTTTCTTGGATTTTGAGCCGAATTATAGGCCCTTAAAGATTCGCACCGTTGGCTGGTTTTGTTGGATTTTGGTTTTGATGCAAATGGATAATACATGATTTTGACGTACAGTTTGATCCAAATCGATAGTGCTTGATTTTGACTAACTTCTATTGTTAATTCTTGTGGAATTGGTTGATTACTTTAATGGAATGAAGCGAAACATTAAACAAACAAACAAATTAACCGTTACTACCAGAAAGGTTAGCTATCGATGCTTTAGCTGCTTCATTTTGGTCCTCCTTGCAGAGGGTTAAGTGCACAATGGCTGGTTGATTTTGATCCTATATTGTTGTGTTTGAATATAGATTGGTGGCACTTCATTAATTTTCTTGCTTTAATTGATGCTTTGCACATCAAGAATCTGATCCGTGGCGAATACCCACCCAGCTATTCTCATAGACCGTTGTTTTAGTTTTGGGTGTAATTATGATGGCTTTCCTGTTTCCCGTCCTGGCATTCATATTGCAGCTTGCACAGTGCCATGGAAATACTACACGTTTCTGTTTCCCATCATTTGGCAAGAACAACAGCAATGAGTTGATATACATGGGAAACGCTTCCTTTTCTCCTTCACATGGTTACATCGATCTCACCCCGTCGCCAAAGGCTACCACAAATCTGAAGCGCTGCATTGGAAGGGTTCTCTACCATAAACCCATCACCGTCTGGCCGGCCACATTTACAACCACCTTCACCATCCTCGTCCGCAACATCACCAATTATAGTGGCGACGGTCTGGCCTTCATCATGGTCCCCAACGAGAAATCCTTCCCCGCACTCAGTACTGGAGGATATTTGGGTTTATTCAATAGATCAACAAACCAAAACACAACGAATCAGCTAGCAATTGAATTCGACACCCACAAGAACGATTTTGGCAGAGAATCCGATCCTGATGATAACCATGTCGGCATAGACGTCAAGAGCTTGGTGTCCGACGCAACCGCCAAACTAGGACAACACGGCATCAACATCAAATCAGGGCGGCCGATAAAGGTTAGAATCGATTACGATGGCTGGAACAAAACCCTGCAAATATACGCCGGCTATGCTGACCGCCCTATCTCCTACGCGAGCGTCCTGAACCACAATCGAGCTATCGAGCATAGTACCGCGATCAGCCTATGTGGGATTCTCCGCGTCCACGGGGGCTGGATACGAGATTCAGCGTATTCTGGGCTGGAATTTTAGTTCAGAGATCTTGCCCGAGACGTCTTTAAATATAGCTTCCCATCCGGCATCGCGATTGGGGAGGGTATCGAGACACCTGAAAGTCGGACTCGTTGTCGGTTCAGTCACTTTTGTGAGCGTGCTGTTGGGACTGTTGGCGTGGTTTGGTAGAACTATGAAAAGGAGAAAAGATGGTGGCTCGATCTCAGACATGAGGCTCAGTGGGGAGCTACGGATGAGTACACAAGGTCGATCGGCAGGCTCATCGTATGGCCCTCAACGTTTCTCCTACAAACTTCTTTCAGCCGCGACAAAGAACTTTAGTGAGGCGGAGCTGCTCGGAACTGGTGGCTTTGGGAGCGTTTACAGGGGTACCCTACAAGGTCGAGACGGGGCAGCGGCAGAGTTCGCAGTGAAGAGAGTCTCGGGTGCGTCGCGGCAGGGAAAACGGGAATTCATCTCGGAGATCAGTACCATAGGCCGACTTCGACACAAGAACCTGGTACGGCTCAAGGGTTGGTGCCACGAACGGGACGAGATGCTGCCTGTCTACGACTACATGCCCAACCGAAGCCTAGACAGGGTCATCTTCAGGCAGCCAAGGGAGCAGAATCAGAATCAACCTACTCTGACTTGGGCCCGTAGGCACAAAATCTTATGCGGGCTGGCTTCTGCGTTGCTCTACCTTCATGAAGAATGGGAGAAAAGAGTCGTCCACCGGGATGTTAAGCCCAGCAATGTTATGCTCGACGGGGACTTCAATGCTCGTTTGGGTGACTTCGGCCTCGCCCGGCTCATTGAACACGACGAGACTTCCCCGGCTGTCACCCCCAAGTTGGCAGGGACGCCTGGCTACTGGGCACCCGAGTGCGGCTACACCGGGAAAGCCACTGCAGAGTCCGATGTTTTCAGTTTCGGGGTAGTTGTCTTGGAGGTCGCCAGCGGTAGGCGGGTTATGGAGCGAGCGCTAGCATGGGGAGAGGGGAATTTGATGGATTGGATATGGGGTCTTCATGGCGAGGGAAGAGTTATGGACGCGGCAGATCTCAGCTTGAATGGAGATTTTGAAGAAGAACAGATGAAGCGAGCATTGATTTTGGGACTTGACTGCTCGCATCCAGATCCACGGCTGCGTCCTTCAATCGGATAAGCGCTGCATATCATTGTAAATCCCAACGAACAGATGATACCGCTTGCTTCTTCAAGGCCATTAGCCATCTCTGCAGTGCTGCCACCAAATGTGGGTACCGTAGGGTCATCCAGTCGAGTGCCGTCCATTACAACCTCGGCCCTGCATCATGGTCGACAGAGGTCGAACACATCACAATCCATGGAGAATGCAGCATCTTAGTATGCATTTGCGTGTTCTATGTTCTATAGAATAAACTCGATGCTTTGGGGACCTCATTCCCAATATCATGATTCTTATAACAAATTGTCTAAGTAAACTGTGTAGTAGACTCCCATAGCCATAGAGGCCTTCACTTAATTTGTGAGTTCTTATAACAAATTATCTAAGTAAATTGTAGTAGATTCCCGTAGCCATAGGGGCCCAAGTTCACTCAATTTGTGAGTTAATTATTGTAATTTTTCATAGTGATAGAGTTCTTGAGTTAATCATTGTAAATTTTCATACTTATATGGTTTACTGTTATTTTAGTTTTTAATTAATTTTATTTTAATTGTGAATATACATTGTAATATTATTGATATAGATTTATTTTATAAAGATATCTTTTAAGTGTCTATAAAGAAGTGTAAACTTTTCATTAACATTCTTATTTTAAAAATAGATATATATATATATATATATATATATATATATATATATATTTTTTGATGAGATATGTTATTTTATTACACATATTATGAAGACCTTGGATAAAAGGTGCTTAAAGCTCTTGGATATGGGTCTAAAGTTTTGAGGTTTTATTTTGTAATTTTTATACAGTTATCTTTATAGTTATTTTGCATATTTTCTTAATATGTTTAATATGTTTGTTTAAATTTGGTTCTTATGTTGCACATAATTTTTTGTAAATGTTATAGTTATTTGTTCTTAATTTTCTTACTATATTTATAATATCAAGCATTTTGTTTTGAATTTAAATAATCAATGTAGCTATAAGGCTAAACATAAACAAACAAAGGTCCTTTGGCTATGCTTTGATTTAGATGTTTTGATTTAGATTGTATCAATATTGATGGCTATGGATTCCAAAGAATAGTGCATATGTTCCACCAATGTAATGGAGGGTGGAGGGTGAAGAGCTTGGCCAATCTATTTAATAAATATTGCATATTTGTTGATGTAGTTAATTCCATTGATTTTTTATTATTGTGATCTATATATTTGTTTATTTGTTTTCTATTGAATTGCAAACTATGATAGTTGTTTGTTTTTAATATTAAAATTAGTTTTTCTTACAATAGTTGTGGAGAAAATTTCATTGTGTATGTGATATTGCATGGGGTTGTGACCTCAATGCATCAAGTGATATCAAGGGAAGTAGAATCATGAAGGGATATGAAAATTCCTAAAAAGAAATTAGAGGGTAATACTTTTCACCATGAGAAGAGGGGAAACTCTATGATACAACAATATTGGCATACATGCTTATTTTTCCTTATTTCTAGGTGTTATAAGATGTTTTGACACATCAATGTTATCATTGATGATGGTCCCACCTCAGGAGACATTGGAAACCCATTCCAACTGAAAATACACTTAAAAAATATGCTTTGAGGGCTACATGTTTGTTATGCAACCAAGTCCCAAAAATAACAGAAATAGACCATAAGAGAGTAATCCACGCCTTAATAATGAACAACAAAGATCAATATCAATCATATTCAAGGGAGGAACCTCCTTACACAATGTATTGTGTCCCCAAGACAAGAGAATATACATTGTTGACTAACATGAAAATAGCTCCTTCATATATATAGGAGACAAAGGTGTACACTAACAACTAGTAGACCCACTAATAGACACAAGCTGACATCAATAATATGTAATATACCACCATATAGGGGGTAATGTGCCACACTATAGGCAGAAATGTGCCCAACATTTAGGGATTAACATTCCCCTCCCCTTTAGAAAAGTCTTGTCCTCAACTCTTGGGTAGTTTTGGATGAATATGTGTGAAGGACTCGTCTTCCTATTTAGAATCTACAATGGGTAAGTTCTCCCACTTGATGAGGTACTTAGCAATAACCTAATCTCATATATGTTTGGTCCTTGTTTCGATGATTTATTCAAGTTCCCATATGATTTTTCCTTCTTCAAAACTTCTTTGATGGAGATGTTGATCTTCAATTCGTTTCCGTGTGTTTTTTTACATGTTCGAGATCTTGAGAACTGCTTGTTTGTGCTCTATCTGACATGCCATTATTTGACATATAGATTTTCCTGCCACTACTTCAATGATGTGCTTGGTATACATATGTGTGTTCTATAGAATAGAATCGATGCTTTAGGGACCCTCATTCCCAGTATGATGATTCTTATAACAAATTATCTCAATAAATTATAGTAGACTCATGTAGCTATAAATGCCTAACTTCACCTAGTTTGTGAGTTAATTATTATAAATTTTCATATTTATAAAGTTCTTTTATTAAGTTAATTATTATAAATTTTCACACTTATATGGCTTATATATTTTTTAATTAATTTTATTTTAATTGTGAATATACACATCCCTTATCGAATTGTAAAATAAGCTTCTTCAACACACACAAAAAATTATACTCTTTTCTTTAAGAAAAAGTAATGTCGAAAGTTATTGCAACATCTTTCATTAAAGGAAGATGTTGAAAAAAATTGTCATACCTTTCCCTTTCTATTAAGGAAGTAATGCTGAAATCTACTTTCATACCTTTCATTCAAGGACGATGTTGAAATACATTTATCTAAATAGAAACAATTATAGACCTAATTAAAGGTCTTGATGAAAGGTTCCTAAAGGTATTACATATGTGGTTAAGGTTATTAGTAATGTAGTTTTGCTAATATTATGAATGAATATAGTTTGAGGTTTTATTGTGTAATTTTATGATTATTACGAATGAATGAATATTAAAGGTATTAGATATATAGTTAAGGTTATTAATAATGTAGTTTTGTTAATATTATGAATGAATATAGTTTGAGGTTTTATTTTGTGATTTTTATATAGTTATTTTGTTTTTGATTGATATACAAGTATTTTATAGTTATTTTTTATTTTTTAATATGTTTGTTTAAATTTTTGTTCTATGTTGCAAAAAAGAATTATAAATGTTTTTGTTATTATTATTTTTTAGTATATTTAGAATATCAAACATTGTGTTTGGAATTTGAATAATCAATGTAGTTGTAAGGCTAAGAGTTAAGGAGCACAAATATAAATAAACAAAGGGCTTTTGGCTATGCTTTAATTTCGATTGTGCAATATGGATCGTTGTGGATTCAAAAGACTTGTGCATATGCTCCACGAATGTAATAAAGAGCGAAGAGCTTGGAAAAATTATTTAACAAATATTGCATATTTTTGCATATTTGTTTTAGTTAATTCCATTAATTTTTTATTATTGTGACCTATATATTTGTCTATTTTCTTTTAAATTGCAAACTATGATAGTTGTTTATTTTTAATATTGGAAGTAAATTTTATTGCAATAACTGTGCAGATATTTCACTATGTATATTGCATGTGACTGTGGCTCATTGCATCAAGTGATATTAAGGAAAGTAGAATCATGAAGGACTAAAAAAATTCATACAAAAAATTAGAGACCTGGGTATATTTTTCACCATGACAAGAGGGGAAATCTACGATACAACAATATTGGAATACATCCTTATTTTTTCTTTATCTCTAGGTGTTATAACATGTCTTAACACATCAGTGCTATCATTGATGATGGGACCACCTCAGGAGATATTGGAAACCTATTCCAACCCAAAATACACTTAAAAAATATGCTTTGAGGGATACACTTTGTCATGCAACCAAGTCCCAAATATACCATAAAATAACAGAAATAGACCATAAGCGAGTAATCGACACCTTAATAATGAAGAAGAGAGATGAATACCAACTTTCTTCAAGGGAGGAACCTCCTTACATTGTATACTATACACCCAAGGCAAGACAATATACAATGTCGATTAACATGAAAATATATCCTTCCTATATATAGGATACATAAGTGTACAATTATAAGTAGTAGATCCACAACTAGACCCAAGCCGATATCAATAATATGTAATATACCACCATATAGGAGTTAAAGTTCCACACTATAGGTGGAAATGTTCTCAACATTTAGGGTGTAACATGCCCCTTCCCTTCAGACTAGTGTTGTCCTCAATGCTTTGGTAGTTGTGGATGAATCTATGCGAAGGACTCATCTTGCCATGTCAAATATGCAATGGGTAAGTTCTTCCACTTAATGAGGTACTCAACAATTGCTCGATCTTGTATTGTTTGTTCCTTGTTTCTATGATTTGTTTGGTTTACCATATCATTTTTCCTTCTTCAAAACTCCTTTGATGGTGATGTTGATCTTCTTGTCATTTCAGTGTTTTTTTTTTAAATGTTCAGGATCTAGAGAACTACTTGTGGGCGATCTATGTGATGTGCCACTATTTGAAGTATATATTTTTCTGCCACTACTTCAACCATGTGCTCCATTTCATTCTTCTAGCCATAGGGGTACTTATAAGGTCTGATGCTAGAAAAAACGCTTCCTCGAGTTAAGTGAATTGTGTGGTCCATATTTTGAGTAGGTGGAAAACTTATTGGAATATCTTCAAATATATTGGAAGGATTATTAAGGACCCTTTGGAAATATGGGGAAATAGGAGCCTCAGGTGTTTAAAAACCTAGTGAGCAGAACTGTGTAATTACACCTTATTGCCCTTTCTTTAACAATTTTGTCATACCATCATAGTTGATCACCTTTCTTGGTCTCCCTATGATACCATTTAACACAAATTCTTTTCCTTTGTAGGAAAATTTTATGAAAATCTTCTCAAAATTAAAAGTCACCATTCCCAATGATTATAACCATTGAACCCCTAATGCAACATCAACCTCACCCATTGGGATAGAAATCATGGGACTATTCAATACATATTCCCCCATAGTAAGATTGATATTATGGCATTTCCATGAACAACTGATGGTTCCTCCATCTAGAATCATTACATAAAATTCTGGTGTTGGATATACAAAGAATATGAGATATTTGGCTACTTTACAGTGAATGAAATTATGAGTACTACTAGAATCAATCAACACTATTACCTTTTTATTTTTGATATATCCTTAAATAATGAGAGTTTGAGGAGTGTTAATTCCATCCAAAGCATGACAAGTTATGGTGGGAGAAGTCACTTCTAGTTCGTCCCCTTATGGTGGTTCTTTCTCTTTTTGTTCTTCCTCTTCACATTCTATGTAGAATAATTTTTTTCATTATAATCGGTAATACAACAATGTTAAAATAAATAGAATTTGAATACTATGGATAGGATTCAAATATACCAACTAAAACTGTCAAATTTACTAAGGCAGTGTGTACAAATCATAGCTAGAGTTTACTATCCTAACTTCAGATGTCTAATTAGTTTGCAATCAATTAACTAATTAGGTAAGTGGAAAAAATGCACCACTTTCCCTTAATGCATGAAAAATGGTGCTAGGATAACTAATAGTGATATAACTAAATGTAAATAGAGGATAATTCAAGATAATTACTTACCTATCATAGCCAACTAAAAGAGGATATTGGTGACACTCAGAGTGGGATCCTATAATGTAGGGATTGGTCCTAGAGGCACATAAATGCATGCATGAAGATGCACTAAGTGGAATATAAACTCTTGGTTTGTTCCCCATACTCCAATACAGTGATAATAACTTACTAAGTTAGGAAAAATGACCAAATAGGCTATATTGGATAAATGAGGATTAATTAATCCTAACAATTATGTTAAGTTAAAGAGTTTTTGTTGTATCAAGATAAGACCTTGATCAAGTCCTATTCAGAAGAGATTCTTGTACTAGGATCTTATGGTTAAAGTCATGACCTTATGGTAAGGTCTGATTCTTGTGTTGTAACAAGTCCAGAACTTATGTTGTATTAAGTTCACATGACTTATGTTTTATTAAGTCTCAAGGATATACTATGTGATGTATGGCTAGTCATGGTCAACAAGTGCTACAAGTCTCCTTTAGTGATTAGCTACCTCTAGAGTGATTTATTGTAGCACGTGACTATATGAACCAGGGTAATTATGAATAATTCTTATGAGCATGATATGATATAGAATTAATGAAAAAACATATGGACCATGCATAAAAAATTAATACGAGCACGAAGATAGAGAGAGAATTTGAATTTCCCATGTATGCCTCCAAGTGAACTTGAATTAATTAGACATAAGTTGAGTCTTAGTTGTGATAAAAACAAGTTCAGTTAATTAAGGAATAAACTCCTTAATTTGTGCAAGTGGTTGTTGAAAATGACACTGATGGAGAGGCACTATTTACACCCATTTGTTTTTCAGATCTATTCAGTTTTTTTGGTTACATTCGGTTACATTTAGTTCTATTCATTTTTGTTCAGTTACATTAAGTTATATTCAGTTGCATTCAGTTATGTTTAGTTACATTCAATTATGTTCAGTTACATTCAGTTCAGTTCAGTTACATTCAGTTACATGCAATTCCATTCGGTTCATTTTAGTTCATTCAATTAACAACTCAGTTAGAGGCAATTGAAATCATTGAATTAGTGGGGGTGCATGGTTAAAGATGAGACAGTGTTCTTAGTGTTAACAAGTTACTAAAGCATGCAAATATTTGCTATCTTCCTTGTATGACCTAATTTGACTTGTTATTTAAAGTTTTATGCACTTGGAAATATCATCACAGTGTTCCATTTGATATCTACTCTCTTGTGCACTCGAAAAAGAAATATCCTATTGTGTTGTAATCATTATCTGTCGATTATCAATCATACTCTAAGATTGTTTGTTGGGTTTTTTACCCTCTGAATTAGTGGATGGTTTTCTTAGGGTACATATACTGTGTTCTATGGTTTGATTTATTTGTGTCTTTGGATTATTGATGGGATTTATCTACACTGTAATTGTGGATTAAAGTTTTAAAGTGAAAGAATCTTTCTTTATTGCTAAAAATCTAACACAAAATCCTTGCAATAATAAGCCAAACAAGGGTCCCAAACCCTCTCGTTCATCTCATTATTTTAAAAATGACAAAGGAACCAAGACAAAAGGTAAAAAGACTGAGCGTCATTGCAACTATTGCGGGAAATACAATCATGATGAATCTAAATATTTCAAGAATATTGCATCCTCAGAAGCAATAATGAAGAAGCACCACATTAACCTTGATTTTTGTCCATAACATACATCTCATGGAAATGCAATTTATGCTTCTACTTTTTCCTATACTCCATATTCCTTCTTCTACTTCAAATGAGTGGCTCATTGATTTTTGAGAATCTTATAATATGGCTAAGGATCAACCCATATTTTCTACTTTGCATGAATGCAAAACCAAACAAATATTTATTGGTGATGATAGATATCTAAGTGTTATAGGATCTAGAATAGTTCTAGTATATAATGATCATTTTGGTGATGTACTATGTGTTCCAAGAGTTTCCTACAATTTGTTTTCAATTTATCTAATCACTCATTCTAATGAAGGTAAAATAGTAACATTTACACCTCACCGAGTTGTAATCAAGGATTTTAAATATCCTAAGCATCTCCTAGAAACTGGAATCGTTGATGATATTACAAGGTTGTACAAATTTAACAACTTTGGGTCATTGCCTTTTCCTGCAATTTATGTTGCTCATAGTGATGACTTGAGCAAACTTTCGTATGAGCTATTTGGACATTTAAATTATCACTCATTGCAACAACTATGTAAAGAAAATATGGTGAAATTTATTACAATGGTATATTGCAAGGATGGTTTTTGTTTCAGTTGTGTACTCAAAAAATATCATCGGTGTAGTTTTGACAAGCAAGCCTCTTGGCACACCTTAACCCTTTTGGAGCTTGTGCATAGTGACTTTTGTGGTTTTCTTCCATCTGCTTCCTTTTTAGGTTTAAAATATTTATTAACCTTCATTGATGATTACTCTAGACATACTTGGGTTTATTTACTAAAACTTGAGAGAAAATTATATAACATGGTCTTGGGCTATAAGGTCATTGTTGAAAAACAATCTGGTCATAAAATTTTTACGTTAAGATCTGATAATGGGGGAAAATATGCTAACAACAAGTTCACTAATTTTTTCATAGAATAGGGAATCCAACAACAAAAAAATGCTCCATATACACCACAACAAAATGGTGTATATGAACAAAATAATCACACTTTAAAATAAATGGCTAATGGTATGCTTCAAGCTAAGAGACTATGTATTCAATTTTAGGCTAAAGGCATAAATTGTGCAAATTACATAGTTAATCCCACCCCCACTAAATCTTTACAAGGTATCACACCGGAAGAATCATGCAGTAAAATTAAACCAGACGTAAGTCACTTCCATTTGTTTGGTAGTGAAGCATGGGCTCACATTTTGGATGAAAAACAGAAAGAATTGCATCCTAAAAGTGAAAATGCATTTTTGTTTAATATTATGAAGATGTAAATGGCTACAGACTTATTCATCCACATTCTCATAATATAATTATTAGAAGAGATGTTAAATTTGATGAAAATATCTTGGCATGTAATCCTAAATCGACATTTGTTCCATTTATGGATTGTGAGCCTAGTTCAACACTTGTGCCTTCTTATAATCCCAACTTCCTCGACAAATTTCCAACTCCAGTTTCAGATGATGAGAGTGAGGATGAAAATCCACCTTTGCCTTCTCATTTTCCTCTAGTTTATCCAGCATAACTACTTCCTTGATGGGTCCATTCAACATGTGCATCAATTTGTGATGTTGTTGGTGATCCTAGAGATCCACATTGAACACGTTCTCAGTTCTAGCAAGCCCATCTCTTTTGGCTCAAGTTTCAGATAATCACAATCTGGAGACTTTTGCAAAAGCCTTAGGGAATCCATATTGGAATGCAAATATGGATGAAGAATATCGTTCTTTAATGGTGAATGATGGTTTGGATCTTGTACCTCTTCTAAAAGTAAGAAACATTGTCAGATGTAAATGGGTCTACATAACTAAGTATGCATCAGATGGAAGTGTTGAAAGGTTTAAGGCAAGGTTAGTTACCAAATTTTTTTCCCAAGTTGAAGGAATTGACTACAATGTTTTAGAAAAACAAGATCACGGAGCAATAACAATAAAAAATAACCAAGAATCACATATTAAAACATAAAATTATTACAAGAGATACACCAATATAATGTGGTTCACCCAAGATGTGCTACATCCACACATAAATTGCCAATCCTTTTCTTATTATATCATCCAATAAAATGAAGGGATACAACCTGTAGCAAACCCACTACACTTTCTCTTCACTCTCTCAAAGTTTCTCTCACACAATCACAAAGATTTTTTTACACTACTACAATACCATACATAACCATATTACAATGCCTTCATTTCATAAAGTGAATACCATGGGAAAATACCAAGGGCTTCTCAAAACCATCGTCCCATAAATCACCTATTATTGACCAAGTCATGACTATGAAATTACAACATTTTACAAGGAATTTTTTCCTAAATTTTTTATACAGTGGAGTTTCCCTCTAACCCTCTCAAGGGAGGGGAATACCCCCCAACCCCCCATCAGTGTTGGGATCTAAACACGGATGAAACAATAACATCTTTGATTCAGGAATGTCTGATCCAACTTGCAATCGACAAGTTCTCCTTCGACAGGTCTGCCTCGACATGTTTTCCTTCGATAGGTCTACCTTGACATGTTCATTCAATAGGTTTGCCTTCACAGTTCTTCCTTGACATACAACATACCAAGATGCTCTGCGATGGTTGAAATTCTTAATCGTTATAACTTATTTTGTAACTGACCGTAATGGGTATTCAATCAAGCGTCGCCACATCCTATATAAGGATGTACACTAATGTAATATAAATCTTTATGATAATCTGATTCCTCTATATTTCATCGATCATAAGTAATAAATTGGTTTGAATTCTTGCATATTGTCTACGTGTATATTTCTTGTCGACCTAGTGTGTTTCTTGCTTTGCTAGTTCTTCTTATATTCTTCCGCCGTAACAATACTAGACTCATTCAGTCGCCTGTTTTCCCCAGTGTGCACCTGAGCATGGCTTGAATTATTTGTATCAGAGCAAGATCTTGTTCAGAGTTTAAGTTACATAATCATTTACATCGAATTTATTTAACTTATGCTTGTTCAAACATGCTCGCAAACTCAACAACAAAAACACACACTCGCTTTGACTTCATAAAAGATGGCCGAAGAAGAAGACAATAGACATGCAAATGACAATACATAACCACTCATAGAAAAAGAACTGGCCCTCTAGAAAACTGAAATGTTCGCCTAGTTCAGCGAGATTCTCATGAGAGTAACTTCGAAATCCAGAGAATCCTCAACGTGACCTCACTCTGATAAAATCATCCCCTTCAAAGTGCAAATGAATCTGGATATACCGAACCTTGAAAGAAAGATTGATGCGGAATCTGTTGACAATTGGGTACAACAACTGGAATCTTACTATGTGGTAAATCAACTCTTTGAAGTGAAAAATATCACTGTTGCATAATTAAAGATGTCAAACTTTGTACATTGTTGGTGGGAGAATCTATCGACAAAGATGGAAAAAGAAGAAGACCCCATAGACATGAGTAAATTTTTTTGAATATGTCTAAAAGGAATTCTACCCACCCAAGTACCTTGAACAACAGCATAAGAAGTGGCAGTAGCTAAGGAAATGGAAATACCAGTCCATACAGAGTTACACCAATGAGTTCTATCGACTGATGGCTAGACTTGGCTTCCAAGAAGAAGAGAAATTTCTTGTCCTAAAGTACGTCACTGGCTCATCCCCATTCATTTAGCTAGAGAAGGAGTTTCTGACTATCAACAAGCTTTTGGATGCATTTCATTACACCATCAAGCCTGAAGCTAAACCAAAAGGAAAATCACATTTTTCAAACAAGCCAATAGGTCAAACATCCAACAAGAAGTCACCATCCGACTTTGACAAGTTCAAGAACACTTCTCAGCTGACTCTGCCAAATATCGATCATCAAAAGAATAACTTTTAGAAATACAAGAGGGATTGCAAAAAATAAGCTCCTACAGGGAAATGGTGTGATTATAACACTTCAACATGCCATGATACATCAAAATGCAAAGCTCAAAATACATTTTTGGAAAAATTGTCGACATATGACTTGTCCTATAGAACCTTGGTAGAATCTGATCCAGATGCATCAACCCTTTTGGCTTCGACCTCGACCACTCCAACATACTCAAATATCATCAATGAGGAGGAACAAGAGTGCCTATTTGATGTGGAAATTGAACCCAGGCGATAGATCAATTGCACTCACAAAATTACTAATCAAACATGGAAATTTACACACAAAGGAGACTGAAATTGGAGCATAACACTAATCTGTATTGAATAAGTGTACAATAGCCAACCATATGAATTCATAGGCTTCTGCAATAAATAATTACATGATATATTCAAATGCATAAGGATTCCATTCGGAATAGTCAAAAGCAGGCTTACTAAATCTAGTCAAATTCCCCATAGGTGCATAAAGCAGTTTCCAAATCTGCCTAGGAGCTCAAGAATTGTCAAAGTCAAGTAGGAAAGCTAATAGGCGATGGAAAGAGAACTCATACATGCTTTTATTAGGAGAAAATAATGGAGGATGATGAGGAAAAAAACAAGTCAACTGCACCTAGTCTTACTTTCCCTTTTGCCATAAAACTTAGTAAAGCAGGAAATAAAGCATAAAAAGAAGACATGTGCTAGGGAGGATCTGGAATAAAGTAGATATGATAAATATGGATTCCAAAAGGTTTCCCAAGCACTCCATGACTCATTTTTAGCAAGTTTGACTTCTAGGACATGTGGAAGACAACTTGCATAGAGTGGACTATTGGAAACTAGGCAAGTAAGACAAAAGTTGATTGATTAATGTCTAAGGTAGATAAATGTGGGTTGATTATTATAACACCCCCCCTTAAGCTTGACTTATGAGTAAATATCAGAAAACTATAGGGCCTAGCAACAAGGCTTAGTCACCCTTTACATACTGCATGTCCATTTAACCAAGGAAAGAGGCAAAAACCCAGTGGGAAAATCCTCCCTTAAACATGGACAGTAAAACAAAATTTGAAAATATTGTCATCAATCATGCTTAACAGCATGATCAACAATCCTTAGAAGTGATTTAATATTGTTGAATGTCTTCTCACAAAAAACTTTGGTGAAGATGTCAGCTACTTGTTCTGAAGATGCACAGAAGAGTGGGTGAATGGTGCCATCATACACAAGCTATCTGATGTAGTGCATATGGATCTCAATGTGTTTGGTTCTCTGTCTCTGAACTGGATCATTGCAGATTCGAATGGTGCTCTGATTATCATAATAGATAATAGTTGAGAACTCTGATTTGAAGCCACACTCACCAAGTAACCCCTGCAACCTTAAACATTGAGTTGCTACATTTACAACTCCTCTGTACTATACTTCTGTAGATGAGGGTGCAATGGCACTCTGTTTCTTTCTTGACCAGATGATTGGTCCTTCAACAAGAATGAACACATATCCTGATGTTGAATTTTGATCTGTGTTGTCACTTGCCCAATCACTATCAGTAAACCCAATCAAATCAAGATCATATTTAGCTTTGTAGATATCCCATGAGTTCTTATTCCCTGAACAAAGTTAAGGATCCTTTTGGCTGCTCTCCAATGGATCTCATGAGGCTGATCAATGTATCTTTAAGCCTCACTTACTGCATAAGAAATATCAGGTCGAGTGTGTGTAAGGTACAGCAAACACCTAGTCAGTTGTCTATACAGTGTACTATCTACCATGGGAGAAGAACCTGCTTCTTCAAGCTTAACTCCTAAAAGAAAGGGAGTCTTGCTTGGCTTGCAATATTTCATGTTGAACTTGTTCAGAAAATCCAAAGCATACTTAGACTTTTTCACTTTTATTCCATGTTGGGATTAAGTAATTTCAAGACCCAAAAATTGGCTCAACAACCCCAAATCAGTCATAGAAAATGCATGGTTCATTGCATCCTTCAAGGAGGAAATTCCTTTCTTTGAGTTTCCTGTAATTAGAAGGTCATCCACATAAAAGACAATAATCATCAAAGAACCATGAATCAGATTCAAATAAAAATTTGGATCAGACTTGCATCGAACAAAACTCAATGACAGCAGGAAGCCATCAATCTTGGCATACCAAGCCCTGGGGGCTTGCTTAAGCCCATACAATGATTTCTTTAGCCTGCACAAAAAGGATGGATTAGTAACAAACCCTTGAGGCTGCTGCATGTAAATATATTCAGTAATATCTCCATTCAGGAAAGCACTGTTCACATCCATGTGATGTACCTCCCACTGCTTTGAAGCTGCAATGGCTAAGGATAGCTTGATGGAGTCCATCTTTCCCACTGGTGCAAAGGTTTCATTGTATTCAATACCATGTACCTGTGAGTATCCATTGGCTACCAATATTGCCTTATATTTCAAAGGTGAACCATCAGCAGCAAACTTAATTTTGAAAACCCACTTACATTGAACTAACTTCCTCCCTGGGGGAAGATCAACCAACTCCCAAGTGTTGTTCTTCTGGAGTGAGCTGAATTCTTATTTCATGGTTGCTTTCCATCTTGGATCATGTGCTGCATCTTCATATGTCTGTGGGTCTGATTCAACCATCAGATAGCATTTCTCTGCAAAAAAAGGGTCTTTCATGCTCAAGGCACTCTCAAAATGAGATCTAGTCCTCCTAGGATCACTAGGATTTCCAGCTAGTTCCCCAGCTGCATGAATAGTCTTTGCTGCCAATTTTGGTCTTGTAGGACTGTTAGGATCTGCAATTAAATCATCATTATCAGATGTATCAGAATCAACAAACTCATTTGTCTCTTCACTTGCATTCAATGATTCTGGTGGTGAAGAAGACTCTCCAACTTCAACTGCTGCTAAAAGCTCTTCTTAGAACTGAACACTCCTTTAAATGAAGGCTTTGTTTGTGCTCAAATTGATCAGCTTGTACCCTTTTGAATCTTCAGAGTACCCAACAAATAGACACTCTTGGATTTGGGGCTGCAAATCCTTCCTCTTTTCTATTGGAATCTAGCCCAAGCCCTTGAGCCAAAAATCCTGAAATGGGTCACATTTGGCTTGTGCCCACTCCATGCTTTGAAAGGAGTCATACCATCAAGTTGTTTATGAGGCACCCTATTCTGAATATAGGATGCATAGTTTATATCTTTGGCCCAAAACTTTGGTGGCAAAGTGTTAGCCTCCAACATACAGGTTGCCATCTCTTTCAGTGATCTGTTCTTTCTCTTAGAAACACCATTTTGCTGTGGTGTGTAAGGGATTGAATGTTGCATATGAATACCTACATATTCACAATATTGAATGAACTCATACTTGACATACTCACCACCATTGTCTGATCTAAGGATCTTGAGTTTCCTCCCAGACTGGTTTTCAACCAAAGCCTTAAAGACTTTGAAGAGGCCAAAAACTTCAGACATATGCTTTAGAAAGTAAACCCAACATTACCTGGAAAAGTCATATATGAAAGCTAATGCATATTTGTCCCGACTCATTGACATATGAGGGAATGGACCAGCAACATCACTATGGATCAACTCAAGAGGTGCAGAGGTTCTCTCATGACTAGCTCTCTGAAATTTATGCTCTGAGTGTTTTCCTAGGACACAACCTTGACAGACTCCCTTGGAAAACTTAAGCTTTGGTAACCCCATGACCATTTATTTTTCACTTAGATCAGAAAGATACTTATAGTTAAGATGGAAAAATATTTCATGCCAAAGCTTGCTTTCCTTATTAGCATGAATCAGAAGAGTAGAGGGGTTTGAGTAGGGCAGAAAATGTGAAAACCAGTATACCTTCAAAGTTTGATCTACAACTCCTTTTGCAATGAATTTACCACTCGAGATATCCATGATCTCAACATCATCAAGGGAGAATATGACCTTCTTTGGAGACCCTGTGTGGGTCATCTGGTACACTGAAAAGAGGTTAGAGGAAAGACCTAGAACATACAATACATTGCTGAAATTACCATGGTCAAGATCAATCCTTCCTTTTCCCAAACTGTCAGTGAGAGAGACATCTCCCAGCACTATTGGTGGACCTTTTGACATGTCAAGAGAGGAAAATGCCTCCTTGGTCGAAACTATATGTGTTGAAGCTCCAGAGTCTATGATGAAGCTAGGTGAGCTTGATGTGGCAGCAACCAATGCATGAACTCTCTCTCTATCTTCTGAATTTGATCCTCCTTCCCTCTTCTTTGAGCTATCAGGAAGGGAGATGTTATACTTCTCCAGGATTTAGGTCAGCATGTCAATTTGCTTCTTCATGCAAGAGCTTTCAGGATGAAATCCCTTACTACAGTATGCACACTTGCTCATTTCTCCTTTGTTCTTCTTCTTCTGCAAGTTCTTCTTGGAGCCTTGGGGTACCTCCTGAGACTTGTTCTTGTCTCTCTTCTACTCAGGTGGCTTCTTATCTTTCTTCTTTCCTTTTGAATCCACCCTCAAATCTCCAGCAGCTAGAGCTTGGTCTTTGGAATGTTTGATGGTGCCCATCATCACCATTTTATCTTGTTCTTGTGTGACAAATTATATGAACTATACAAGCTTAGGCATATTCCAGGCTCGAGCCGTCAAATTGGTGGCATAGAAGGTCAAAACAAACACTGAATATTTAGGGCCAAGCTTCAAGAGTATGGACAAAAATATTTGCTCCTCCTTCTTTTCAATTCCACATTGTTTTAGCTGGAAAACAAGGGCTTTAAACTTGGAAAAGTAGAGTTGTAGGGATTCGAAGCTAATGGGACTAAAGGAGATCAATTCATTCTTGATTTGATGTCATATCATCTCATCTGTCTTACCAAAAATATCTACAAGCTTCTCCCATACTTCATTTGGTGATGTCAATCCATCAAGATGGAAGAGGAGGTCTCTAGATATGCTCAAACAAAAGAGACCATAAGCCTCATCCCTCCTATTGTGCCATTTAATTTTCTCTGCAGTTGCATTGGGATCTGCTTCAATTGCCATAGTCACCCTGTAGATACCTTTCACTATCAACAGTATCTCCATCTCTACTTTCCATTCAAAGAAATTAAATGGAGTCAAGATGATCTTCTGAGATTGATCCATAGCTTAGAAATTGTCCCTTCAGTCAGCAGAATAGATCCCAGTCAAGATGTCGAACCTGCAATAGCAATATGGAAGGATAAAAATCAATATACAAAGGCCCTGATACCATGTGGAAATTGAACCCATGTGATAGATCAATTTCACTCACAAAATTACTAATCAAGCATGCAAATTTACACACAAAGGAGTCTGAAATTGGAGCATAACACTAATTTGTATTGAATAAGTGCACAATAGATAACCATCTAAAGTCATAGGCTGCTGCAATAAATAATCACATGAGAGATTTGAATGCATAAGGATGCCATTTGAAATAGTCAAAAGCAGGCTTACTAAATATAGTCAAATCCCCCATAGGTGCATAAAGCAGTTTCCAAATCTACCTAGGAGCTCATGAAATGGAAAAGTCAAGTAGGAAAGCTAATAGGTGATGGAAAGAAAAATCATACATTCTTTTATTAGGAGAAAAGAATGGAGGATGATGAGGGAAAAAAACAAGTCAACTGCACCTAGTCTTACCTTCCCTTTTGCCATAAAACTCAGTAAAGCAGGAAATAAAACAAAAAAACAAACATGCGCTAGGGAGGATCTAGAATAAAGTAGATATCCTAAATATGGATTCCAAAAGGTTTCCCAAGTGCTCCACGACTCAGTTTTAGCAAGTTTGACTTCTAGGACATGTGGAAGACAACTTGCATAGAGTGGAATATTGGAAACTAGGCAAATAAGACAAAAATGGATTAATTAATGTCTAAGGTAGCTAACTATGGGTTGATTATTCTAACATTTGATACATGGATATGGGTTCAGAAAAATCCATTACATCTAATTGTGGATAATGGTAGCCAAAAGTACTTTGTTTCTAAATATCTTGTGAAGGAATTAGGTCTTGTCACAACTCCACATCCGCAACCTTACAATATGAGGTGGATGAAGGATGGGAAAGAAGTAAGGATCAAACACCAATGCCAACTTGTCTACTTCATTAATACTTTTGAAGATAAAGTACTCCGTGATGTGGCACAACTTTCTGTAGTTGACGCACTATTCGGTAAACCTTACCTATGGGATCGACACGGTACATATCATCCAAGGCCTCAGAGGTGATTGTCAAAATCCAGAATCAATGGTATGGCATACCAGAGAAACAACCCACATCAACAGTTGCTATGATATCTTCCAAACAAATAAAGAAGCTTATCAATCATGCTCAAAAGTTTGCATTAATCATGTTAAAGACTCAACATTCCAGGAAGACTGCAAAAATGATTCGACTCACCGACCAACACAGTTCTCGACAACAACAACAAATCGACAACATTATTGAAGAATACTTGAACATATTTCAAGCATCCAAAGGAGTATCTCTGCATTGTCAGGTAAAACACTCCATTGAACTTGTTCCTGTTCTTCATTACCTAACACATCTGTCTATAGAAGATCCATTCTTGAAAATGAAGAGATTCACAGACAACTACAGGATTTGATGGACAAGGGTCATATCTGCCCCAACTCCTCTCCTTGTGGAAGTCTAGTAGTCTTAGTTCCGAAGAAAGACGAGACTTGGCGCATGTGCATTGGCTATCGGGCTCTCAACAAAATTTTAGTGAAGAACAGATACCCTCTTCTATGGATTGATGAAATCATTGACAACCTGAAAGGTGCTAATTTATTTATGAAACTCAACCTCAAGTTGGGATATCACCAGATTCCAATTGAGTCCACTGATGTATGGAAAACAATTTTCAAGACCAAGGAAGGATTGTTTGAATGCTTAGTCATGTCTTTCAGTTTAACCAATGCACCTGCAACCTTCATGAGATATATGGATGACCTTCTATGACCTTTCATCAGTAAATGTGTCATTGTTTATCTCGACGATATCTTGATTTTCAGTCAATCATGGGAAGAACATGTTAAACAGCTTCGACACTCTCCAACAATGTCGACTATATATGAACATATATACAAATGCTCATTTTCGATGAATAGCATCAAATATTTGTGGTATGTAATTGACTCTACAGGCATTCATGTTGACCTAGAAAAAGTGCAGGTTCTCAAAGATTGGCCCATTCCTCAAAACATTCATGAACTAAGAAATTTTCTTGGTTTAGCGAATTTGTATCAATGATTTATACTTGGCTTTAGTCACATCGTATGGCCTTTGAATTAGTTGATGAAAGGAAATGGGAAAACTTTCTTCAAATGGACACTGACATGACAACAAGCTTTTCAACAAATAAAAACAATATTTTTACTGCACCAGTACTTGTGTTACTTGATTTCCATTAACCCTTTGAGATTGAGACTGAAGCATCGAACTATGCCCTCGGCGCAGTGATCAATTAGTCAGGTCACCCAGTCGCGTTTCATCCTAAGAATTTCAGTGACACTATTAGAATGTACTCAATTAATGAAAAATAATTGTACGCCATTGTGCAACCTCTTAATAAATGGAGACACTACATTCTTGGAAAGGAAACGATCATCCTCACTCACCATAAACCTTTGAAGTTCGCTCCATCCTAGTCGAAACTACAAACAAATCGACAACTCAAATAGATTAATTACCTGCAACAATTTTAGTTGGTAATTCAGTATTGCAAAGGAAAAGACAATTCCATAGCCGATTGTCTCAACAGACCTCCCATTACTCTACTGTCTACAGTGATGAGTATGTAGGGTTATGAAACCACTACTTGGCTGCAATTCTATTCGGTGGATTGTGATTTCTCTACAATTTATCGACAGCTCAGACTAGCAAGTTGTTAACTACCGACTACTTCCTGAAGGACACCTTGCTATACAATCTTGGGCAGCTTTGTGTACCAACCGGAGAGCACCGGGAGAATCTCATTTGGGACGCGCACTAAAACAGGAATATAGGACATTTTGGAGTTGCAAAAACACTTGTTACCCTCCAAAAGTATTTCTACCGGCCTTCACTTAAAATGTTATTGCAATATCTTTCATTAAAATGTTGAAAGATCATGTCATACTTTTCAATGAAGGAAGTAATGTTGAAATTTATTGCCATACCTTTTATTTGAGTAAGTAAGATGTTTAAAAATTTCTATCTAAATAAAAATAATTACAAATTCAATTAAGGAAGTAATGTCAAAATTTATTTCCATACCTTTCATTTCAGTAAGTAAGATATTGATATAAATAGAAATAATTACACAAATTATGAAGACCTTGGATGAAAGGTGCTTAAAGGTGTTGGATATGGGACTAACATTTAGAGGTTTTATTTTGTAATTTTTATACAAGTATCTTTATAGTTATTTGGAATATTTTTTTAATATGTTTGTTTAAATTTGGTTCTTATGTTGCAGAAAAAAAAATTGTAAATGTTATAGTTATTTGTAATATATTTATAATATCAAGCATTGTGTTTGGAATTTGAATAATCAATGTAGTTGTAATGCTAAGAGATAAGGAACACAAACATAAACAAACAAAGGTCCTTTGGCTATGCTTTGATTTAGGTTGTACAATATTGATGGTTGTGGATTCCAAAGATTAGTGCATATGCTCCACAAATGTAATGGAGGGTGAAGAGCTTGGTAAATCTATTTAATAAATATTGCATATTTGTTGATGTAGTTAATTGGATTGATTTTTTATTATTATTGTGATCTATATATTTGTTGGTTTGTTCTCTATTGAATTGCAAACTATGATAGTTTTTTTTTTTAATATTAAAATTAATTTTTCTTACAATAGTTATGGAGAAATTTCATTGTGTATGTGATATTGCATGGGGTTGTGGCCTCAATGCATCAAGTGATATCAAGGGAAGTAGAATCATGAAGGGATATGAAAATTCCTAAAAATAAATTAGATGGTAATACTTTTCACTATGAGAAGAGGGGAAACTCTATGATACAACAATATTGGCATGCACACTTATTTTCCTTATTTCTAGGTGTTATAACATGTTTTGACACATCAATGTTATCATTGATGATGGGCCCACCTCAGGAGACATTGGCAACCCATTCCAACCGAAAATACACTTAAAAAATATGCTTTGAGGGCCACACATTTGTTATGCAACCAAGTCCCAAAAATAACATAAAAATAACAGAAATAGACCATAAGAGAGTCATCCACACCTTAATAATGAATAACAAAGATCAATATCAATCCTATTCAAGGGAGGAACCTCCTTACACAAAGTATTGTGTCCCCAAGACAAGAGACTATACATTGTTGACTAACATGAAAATATCTTTTTCATATATATAGGAGACATAAGTGTACACTAACAACTAGTAGACCCACTAATAAACACAAGCGGACATCAATAATATGTAATATACCACCATATAGGGGGTAAAGTGCCACACTGTAGGCATAAATGTGTCCAACATTTAGGGGTTAACATTCCCCTCCCCTTCAGAAAAGTCTTGTCCTCAACTCTTGGGTAGTTGTGGATGAATTTGTGTGAAGGACTCATCTTCCTATTTAGAATATACAATGGGTAAGTTCTCTCACTTGATGAGGTACTTAGAAATAACCTAATCTCATATTTGTTTGGTCCTTGTTTCGATGATTTGTTCAAGCTCCCATATGATTTTTCCTTCTTCAAAACTTCTTTGATGGAGATGTTGATCTTCGAGTCATTTCAGTGTGTTTTTTTAAATGTTCAGGATCTCGAGAACTGCTTGTTGGTGCTCTATGCGATATGCCACTATTTGAACTATAGGTTTTCCCACCACTACTTCAGCAATGTGCTTGGTATACATATGTGTGTTCTATAGAATAAACTCGATGCTATAGGGACCCTCATTCCCAATATGATGATTCTTATAACAAATTATCTCAATAAATTGTAGTAAACTCATGTAGCCATAAATGCCCAAGTTCACCTAGTTTGTGAGTTAATTATTGTAAATTTTCATATTCATAGAGTTCTTTTATTGAGTTAATTATTATAAATTTTCATACTTATATGGTTTATATAGTTTTTAATTAATTTTACTTTAATTGTGAATATACACATCCATTACCGAATTGTAGAATAAGCTTCTTTAACAGACTTAAAAAAAATTTATCGCCTCTTTTTTAGGAAAAAGTAATGTTGAAAGTTATTGCAATATCTTTCCTTAAAGGAAGATGTTGAAAAATATTGTCATGCTGAAATCTACTTTATGCTCAAATCTACTTTATACCTTTCTTTAAAGGAAGCTGTTGAAATACATTTATCTAAATAGAAACAATTATCCAGAAAAATATTGTCATGCTGAAATACTTGATACCTTTCATTAAAGGAAGCTCTCAAAATACATTTATCTAAATAGAAACAATTATCCACTTTATTAAAGGTCTTGGATGAAAGGTTCTTAAAGGTATTAGATATGTGGTTAAGGTTATTAGTAATGTAGTTTTGTTAATATTATGAATGAATATAGTTTGAGGTTTTATTTTGTAATTTTTATATAGTTATTTTGTTTATGATTGATATATAAGTATTAGTTATTTTTCATTTTTTTAATATGTTTGTTTAAAATTTTCTTTATGTTGCAAAAAAGAATTATAAATGTTGTATTTATTTGTTCTTAATTATTTTAGTATACTTAGAATATCAAACATTGTGTTTGGAATTTGAATAGTCAATGTAGTTGTAAGGCTAAGAGCTCAGGAGCACAAACATAATTAAACAAATGGCCTTTTGCTATGCTTTGATTTGGATTGTGCAATATGGATGGTTATGGATTCAAAAGACTTGTGCATACACTCCACAAATGTAATGAAGGGCGAAGAGCTTGGAAAGATTATTTAACAAATATTGATTATCTTTTGCATATTTGTTTATGTATTTAATGCCATTGCTTTTTTTTTATTATTGTGACCTATATATTTGTCTATTTTCTTTTAAATTGCAAACTATGATAGTTGTTTATTTTTAAGATTGGAAGTAAATTTTAATGCAATAGTTGTGCAGAAATTTCACTGTGAATGTGTG
Source organism: Pseudotsuga menziesii (assembly GCA_001517045.1). Lineage (NCBI taxonomy): Eukaryota > Viridiplantae > Streptophyta > Pinopsida > Pinales > Pinaceae > Pseudotsuga > Pseudotsuga menziesii. The sequence continues at coordinate 88,277 of LPNX010313089.1, read as the reverse complement.
ATATTGCATGGGACTATGGCCTCATTGCATCAAGTGATATCAAGGAAAGTAGAATCATGAAGGAATATAAAATTAGTACAAAAAATTAGAGACCTAGGTATATTTTTCACCATGACAAGAGGGGAAATCTATGATACAACAATATTGGAATACATCCTTATTTTTCCTTATCTCTAGGAGTTATAACATGTTTTGACACATCAGTGTCATCATTGATGACGAGACCACCTCAAGAGATATTGGAAACCCATTCCAACCCAAAATACACTTAAAAGCATGCTTTGAGGGATACACGTTTGTTATGAAACCAAGTCCCAAATATACCATAAAATAACAGAAATAGACCATAAGAGAGTAATCCACAACTTAATAATGAAGAAGAGAGATGAATACCAACTCTCTTCGAGGGAGGAACCTCCTTACACAGTGTACTATGCACCCAAGGCATGACAATATACATTGTTAACTAACATGAAAATATATCCTTCATATATATATAGGAGACACAAGTGTACAATAACAACTAGTAGACCCACAAATAGACCCAAGCCGACATCAATAATATGTAATATACCACCATATAGGATTTAAAGTTCCACACTATAGGCGGAAATGTTCTCAACATTTAGGGTGTAACATGCCCCTCCCCTTTAGACTACTATTGTCCTCAATGCTTGGGTAGTTGTGGATGGATCTATGCAAAGGACTCAACTTCCCATGTCAAATCTGCAATGGGTAAGTTCTTCCACTTAATGAGGTACTCAACAATTGCTCAATATCGTAGTTGTTTGTTCCTTGTTTCGATGATTTGTTTGGGTTACCATATCATTTTTGTTTCTTCAAAACTCCTTTGATGGCGATGTTGATCTTCTTGTCGTTTCATTGTTTTTTTTACATGTTCAGGATCTAGAGAACTACTTGTCGGTGATCTATGCTATGTGCCACTATTTGAACTATATATTTTCCTACCACTACTTCAACCATGTGCTCCATTTCATTCTTATAACCATAGGAGTACCTATAAGGTCTGATGCTAGAAAGAATGCTTCGTGGAGTTAAGTGAATTGTGTGGTCCATATTTTGAATAGGTGGAAAAATTACTAGAATATATTCAAATATCTTGGAAGGATTATTAAGGACCCTTTGGAAATATGGGGAAATAGGAGCCTTAGGTGTTTGAAAACCTACTGAGACGAATTGTGTAATTACACCTTGTTTCCATTTCTTTAACAATTTTTTCATACCATCATAGTTGATCACCTTTCTTGGTCTCCCTATGATACCTTTTAACACAAATTATTTTCCTTTGTAGGAAAATTTCATGAAAAGCTTCTCAAAATTAAAAGTCACCATTCCCAATGATTGTAACCATTGAACCCCTTATACAACATCAACTTCACCCATTGAGATAGAAATCATGGGACTATCAATACATATTCCCCCATAGTAATATTGATATTATGGCATTTCCATGAACAGTTGATGGTTCCTCCATCTGGAATCATTACTTAAAATTATGGTGTTGGATATATAAAGCAATTGAGAAATTTGGCTACTTTATAGTGAATGAAATTATGAGTACTACTATAATCAATCAACACTATTACCTTTTTATTTTTGATATATCCTTATATATCTATAGTTTCAGGAGTGTTAATTCCAGCCAAAGCATGATAAGATATGGTCGGAGAAATCACTTCTAGTTCATCCCCTTATGGTGGTTCTTGTTATTTTTGTTCTTCCTCTTCACATTATATGTAGAATAATTTATTTTCTCCACACTTATGCCCCGTATTGTACTTGTTTGCACAGTTAAACCATAGAACTTTTGTTCTTTTTTCCTCCAGTTGTTAAGGTGTCAAATGATCCAACCAACACCGACATGTTCAATTTCAAAAGGTTCTCCTCAAGAATCCGATACGTTCACCTCAAGAAGCTGACAGGTTCACCTACGACAGGTTCTCCTTGACAAGTACACCTTGACATACAACATACCAACATGCTCTGCGATGGTTGAACTTCTGAACCTTTATAACTTCTTTTGTAACTGAACATAGCACGTAGTCACCCAAGTGTCTCATCATCCTATATAAGCATGTACATTATGTAATATAGACATATATCTGATTCCTCCATTTTTCATGGATCAGAAGAAATAAATTGGTTCAAATTATTGCATTTTGTCTGTGTGTATATTTCCCGTCAACCTAATGTGTTTCCTACTTTGATGATTCTTTTTATTTTCTTCCACCATAATAGTACTCGACTCATTCAGTAGATTGTTGTCCCCATCATGCACCTGGGATCAACCTAAATCATTGGTATCAGAGCTAAATCTTGTTCATAACTTAAGTTACATAAACATTTCCATTGAGGTTATCTAACTTATGCATGTTCAAACATGCTCACGAACCCAGAAACACAAGAAGACACTTTGTTTGACCTCAGAAAAGATAGCTGAAGAAACAGACAATAGAGATGAAATTGGTGAGATGGTGGAACTCATAGAAAAAGAACTTGCTCACCAGTGAACCGAAATGTTCACCCAGTTCAGCGAGATTCTCATGTGAGTCACTGCGAACTATGGAGAATCCTCGATGCGATCTCACTTCGATAAAATCAACCGCTTCAAAGTGCAAATGAAACTAGACATACCGAACCTTGAAGGAAAGATTGACGCAAAATACGTTGAAAATTGGGTAAAACAATTGGAATCGTACTACATAGTGAATCAACTCTCTGAACCATAAAATATCACCATTGTGTCCTCAAAAATGCCAACCTTTGTACACTGCTAGTGGGACAATCTATCGACAAAGATGGAAAAAGTATAAGACCCCATCGACACATGGGTAAATTTTTTCAAATATGTCTGAAAGGAATTCTGCCCATCCAAGTACCTTGAACAATAGTATAAGAATTGGCAGTAGCTAAGGAAGTGGAAAGATCAGTCCATACAGAGTTACACTGATGAGTTCTATCGACTCATGGCTAGACTTGGAGTCCAAGAACAAGAGAAATTGCTTGTCCTAAAGTACATCAGCAATTTATCGCCATACATTCAACAAGAGATGGAGTTTCTAACTGTTAGCATGCTTATGTATGCATTTCATGGCACCAATAAGCTTGAAGCCAAATAGAAAGGAAAATTACATTTCATGAACAAGAAAACAAGTCGAACATCCGACAAGAAGTCACACACCGACTCTGCCAACACCTGATAATCAAAATAAGAAATTTTAGAAAGACAAGAGGGATCACAGCAAACAAGATCCTATCGAGAAATAGTGTGATTATCACAGTTCATCATGGCATGATACGTCAGAATGAAAAGCTCGAAAGATAGTTTTGACAAAATTGTCGACATCCGACTTGTCCGATAGAAACTTGGTAGAATATGATCCAGATTGATCAACTCTCTTGGGTTTGACCTTGACCACTCCAACAGCCTTGACCATTATCGATGAGGAGGAACGAGAGAGCCTGTTTCATACACATATATGGGTTTATAATAATCCATTACATCTAATTGTGGATAATGGTAGCTAGAAGAACTTCATTTATGAATATTTTGTGAAGAAATTAGGTCTTGTCACCACTCCACATCCCCAGCCTTACAATATCAGTTGGATGAAGGATGGGTAGGAACTAAGGATCACACGACAATGCCAAATATCCTGCTTCATTAAGCCTTTTGAAGTTGAAGTATTGTGTGATGTGGAACCGCTTTCTGTAGTCGATGCTCTATTCGGTAAAGCCTACCTATGGGAATGACACTATACATATTAGTCACAGCCTCAGAAGGTGATTGTCAAAATTTGAAATCAATGTTATGGCATACCAGAGCAACAATACACATCAAAGATTGTTATGATATATTCCAAAAAAGAAAGAAGCTTATCAATCATGCTCAAAAGTTCACATTAATCATGATCAAGCCTCCACATTCCAGGAAGACTGTAGCAATGAGCTGACTCACCGACCAACACAGCTCCCGACAACAACAACAGATCGACAACATTCTTGAAGAATACCAGAACATATTTCAAGCACCAGACAGAGTACCTCTGCAATGTTAGGTAAAACACTCCATTGAACTTGTTCTTGGTTCTTCATTACCTAACCCATCCGTTTACAAAAGATCCATTCTCGAAAATGAAGAGATTCACAGGAAAATTCAGGATTTGATCGACAAGGGTAAAAAAACTGAAGCTCCTCTCCTTGTGGAAGTCCAGTCATCTTACTTCCAAAGAAAGAAGGGACTTGGAGCATGTGCATCGAATATTGGTATCTCAACAAAATTTTAGTGAGGAACAGATACCCTCTTCAATGGATTGATGAACTCATCAAGAATCTGAAAGGTGCTAAGTTCTTTGCGAAACTCTACCTCAAGTTGGGATACCACCAAATTCCAATCAATTCCAGTGATGTATGGAAAATGGATTTCAATACCAAGCAAGGATTTTTTTAATGGTTAGTCATGCCTTTTGGTTTAACCAATGCACCTGAAACATTCATGAGATATATGGATGACCTTCTACAACCTTTCATCGGTAAATGTGCCATTGTCTATCTCGACGATATCTTGATTTTCAGTCGATCATGAGAAGAACATGTCCAATAACTTCAACAATGATTCGACACTCTCCAACAACATTCGCTATATTTGAACATGGATAAATGCTGATTTGCGATGACCATCATCAAATTTTTTGGGTAAGTAATTAACTCTGCAGCCATTCATGTCAACCCATAAAAAGTACAGATCCCTAAATATTGGCCCATTCCTCAAAACATTCATGAACTAAGAAGTTTTCTTAGTTTGGTGAATTTATATTAGTGATTCATAGTTGGCTTCAACCACATCGCATGGCCTTTGAATCAGTTGACGAAATGAAATGCGAAAACTGTCTTGAAATGGACACTGCCACAACAACAAGCTTTTGAACAAATCAAAAGCAATCTTTTTACTGCACCAATACTTGTGTTACTTGATTTTCATTAGCCCTTTGATATTGAGACAGATGCATTGAACTATGCCTTCGATGCAGTGATCACTCAGTCAGGTCACCCAGTCGCATTTCATTCTGATACATTCAGAGACACTGTTAGAAGGTACTAGACATACGAGAAAGAACTCTACGCCATTGTGCAACCTCTCAAGTAATGGAGACACTAGATTCTTGGCAAGGAAATGATAATCCTCACTCACCATAATCCTTTGTAGCTCACTACGACCAAGTCGAAACTATACACAACCCAAAAAATCAAGTGGACTAATTACCCGCAACAAGATCAGTTGGTAATTAAGTATCGGAAAGGAAAAGCTAATGCTGCAGGCGATTGCCTTAGCAGACTAACCTTTACTCTATTATCTACAGTGATGAGTATGCAAGGTTATGAAACAACTACTTGGCCGTACTTGTATTCTGTAGACTTCTATTTTAATATGATCTATCGACAACTTGAGACCTATACGTTGTCGACTACCGACTACCTCCTGAAAGACACCTTGCTATACAAGCTTGGACAATTTTGTGTACCAACAAATGAGAACCAATAGAATATTATTTGGGGCGCACAATAAAGAAACACTGCAGGACATTTTGGAGTGGAAAAAACAATTGTTATCCTCCAAAAGTATTTTTACTGGCCTTCACTTAAATATGACGTAATCAAATACATTTGATCATGCATGGTTTGTTCTATTGCTAAGCTGTTGAATTGATAACAAGGACTGTACACGTCCCTTCCAGTTCCTAGTCTACCATGGAAATCTATTTCTATGGATTACTTGATGGGATATCATACTACCAAACATCATGATGACACGATATTAGTAGTAGTCAACAAATTTTCCAAGATGGCTATACTCATACCATGCAGGAAGACTATGATAACACAGTAGAATGCTTAGCTCTTCTTTAAACACATGTGGAAAAATTATGGCCTCCCAATAACCATTATTTTTGACACATATGCTAGATTTGTCAACACCTTTTGGAAAACTCTCTGGCAACAGTTCGAGATGAGACTTTCTTTGTCTACAACCTTCCATCTACAGACTGAATAAGAAATGGAAGTTGTAAATATCTTAGTCATACAATTGCTTTGCATGTAAAACCACAAGCATCATCGAACATGGGATCACAACCTTCCATACATACAACATAGTTACAATCATGCTCAACACAGCTCTACAGTAAATATTCAATTTGAGGTCTATTACAGATTTCAACCCTTAGCACCTATCAGCTTAAGAAGCTCCTCAACACAGTTGAACGACACCAACCTTGAAGGACGAGAAGTGGAGAAAGAATTAAAATTCAAAGATAAAATCTACAACATCTAGAAGTAAGCACAGGAGATGTTGCAGTAAGAAAACGAAAAATCTAATGCCCGACATGACAAACATTGCATTCCTCATTCATTCCAAATTGGGGATCAGGTCTGGTTACATCTAAAGATGGAGTACTTCACCGGAACATATAGAAAGTTAAAACCTTAGCGATATGGTCCATACAGTATCCTTTAATAGATTGGATAAAATGCTTTTCAGCTCGACATTTATGCATTCCTTGACCTACATCTAGTTTTTAATGTAGATTTACTTCAACCATACCATGCACTATTGTTGAAACAAAACAACTTGGAGACAATAGAACCAACATACATTCGTCCATATGTTCAAGAACCTCTTCCTTGCGACACTGTTGTGGGACGATGCAGTCTCCATACAAGGGAGAACTCCATTCCCTTGTTTCAAGTAGCTAAAGCTAGATATATTCTCACGCAAGGAAAGCGGTACTCTGCTAATTAAGTATCCAACAACTTTCCTCACCTGAACGAATACACAATGGAGAGAATTGTTTTTTAAGGAAGGAGGAATGGTCCAACTAGCAATTGACAGGTTCACCTCGTGCAGCTGACAGGTTCTACTTGAGCTACCGAGAGGTTCACCTTTGACAGGTTCGCCTCAACAGGTCTACCTCGACATACAACATACCAAGATGCTCTGCAGCGATTGAACTTATCAATCGTTATAACTTCTTCTGTACCCAAGCATATCAACATAATATATAAGCATATACATTATGTAATATAGACATATATCTAATTCCTCCATATTTCATGGATAAAAAGTAATAAATTGGTTCAAATTATTGCATATTGTCTACATGTATATTTCTTGTTGACCTAGTATGTTTGTTTCTTTGCTAATTCTTTTTCTATGCTTCCGCTGTAACAGTACTTGTCTCATTTAGTTGATTGTTGTCCCCAACATGCACCTGGGAATGACTTGGATTATCAACCTTTGAGGTAGGTTAGAAGGAAGAACATCATTCTTTATGTATGTGATGGAAGTGGTCTTTCCATTATCCACTACAATATTTTTACCTTCAACCTTCCTTTCCATCATGAAATCATTTTCCAATGATGGTAGGTTTAAGATAAGCACGTCATGTTGAATGTTATCCTTTAAGGTTACAATAAAGAGATCCAACAAATTATCTTTTGAAATATTCTTCACTCTAAGACTTAGCTTTTAGAGGTGGTTGATGTTCTCTGTAACTGGGCCTTTTTGCTTGTTATTTACTGACTCGATAAAGAAGGTGTTTCTATTTATATTACCATAATGTGCAATCAATTCTTCTGTGAATATAGAGAAACAAATAATAGAGTTTTTTTTTATAGTCACAAAGACATCGATACCATACAAATTGATCAAGAGATAATTATAAGGATGAAATTGTTACCTTTTGCAAAGTTGGCACCTGGTGTAGATCAAAGAAGTGCTCCATCTGGAATATCCAAGTTATTGGATCATTGTCATGAAACTTTCTCATGTCAACTTTGGGAGTAGAGTAGTTCTTTTGACATGATTTGAAACCATGTTGATGTAGAGAATCAACGAATTTTTGGTCTCAAACTTCTTGTTCTCCAACTGTCTTTCAATTTTCGCGATACATGACGGGAATAAGTCCTCATTTTCATCCTTATCCTCTTCTCAAGTAGGTGAATGAGGAATAAATATACATTTTATCAGTTCCTTCAATTCTTGAATATATTCTTTATTGGACATCTCCTAGATATTTTCTTTAGTAGACATCTAGTTAATCATATCTTCCAAATCGAACACCCTAAAATGTTTGTCTCAATTTACATCGTAGATCAATGATGAATCCTTTGGTGGTTTGAGTGGAGTGTGATTGTCTCCACTTCCTTTTGGTAGAATTTTGAACAATTAAAATATATATCACACACTATGGTTCACACAAATATATATGTTTGTTGATTGTACAGCGTCGCGAGTCACTCTCCGGACTTGTGAGTCATATCAAGTCCTAAGTATCCTCATATGATTGAGGTGGTAATGTTGTGTTGTAGAGCTAGTGAGTAATATCAAGCCGAGTCTTATGAGTAATATCAAGACTATACTTGTGAGTAATATCAAGTCAAGTATTCTCATAGAAGGTACCTTATGAGATGGACCTCCAAGTTATGGAGTTGAGTTTTGTGAGTAATATCGAGACTAGTCTTCTAGGTAATATCAAGACATTAGACTTGTGAGTAATATCAAGTCCTACCAATATACTCATTTATTGAGGTGGCTGCACTTTACTTGGTAAAGTGGTTATATTATGCGATGTATTACTAAACATGGTCATTCGAGATGGATAAAGCTAGTAAGTATCCTCTAGAGTGAATTAGTTTAGCCTATGATTGTATGGTATGGGGTAATATATATGATCATCTGTATGGAATAAATTCTTCTGAGTATGATATGATAAGATGGTTAAATAATTAATAAGCATGTGGACCATGTAGTATTTAATTAATGATAATGAGATAAAGCATAGAGAAAGATAATGAATTTAAATTGCACATGTATGCCTCAAGTGAACTCAAATTATGAAGTCCTCAGTTAAGCCTAAGTTGAAAATAAAGAATGTTTTAGTTAAATAAGGAAAACCTCCTTAATTTATGTATTCAATGTTGGGTCTCTAACGATCTTCACTCCTTTAGTCTATTAGCATTTTTACTAAGCACCTACCTTTCTTTAAGTACTCACTAGAAACCCCTGATCACCTCCTCCTCTCATAAAAAGAGACGACCTTTCATTGTGAGAATTTGATGCAGCTACAAGATGATATCAATGTTGTCCAAACTACATTTAGTCCCATTTGTCACATGATCTCACTATTCTTCAGAACGAGTTAAGTTTGTTAACTTGTGGACCAATTTAGATCACCACATATAACAAATAGATAAAATAAGTTAGTTGTGCCATCCTAAGAAGATGAACAAAAAGGAAGATTTTATCTTTAGATACCCCATATATTATGATATTTGAGGAAGAAACCATTACTTTCTCCATGATAAGAGATGTCTAGATTTATGCATGCATAAGTTGATCATTCATAAACAAAATATCTTGAGGGACCTTTCGATACCCTAATCCATTCGGTTCACCACCTCTGGTTTGGCCTATCTCAGTGACTATAAGAACTAAAAACTATGAAAATTTCTCATCCGCAAACATATGGATGGATTGATGATACAATACCCTCCATATTGGGTTGTGAAATGCATATCTCAGCACTATTAATTATGTTCTAAATGTATCATAGTTATTACTAACTATTTGCAATTTGCACTAATAAACTAAATACTACTTCCACCTTATATGTAGCAAGGATTTCTCCTCACTGCAGGAGCAAGAATGGCTCCCTTGTGCCTATAGGGCACAAGGGTAGGCTCCTACTCTTTGAAAACAGGAAAAAACGAAATGGAAATAGCATAAATAGAATAGCAAATAAACTAAGCTAATCTAGTGACAGAAAACTAAAGATATACTAAACTATGAGCTAATAACAGAAAATAAAGAGGGAGATGAAGCCCTTGTGAACCCCTCTGCAGAAAATGGGTTAGGTTTCTGCCTCCTTAAACCCTGCAAAAAAACCTAAGCTATCCTGGAAAACCTGCAAAACAATGTCAATAATACAACTTGCAACTAGAAAACAAGGTTAGAAAGAAAAAACAACTAAACAAACATGTAAAGAAACATTATACCTCTCTTGGGTGGAAATGGGCCACCATGCCCTAGCTCATGGGAGCACCTCTCTTAGTTGGGGAGCAATGGCTCAATGGGATGGAGATGGAGGAGAGGGAGTGTGGGTGGTTTGAGAGGCAAAGGTCTCAAAGCATCCACGGGTAGCATAACAATAGGCAAGGGAGGAGTGTTTTGAGAGTGACCCCCACCCTCCTTTTATATCTTTTCCAAGGGATTTTAGGGTTTTAAGCCCCTTGTCAGGGATTTAACCCCTTTTTTGGGCCTTTAGCACCTTCTTCCCTAACCTTAGCCCCTTTTTGAGGGCTTTAGATCCTAGGGGGCTATTTTGGGTTCCTTTTTTGGGGTTTTAGCCCTTTTCTTCATCCTTGGGTTCTTTTGGAGGTGTGGGGTTCAAATGGAAGGTCTTATGGAGTGGAATGAGTGTTGTGAGATGGTGTCCTTGGGTGGTGTAGGCCATTGAGAGCTATGTGGGGGATTTTTGGGTTAACAGATTGCCCCGTGATGTGTGAGGGCAGGAGCTCAACGTATGGCCAATGGACATCATAGGATTTACTGTAGAGAGGTGGTGCTTCTAGGGATGGGGCATGGTGGATTTTGGTTTTTTTATTAATTTGGTTCCCATCAATGGGTGAGATACAATAAATGTGTGACATGTATATGGACGAGGCAGGCATTCCCATGCTCGTGAAAATGTCAAAAGAATCATTTGATCTATGCTCTAAAATACAAGAGCTGATCATATACAACTGATGTTACAATGCTGGTTGCCTCTATGTGAGGCTAAATAAAACACTGATCTGGTACATTGGACCCATGGCCTTCTCATGGAATGCTATATCTCCATGACTGATGGTCTGCTGGATCTAGTACATAGCTGTGTGGACTCGCTAATTGAGAGTCTGAGTCTCTGTGGTACAAGTATGCTGCATCAATCATAAAGGTATATCGAAGCACTGCTGGGGCTCCTGATCACTGTCTCCAACGCAACCCAGAAATCACAAGGGACATAACCTATTTAGGTCCCTCGAGTGGACACACCAATGTGTTAGAGTCAGGTGACATCTGGGGTCTTTGACCAAGTACTATGCAGAACAAACCCTGTACGAATCTCAATGGTGTGATGATGGAGTTGAAGTCGAGCACGTGAGAAGAAACCACCCCAAGAGGCACTAAGGACTCCTCTCAAGTGGTCCAAGAAACTCATCAATGATGTAAATGAAACCAAGGTATAGGGACCTCTGGGTCTATCCTCTGGAATATGTGTGTTGGCGTCGACAGAGGGAGACCTGCCCCTAGTCAATGCAATGATGTTTCCTTGACCAGGAGCGCAAGGGAGAAAACTGAAAGGTGTGAAGCAATCTGCAGACTGACTCACTGAATTGGGGGGGGGGGGGGGGAGGGAAGGGAAAGAATTGAACAGGGGTAAGGGGGGAGTGGGAGACTCAAAATTCCTTTGTTCAGAGTATGACGGCAAGGCGGATTAGGGAGCAAATGAAACTAACTCAAGGGAATGGGATCATAGCTGTAATACCGTGAATATCACTGCAGATGGGGAATACTTGGAGGAGGTGGACACTTTTGAGACTAATGGGATGCAAGGAAGACACATTGCAAAGTACCCTAAACAAAGGTAACCCAATGTGGGAATGCTTTCAAACTATTTTTTGTGGGGTGGTGTCTAGGGACACTGTTGTGGTATGATCTTGTGGATTTTTGGTGAGCCCGATAAGGTAAATGCTTGATGGTGCTTTCAATTTTAGAGAGTCTAAAAGCATGAAGAAGACTCCAGTGGGGGATCTTTTTCGTTGGAAGTCTCTTGTGCCTGAAAAGGGATAAAAGTATACATAGGAGAGCTTTCCCATCCTGGAGGGGATGAGAGACTTCTTTACCGTTGGTAGTCCAATAAGGCCAGAAAAGATTAAACCTATACTGACAGGATGGTCATTCAAATACTTTTATGAGAATGAACAAAACCAAGTTTGATCGGTGCTCTTTTCTTGTTGAGATGGCTGGAAAAGAGCTTAACGACAACCGGTGGTGACATTTTTGGTAAAGTGTGGCCCCTCTGCCCAAGAAAGCATAAAAGTATGTAGAGGGGAACAGTCTTGGCTTGAGTGTGCCAAGGAGGTCCTTTTCATGAAATGGTCTACATGGTCCATAAAAGGAGGTAAACGAGATGATGTAGACGCTCTTTCCTATACTTTAGTGAGCGGGAAAGGAAGTAGTTGTGCTAGGCGATCTTTTTATTCTTTTAAGGAGTCAGAAAAGAGCTTAAATGAAACTCCAATGTGGTCAATGGAATGCAGTGGCACAAGCGGTGCCCCATGTCGAGACAGTGGACAGAGGTCCAAAGGTCATCCATGCAGTATGGATGGAGCAGAAGGCTCTCAAACATACCAATACATGCGTGGGATAGATCATGGTAGAGGTTCGCGAGTCGGTGCGGTAGAGGCACGCAAACCGAAGTGGCTCTCAGACAGAGGTCAGGAGAGCATGTGTGTGTGTTGCGGTGGACGAAATTGACTACATGCAATGTGAGTGCAAGTCCGGGGGCACTTATATGCCAAATACGTGCAAGAAAAGAAATTGTTTTGTGGATAGTGGTCCAGAGGTCTATGTAAGGTGCGGTAAAAAGAAAAGACAATCTATGTGTTAAAAATACAAAATAAAAGCTAAAATTACATTCCTTAATGGGAGGTAGCCCGAGGACACTTAGATGCCAAATACATGGAAGAAAAACAAAGGGTTTTGTGGACGATGGTCCAAAGGTCCATGTAAGGTGCGGTGAAAAAGGCAATTATAAATACAAAAATAAAAGTATAGTACAATCCTTAACGGGCGGCGGTCCAAAAACTCATATGAGTAGCGATCGAGAAGTGTGATACAAGTACAGGTCCGTAGACACTTGCATCATCATGTCATGCCTCATAAACCAACGTGACTTGTGGGAAATAGTCGTGAAATTTATTTTCTAAACATGAGACGATGGTCTCATAAGGAGATAGAAGTTTGAGCCTGGATATGTGAGAGGTGTCTCAAACTGATTTCGGGTGACTTTGGAGTAGAAGCTAATGGTGCTCCACCTGATTTGTGGTAAAAAATGTTGAAAAACAAGAAAAGGGAAAAAAATACACTATAAGGGACTCATAGTGGTTATATCAGGCATAGACTCTCTTGAGGTGGATCCCGTTGCACGGCTTCTTCAAGAGTCAACTGTCTGAGTCAGCGAAGAGGTATGCCCCCTTGCCAAGACAAAGGCCATTGGCAAGGTGGGATGACAAAACCTGGTCTTTTATGGGAAGAACCGATTCCACACTATGGTTTAAAGGGAACAGGGTAAGACCAGGGGTAGTCTTACAGATCTCTTCGTCATGGCGTAAGTGGTGCTGGGGTAGACTAGGTGGATCTTCCATGGCCGATGAGACAGAATAGTGACTGTTGCTATAGATCATGTAAATGGTACTGGTTGTGGCTTTTGTATCCTTGCCCCCAATCTCTGTTGGAGGAAGAGGGGCAGGCCTGGAGACGAGAGGAGTCTTTGATGGACCTGGAGGTAGGTGACACATCATCTCAATTGGCTGGACATGAGTCAGCACATCTTGGGGCCTCATAGGTATGGTAGGTGGTTCAAGTTACCACAGAGGATCTCCTAGTCCTATAGATGGAGGGTTTCCAAGGTAGACTTACTCACGATCCTGGATGGTAGGAAAAAGAAAAAGGATCATGTTGATCAGGAATGAACCCCATTGTTTCCTTGGTAACCGAGGTTGAGGTTGAAATTGAGGTTGTGGCTGTGGCTGTGGAAGCAACAGAAGAGACAGGTCTGATGGACCATCGGTGATGGTGGAGACAAGAGGGTCTATAGAACTGGACATCATGTAGATGGACACGGTGTCTAAAGAAGGAGGTGGGGGGTGACCTTCTTCGATCAAGGTGATCTTAGACTCAAGGGAATGGTGATGGATGTCAGCTAGAGCCATTCAAAACTCGAGCAGGTCTTGGCAATGGTGAGAGTAATGTCCATACAAGCCACAAAGGGTGTAAGCATGGTTTGTCCTTAATGCATTGTTCTTGACTAGTGGTGTGGTTGGGAGTTCAACCACGAGGATGTTTTTGTTCGTATCCATGGCATCTAGATGCGCATGGATCACTGGGATTTCAGGTCAATTCTGACTTGGATGGCCCTATTGTTTGGAGACAACATAAGGTGGGACTTATCGTGGTTCTGCGGTGGCTTTGGTGTTATTTCCCCTAGCCCTTTTGGGTTGGGGCGGTGCAGGTGCGGGTGTGGCGGTTGGCTTATGCAGATTGGGTGGGGGGTGAGACTCAACCGCAATAGGTTGCACCGAAGTTAACACAACCCGGGGCATTGATGGTTGAGCTGGTGGATCTAGATACCACACCGGAATCCCCAATGTAAAGTTGGGTAGGCTTAAGGTGGCCATGACTGGCTTGCTCATGACACCAGGTGGGGGAAAGAGGAAGGAAATTCTATGGACCGGAGATGAACCCACATAACTCCCAGTTGGTTGCATGTGGAGGTGCGGTTGTGGTTGTGGTTGTATGTAGTGATGTTGTTGCAGATGATGTTGCGGCTGTGGACGATGTTGTGGTGGTTGTGGTTGGGGCTGCGGCTGCGGTTGCTGTTTGGGTGTAGCAGTACTTGATGAGACCATGCACAAGTCCACAATTTTCTTTTATGTCAGTGGTGGTGACACCAACGGGAAAGGAGCTGTCATGGTGGGATTGGTAAACAACCCAGGCCCCACATTCAACGATGGGGAGGCTGGTGTGTTTTCAACCATAGTGTTAGTTACAAGGATGACGTTAGTGTGTGCGGTCGTCCCTTACGGCTCAATGGTGGTGATGGTAGGCATAACGTTGGCAGGCATTGTTAACCCTTGCGGATCATGGTAGGTGAGCTGGTCAACCATCACAATATTCCCTTCATGGGGGAGCATCATGAGGCGAAAGACAGTTGACGCGATGGCTTGCATGGTGTACATGTAACTCCTCCCAAGGAGGAGGTTGTCATCCAGTTGAGCATTGACGACTTCGATGTCTATCAGGACTGTCTTCATGTCTAACATGATGGGGACATGGGGGAGGATTCCTTGGGCTTTAGTGGGATGTCCATCATAAGCCCACAGAGTCGTGGAGGATGGTTGCAAAATTGGTGATCCAAGCTTCTGCCAAACCAAGGTAGACATGACGCACATCGATGCCCCCTCATCCACTATGCATCAGTGCAGAACCAAGTTCTAGATGGACAACAGAATTTGGAAGGTGATAGTGGAGGGCATGTGTGGCTCTCCATTCTCTGTGTCAAACATGATTAACTTGGAATCAGAGGGATCTACTCCCCTTAGAGCGGCTAGTAAGTCTTTTCGCTGCATTGGGCACATTTTACGTACCTCAAGAGCGGACATGGCGGTTGGCGTTTAGTCCAAATCATCCACAATGCTATAGATGACTGTAGCTCTAGTTGTGGCATTATTGGCAATTCTGCATATGGGGGGGCGGGGGAATGGGAGTAACTAGAGAGGTAGGTTGGTTGTCTTAGACATGGATGCTGCTAACAAGTCGACAAGTTCGGCGATGGTACCGTACTAATTTCATCTAGTCTGTAAGTTGACCTCTTCAATGGTCATGGATAGCAGGTGGTGAACACCTGTTTTGGCCGTGGGCAGTGCCCCCGGAGCATTGGGATTGGCCTAGGGAGGGGGAGCGGTTTCCACCAATCCTTGGACTGGTAGTGGGTTTTGAAGCACCATGGGAGGAGTTCCTTGTGGTGCGTGGTTGGGTTGGGCTTGATTGGTAGCAATGGCATCCTATTGGGCCTCATTTTGAATGGCCTGCTTAACGCGAGCCATGAGGGGACACTCAAATGTGTAATGCCCATAAACATCACAGAGTGTACAAGGTTGGTTTGTGTGCAACGGAGCGTTGCATCTTGGTGCATTCTGTCGTGGGGGGTTTTGGGCTAGCCGGTTAGCTGCGACATTATTGGGAGGGTTCGGTTGCTGACCACCTCCCTGCAGTTGGTTATTGCCTTGGTTGCGGGGCCGATTGTTTCTAGCTTGCCCTTGTTGATTGTTGGGGGTAGGTTGGTTGGGACGGTTTTGTTGTGCGAACACTTGTTTCAATAGAGAGGGTGGAGCAGGGGCGGGGGATTGAACTCATTGCACTGGTGGTGCATAGTATATTTGTGGGGGTGGTGGTGCCACAAATGTGGGCATTTTCCCCACATACTATTGTGTTGGCCAAGCCATGGCCTGAGCCTGTTGCGGTGGCATAGGTTGTGCATAAGAGGTTGTTGCTACGGACTGGGACATCATTCTAGCATAGTCCGGAGCTTGGTTTTGGTAAGCAACATTAGCAGTGTTGCTTGGTTGTGGTGCAATGGCAGGTGGTGTAGGTCGAGGCTGTGGTTGTTGGGATATTGACCCTATGATGTCATCCGCAGCGTGGGATTCCCCCGATGCGTCGCAGTAGGAGGTACTCGGATGGGGAGTGTCTGGAATGATAGTGTACAAGTATCCAAACTGAGAGTAGATCAAGTCAAATTGTTGGGCCTTCAGTATGGCCTCTTCTTTAGATTGGGGACATTAATATGCAATGTCCTTTGCGATGGGTGGGAGCAAAGTATTACAGAACAAATCCAAGAAGATCATGTCGTCTAGTTGGATTTTGCATAAGCTATGGCGTCACCGCCACTCATGGATATGGTTAGTTATGTGAGTGGCGGTGCTTTGGCGACAGGAGAAGAGGATCTCCACCCCCTTATCATTTCTAACAGGGAGTTGAAAATACTGTAGGAACATGAAGGCTAGGGAGTTGAATTCAGGGTACTTGGCTTGTGGTAGCTCAATGTACCATTTGGCCATGACACCTGTAAGGGTGCGTTGGAACAACCTTAGCCTGATGGAGTCGTATACGATGATGTTGGATGAGCACCATAGATGGAATGTCATTATGTGATTTTGGGGACATTCCCCGTATTTGCCTTCAAAATTTGGGATGTCTGATGGCAGCTTAGTTGGCATGGGTGGCTAGAAAGCTTGGTGGCAGATGGGATCATTCATTAATCTAGCCAAGTTAGGCAAGTTCAGATGAGCCATGAAAGGAATATTTCACCCCAAGTTGATGTAGGATGGGGCTGCAATGGGGGTGGGGTTTACAGGTGCATAATGCATCTGCATGGCTGGGGGTGCTTGTGGTGGCACCATTGCAGATGGGCCATTGCCCCCAAGTGTTGTGTGGGGTGTGGTATGGGTGGCAGGAGAATTTCCCCCATGTGTGACAGTAGGGGCAATGTAGGTGGACGGTGCACTGCGCCCCTGTGTGGTCGGAGGATCAATGTGTGTGGAGGGGCCACTGCCCGTGTGTGTTACCACTGGGCCAACTTGGATGGTCACTATGGGTGGTGGAAATTAGCTTCTGATAGTCTACATGACTATGCTTGGACTGCTTGCTAAGTTGTGGGTGACAAGTTGTGATGTGGACATGGGTCCACTTGCTAAGGTCAGGTCGAAAAATGGATCCGGGTTTGCACTAGCCATGGGGCTTGATGGTGCGGTGTGGAGGTCTGGTTCAGACAAATATGGGTTTGAATTAGAATCAAAGGCTGTGTGGCCCTCTGACGGTGTGGGAAATCGCTGAGAGCGGCTTCGACGGTGCCGATCAAGTGTTCCAAATGGTGGTGGTTCGCCTCTTAGGCATGAGGAAGATCATGGAGGATCAATTGTGTTCGCTTTTGTGTATGAAACTGGTGGGTATGAGATTTGGACCCTGGTTTCAATGGCTTCCTATTGGCTGAAGGTGGTCTCTCATCCACCAAGACTGCCAAAAGACAACACTTGGCTTGTTCCTCACGAGTGCTTCTACTCAATCAAAAGCGGTCGTTGGCTATTTCGCTTGGAAATTCCTCTCAGCGGCCATCTACTTTGGGGTTCCTATGGTACTCCTCACAATGCGTTTCTGGGCAAATCCCAAGTACTTCCCATAGTTGAATTAGTCAGGGAATTATTTCCTCAAAGACTGCAGAATTGATTGAACTTAGTGTAAATTTGGTAAATTTTAAGGCTTACTCAGCATCATGAACTAAGTTGGGTTAATTATTTGGTATGGTGTGTTGGTTTTCTTGTTTGTTCTGGTATTTGGTTTTTGCAACATGGTTTACGAATTCATGGTAGAGTTCATATCATGGTTTTGCTTGCAAACATAAACAGAAATTTGTAAGCAAGTACAGTGATTAACCCTGGATTGCTGTCCTAACTAAATGTCTACCTGTCAATGATATTCTTCTTCAAACAAAGAGAATGTGCTAGTCTCTCAACACAATGGGACTAATCCCATCCGTACATCGTCAAGTCACCTCCCAGATGCTAGGTTGGTCAACAGGGAGGACGCTTAGCGCCGTGAGAAGCTCTCCTTCTCTACCCCATTTACCTTCTAGGTCACCCGGTTTTAGTGGTTTGGGAAAAATACCATGGAGTGCCTAGATATATATGAGCTTACCCTTCGTCATATCCTAGAATACCCCGGCAGGTGATGACTGGGTAGAGGAGGAAGGGGGCAGCAAGATGGTTATTTTTAAGTTACTTTTAGTTAGACTAGTTCATTTTATTAATCCTCAATGATTGATTTAACATTTACACATTGTTCATGGATTGATTTGCAGAAAATAAAAACTGGAACTGAAAAATACCTGCAATGGTGGACAGAGGTGGCTGGGCCACACTAACAGTCCTCTGAAACTGAAAATTACTATCACTTAAACTTAAATTCAACTTCTGTGTGACAGGCCGCACATTTTTTACCAAATCTAGCGAGGGGCCACGAGATTTTTCCAGAAATGAGCGAGGGGGTCACACAGAATGCAAAAACAGCCACAACCTGAGTTTCTGGGTTGAAGTTGCACCTATTTGGGGATTAAGTGTGCCCTGGACGCACCTGTTTTCTCATTAAGGGTGCCCCAGTCTCTCCTTTTGCCCCGATAAGAGCGCCCTTCTCCGAAAAGGGGATTTTTGGTGAGGCAGGGTCAGATCTAGCCAACAGTAACTGGTACTAGGGTCAGTCTAACTTGGCTTGGCCTAGCAGAGGCTTCGACACTGACTAAAATAGGAAATAAACAAGATTGAAGACAGATCTAACATAAGATTTCTGAAAACTAGGGTAAATTGAAAAAACTTGAAAACTTGAAATTTTTGTACCAGGGATCCTGTGGGATCGACCTGGTATGGTCGCCAAAGTTGTAGTGAGGATTTCTCCTCACTGTAGGAGTAGGAATGGCTCCCTTGTTCCTAGAGGGCATAAGTGTAGGTTCCAGTTGTTGTAAAACAGGAAAAATGAAGTGGAAATAACATAAACAGAACAACAAATAAACTAAGCTAATCTAGTGACAGAAAACTAAAACTAGACTAAACTATGGCCTAATAATAGAAAAGAAAGAGGGAGATGAAGCCCTTGTGAACCCCTCTGCAGAAAATGGGTTAGGGTTCCACCTCCTTAAACCCTGGAAACAAACCTAAGCTATCCTAGAAAACCTGCAAAACAATGTCAATAATACAACCTCGAACTAGAAAAAAAGGTTAGAAATCAAAAACAACTAAACAAACATGTAAAGAAACATTATACCTCTCTTGGGTGGAAATCGGCCACCATTCCCTAGCTCATGGGAGCACCTCTCTTGGTTGGGGAGCAATGGCTCAATGGGATGGAGATGGAGGAGAGGGAGTGTGGGTGGTTTGAGAGGCAAAGGTCTCAAAGCGTCCATGGGTAGCATAACAATAGGCAAGGGAGGAGTGTTTTGAGAGTGACCCCCTACCCTCCTTTTATAGCTTTTAGAAGGGATTTTAGGGTTTTAAGCCCTTGGTCAGGGCTTTAGCCCCTTTTTTGGGCCTTTAGTCCCTTCCTCCCTAACTTTAGCCCCTTCTACAGTTTTATCCCCTTTTTGAGGGCTTTAGCTCCTAGGGGGCTATTTTGGGCTCCTTTTTTGGGGTTTTAGCCCTTTTCTTCATCCTTGGGATCTTTTGGAGGTGTGGGGGTCAAATGGAAGGTCTTATGGAGTGGAATGAGTGTTGTGAGATGGTGTCCTTGGGTGGTGTAGGCCATTGAGAGCTATGTGGGGGATTTTTGGGTTAACAATATATACCTTAATCCAAACTGGGATCTCTCTAATAATCCTCCTATATAGCCCTTTCGTGATGTTTTAGGCTTTTAGCTTGATTATTGGGATGGTTTAGTTAAATTGGGGCTAGTATCTTGCTAAGGGTCTATTTTATTTAGGTAATAATGAAGATGAAAGTGGGGATGTTCATCCGTCCTCTATATGTTGTTGTCACTGATATAATTTGGAGACATACCCTCACATTTCCAAATCTATGGACTATTAGGAATGCAAGACACTTAGTCCCATCCTAAGTTTTCCCTATTTTTTTTTTAGGAATTCCAAGAAAGTGAGTGCCAGGGTAAATAAATATGAAGTGTGCCCAGTAAGGTCAATACAAATCAAGTGTTACCAGGAAATAAAAAAATGCAAACCCTCTCTTTAGATCTCCCAAAGAATAAGGCTCATAACCTCTTAAGGACTCAACAAATTACCTCATCACAACATACCTCTATCAAGAAACAACATGAAAACTCTACAACTTTCTAAGGAACATGAATTGTGCTTAGAATTTCAAACCAACACCATAAAGGATTCTATTTTTATTTAGTAACCGCAGAGCTTGTATCTATTATTGGGAACATTAGCACATTAGCAGGTTAGGCTCATTACCAACACATTAGGGTATTTAATTTGGAACAACATGAGGACAT
Source organism: Pseudotsuga menziesii (assembly GCA_001517045.1). Classification (NCBI taxonomy): domain Eukaryota; kingdom Viridiplantae; phylum Streptophyta; class Pinopsida; order Pinales; family Pinaceae; genus Pseudotsuga; species Pseudotsuga menziesii. The sequence continues at coordinate 67,378 of LPNX010313089.1, read as the reverse complement.
ATATAAGTTAGATTAGGAACATGAATACATTACACCGGGTTATAAAAAATCAATCTATTCTTTTGATTAGATAAAGAATCTTTCCTAGAACAGGTCTATTTCCATATCTATCTTTGGACTGGCTATCCTACTGGTTCTAGAGGAATAGGTGTGTACAACCATGAGCAATAGTTGTTTCTACTAGCCGCAATAATTGTTGATTAATATCTTATTTCTCCAACCATTAGCCTCTTATTTTTGCTTTAAGGAAATGAAATACTATTGACGCTGGTTCTAACATTTACAATAATTTTCATGTACATACTTTTGTATTATTGTCTTACAAAATAGAGACTGGTAGGACTATGAATTTAGTTGTCTCATTTACAATGAATCCTTAGGTGTCCACGTGTAATTTGTTTTGTACTCTCAGTGGGGGTTACAAGTTATGGAGCATTTGGCATGATATTACCTTCTACACCTTGTTGTCTTGCTGATTCTGAGTTGTTTTGCCTGAAAATAGCCTAATTTGAAACCTCTTTATCTAAAATTCCCTAGATATGTATGGGAAGCTAAGTGCATTCTACTGCGCATTATTGAAATTCGAAACTCTAGTACACCAAAAGCATTTCCAAACACATAATCACACAGAAAAAAAAGTGAAATTCGCTATAGATTGAAGGAATTAATGCATTTGTCAAATGGACCTAGTGATATGCACAATGAATTTCTATGAAGTTAAGAAATTTTCATTTTCATGTGCTCTACAGAGAATCAATTTTCAAAGATTAATTTTTTTGGTCGATATTTTAACTTACTGAAGACATCATGGTCTCCTTTCCGGTGGTCTTGATTTCTTCTTGCCACAGAAATGGGTGTAGAATTGGGCACAAGACTGGATCTCCTCTAGGAGAACAAGCACAAGGGCTCTCTCCTTTATTAATTTGTGGGTCTCCTCCTCTTATGTCGTGTGGTCTCAAATGGCATGGGGATATCGTCTGGTTCAGAGATCCTTCTCCTTTAATTCATTCACTTTGCTTCAACTATGGTGTAGTTTATCCTTCTCGCTTCACAACTATAAAGGGTTCACACTTATTAACCACTTACTTTAAATGTAAGATATATATTTTTAATGAGGTTATTATGGTATAGTTATAGCGAATTAGATCCTTGATTGAATCTAGAGGTGGTTTGAATCATACTCCTATCCATATCTTGATCAAAAAGAAAAATAATAGAGGTAATAGTTATAGTGAATTAGTTTTGTTTTAGAAGAGGATAACCATATCCTTATGGATTAAGTCTCAGGATGAACTATAGATTGTTCTTGCATCCTTTAAAAAATATTAGTCTAGGACTATATATGTAGATTACGTAATTGTATTTATGTTTTTATGATCTCTTGGAGGAGGATTTTATTAGAGTTAATATGAAAATAAAGAACTCGTGCAAAGTTTCAAGTTATTTAAATGCTTTTTTGTTTTAATTACAAAAAGGACAAGCATTATTCCTTTGATGTATTCTAACATATTTCTTTATGTAATTGTCTATATAAAATAATCTCAAAAATTCTTACCTTCAAGGTCAAAAAATATTCTCTAATGGCATATCCCAAGAAGAATTTGGGTTCTTGGATGAAAGACAAATATATGAGGCAATAGGAGAAACTCAAGAATACATTCACATTACATTAAAATTAAGAAATTTCCAAGTTGTAGTTGTGAAAATATATTCGTCAAAGGAATATGACAAGACTAGTTGAATTTATCTTAGATCATGCTTATGTTAAATTTAGTTATCTAGTTGTGATATGGATTATGGGATATGTCTCTTTTTTTATTTTGATATTTTAATAAATAGCTTGGATTCAAACTTTTTAAAGTCGACCAAAGTTTTAAGACATGGATTCCTTTATCCCCTTTTATTTTCTTCTAGTGGTTGAAAGGCTTAATAAGGCTATCAAGGAAGCTCGAATATTTGGTGTCTAAATGAGGAGATATTTATTATTAACACTTTAATTTTCATTTATGATGTTTGGCTTTTTTTATCAATGGAAGAGAAATGGAAACTAATAAATGAACAACATGATGATGAAGACGATGATGATGATGATGATGAGGGTCATGATGACGATGGCGATAAACATGATCATGATGATGAACATGATGATGACGATGATGATTAACATGATGATGATCATGAAGATTATGGTGATGATCATGACGACAATGATGATGATGATAATAATGATGATCAAGACGATGATGATGAACATCATGATAATGATGATGATGATGATGACGACGAGGGGCATGATGATGAAGAAGATGACGATGACGATGATGATGATGAATATTGATATGATGATCATGATAATGATGATCATGATGATGAATATAATGATAATGATGATCATGATCATGATGATAATGATGATTATGATTATGAGGAGGATGATGATGATGATGATTACGATGATTATGATGATTGTGATGATGATGACGATGATGATTATGAATATTATTGTGATGATGATGATGATGAACATGATGATGATTATGAACATGATGATGGCGATGATGATCAACATGATGATGATGATGATGAAGATGATGGTGATGATGATGATGATGATGATGACTAGACGATGATGATAAACATGATGGTGGTGATGATGATGATGATGATGATGATGATGATGATGGTCATGATGATGAAGACGATAATGATGATCATCATCATCATCATCACGATGATGAAGATGATGATAATGATCGTCAACATGATTGATCCAGATGGAGATCGGTGGCCACCCATCTATTCCACTGGCTCAAAACAATTGTCCATTGTGGCAGTTTCCTAGTTATTTTTCGGCAGTTTTTGAGTCCTAAACTTTTGGGGGCGTTTTGAGGCCTTAAACGACGTTTTTTGGAGATTCAGGGCCAAACGGTTTCCATCGGCATGCATTTGGCCGACCAAAAGTTGTAAAGTTTAGATAGACCTTTCCATCAAGCTATCGAACGCCCAAATCGGAGATTGTATGCAAAAGTTATGACCCCAGGAAGTTGACTGTTCAACTTACCACCTTGGGGCCGCAAACTTTATGCGGTTCATCTTCTAGGGTTATGTTTTGGGACTTTTGGGGTTCTCACCTCATTCTTATTATAAATAGGCCCCTTTGGCCTCATTTGTATTCATCTTGGCATGAATGAGCGTAGCAGTCACATCTCTTCTCAGAGATAGCTACCACCATTCTAGCAATTGTATTACAGTCTGTTCTATTTCCGCCATTTAATAGAATATGTGTTTACTGTATCTTTGTTATGTTTGCAATATGTATGTTATTATGATTCTGTATATGTTCTTTCATTTCGTTCATGCATAAATCTGGATCAATGATGGTGATGATAATGATGATCATGATGATGAATACGATGATGATCAACATGATGAAGATTATGGTGATGATGGTGATGATGATGATGATGAAGATGATGACAGAGATGACGATGATGATGATGATGATGAAGAGGAAGATGATGATGATGTCGATGATTACGATGATTACGATTATTATGATGATGATGATGATCAAAATGATGATTATGATGATGATGATGATGACGTTTACGATGATTACGATGATTTTGATTATGATTATGATTATTATTATGATGATGATGATGAAGATCATGATGATGAATACGATGATGATGAACATGATGATGATGATGAATATGATGGTGATGATCATGATGATGATGATTAAAATCATGATGATCAACATGATGATGATGATGATGATGATGATGATCATGATGATGAATACGATGATGATCAACATGATGAAGATGATGGTGATGATGGTGATGATGATGATGATGATGATGTTGAAGATGACGATGACGATGATGATGAAGATGAAGATGATGATGATGTTGATGATTATGAGGGTCATGATGATGATGAGGGTCATGATGGTCATGAGGGTCATGATGATGATGATGATGATGGTCATGATGATGATGATGATGATGATGATGATGAGTGTCATGATGGTGAAGATGATGAAGATGATGATGATCATCCTCATCATCATCATGAAGACGATAATGATGAAGATGATAATGATGGTGAAGACGATGATGATGAAGATGATTATGATGACGATGATTATGATGATGGAGATGATGATGATAATGATGATGACGATGATGATGATAATGGTGATGATGATAATGATGATGATGGTGATGATGATGATGATGAAGATGATGATGATGATGATACTGATGATGATGATGATACTGATGATGATGATGATGATGATGATGATGATGATGATGAAGACGATGATGATCAACATGATTATGATGATGATGAAGATGATGTTGATGATGGTGATGATGATGATGATGAACATCATGATGTTTAAGACAATGATGATGAACATCATGAGAATGATGATGATGAAGACGATGATGATGATCATGAGGATGAAGATGATGACGATCAACATGATGATGATGATGATGATGATGAGGCTGATGATGATGATGATGATGATGGAGATGATGGTGATGATGATGATGATGATGATGATGATGGTAGTGGTGGTGGTGGTGGTGGTGATATTGATGATGATGATGATGAATATGATGATGGTGATGATGAATATGAAGACAATGACGATGATGATGATGATTACGATGATGAAGATAAACACGATGATGACGATGACGATGATGACGATGACGATGATGATGATGATGATGATGATGATGATGATGGTTTTGAAAATGATGAATATTATTTTATCCTTTTTTGTTCTCCTATCTGTAAATATATGATCTCATTATTGTTAGTAACTCTTTTTTTTTAAATAATATAAAAGAATAGGTCTAATTAAATATTTACCTTTCAATATATTTCATCATCTTCTTCATCCAATTCATCATCTATATCATCAGATCCAGAGTCAAAATAATAAGGATTGGCCATATCATCATCGTCATCTAAGTGAGTTATGCTCATCATGTCATCGTCAATAGAATCTTCATGGGAATAGTCTACTACATCACCTGATTCAACTAAATCTTTGACATCTTCTGTTGGATCATCATGATCATCTAACTCATGTTGATCATGCTCTTCATCATCGTCTTTTTTCTTCCAGAGTACCTTCTTCATTACCATTGTATGGGTTATAATTTATCGTCCTTCCCCTTGGATCGTGTCTCACAACAAATGACCAGCCCACTTTACCTGGAACATCCAAGTAAAATACATGTTCACACTGGCTTTGAAGAGAATAGGGTTCCATTATTGGCTCAAACAACCTTGTATTGTCCATGGTAAATCCATTATCAGGTTCAATAATAGTTCTATCGGGATCCTATTGATTCAATCATAACACGTACCATTTGACAATGAACATAATGACCTTGAAGGAGTTAAAGTCACACTGTCGAATATCTTCCAAATACCCATAGTATCGATTTTTTGAGAGTTCTATATGTATGTCAGTTCTAGATGAAACATTGGTCACTTCAAATACTATAGATATCCCAAAATATGATTTTTTATTTGTTTCATCCAATTTTTTGATGCGATATCTACAACCATTGCATACCATAGCCTTATGGTGTTTTACCTACAACACACAATACATGAAACGAGTACACAATGATTCAATATCTATGCAGACATACATGGAAAATAACAACATGTACATCAAAATGTAATTTGCAAAATAAAATATTTAGACTGATTGATTAATATGGTTTCCATTTTATCTTTTAAACGATATGGTAAATCGATTTCCCTTTCTGTAAGATTTGTATTTCCATTGTGATTTGCTGCTTTTTACCAATGAAGCCACACCTTCCCATGATATTCCATGACCTGATTGTTTGCATCGTTCAATCCATACCTTCATTCAATCAATATTGTTTGCAATGTATAAATGAATTGCATCCCACTCTTGATCAACTTCTTGATGACAATAAACATTAAAATTCAAGACAAATGTAAATTTTCTCAAGAAAGTATATCCTCTTAATTGATGCAATAAATTGAAAATGAAATTATAATATGTACCATATAATTAACATCCACTAGCTGATAATTACCTTTCACCTTCCTTGGTCTACCTTTCCCCTTTAGGCACTCCCTTCAAAATTGTTATTGGAGTCTGGATCACAAATGCGATGCATTAGAGGAAATTTCAACTCAAAATGGGCCTTTTAACTTTTATTCAAATTCCATGTCATCATGTGTTAGCCAATGAAATTTCTTTAAATTTGAAATACCGTATAGGTCTTAAACATTTTTTTAATATAAATTTGGGGATAGGTATCATAAAAAAACTACTTTTTGTTTGTATTTTTGACATATATCCCTGTGTTTTTACTCAAATTTCGATCGGGAGAGTTCGTTGGATGTGGAATTAAATTCCACATCCAATGAGTACCCTCTCGGCATACTTTTGACTAACCCTGCTACCCCAAAAACAAGAAATACCTGAAAAATGGAATGATGACATCATCATTCCATTTTTTCAGGTATTTCTTGTTTTTGGGGTAGCGAGGTCCGTCAAAAGTATGCTAAGTGGGTACTCGTTGGATGCAGAATTTAATTACGCATCCAACGAGCTCTCCCGATCTAAATTTGAGTAAAAACATAGGGAGATATGTCAAAAATACAAACAAAAAAGTAGTTTTTTTCTTTTCTTCCTCCAAAATTAATAAATATTATTTTATTATTTTAACTATTATTTTATGAATTCATTTTAGGAGGCCCATTTTGAGTTGAAATTTCCTCTAATGTAAATTGAGCTTTGACACTAAATTAGGAAAATATTCGCTAACATACAACCTGTTTTGGTATACCATATATCCTTCCATCATAGAACCATCAGCATGTGCTCGTTGTCTAACCAAACCCTTCATAAATTTCAAGTGCCTCTCAACCATCCACATGGACCTTGAGTGCACAGGTCCACACAATTCAATCTCCTCAAATTGGTGTATGAGGTAGTGTTATTGTTCATTAAAAAATGTTGAAGGTAGATGCTTCTTCATTTGACACATGAGACAAGGAATTTATATCCTCCAATATGTTATATATTCTTTATGGATTTCTTTAGATGTTAACCATCTACAAGTGACACAAACCAATAAGGAAAGTTAAAAAAAACATTAAATTACAAAACATGAATTAGTGCACAAAAACAAATATAAATAATATGAAGAATTAAAGAAACACTAAGTAAAAGCAACTAATCGCTAGTTACCTCATGCATTTCCCAAGCTTATATATAACTTGTTTGACATTGTTGTCAAAGTTTTCTAGGACAGAGACAGGTAGAACATACTATTTCAATATACAAACCACGTCAGTTTTTAAACAAGGAGTATACAAACAAGAAAAATAATTTAAGCAATAAAATGAAAAAAAAATTATATGGACATAACAATAATAATTATCTTGATGAAGACATGCCAGTCATGTGTTTTGACCCCCATAAAATCACCTTTTTTGTTATGATATTATTCAAATTCACACAAAATCCAGTGGGAAATTTATTTTTTCGCATTACTTCTTTGACAACATTACTTTGCTACTCTGTAAACATCCATGGAATTGAGTTTATATTAATTTGGTCTCTGTTTCTATGAAACTGAATGACGTATTTCATTGCATGGTTTCCTTCTTGAATGTCTTTGCAAGATTTCAAAATTTTATCTTTCTCGCTCCTTAGCTCTAGTAGTCGCCATAATGTTTCAATCACATTCTTTCCAATATAAACTGTATCAAATAAATGAGCAATTTATACATGCTAATAGTAGGGAAACATACTGAATTATATAGGATAAATTTTCATTCCTCGTGGAAGCCCATTAATGCCTTCATGATCACGATGGACATCATGAATATTAGTTTATAAATAAATTACAGAAATCACAAATGGCCATTATAGTAAACAACTCACAATAAGAAGTAAAATACATAACAATTCATATACGATGATCCATACGTACCAGCTTGACTATTTCTATTGTATTGCATCTTCCAAAAGTGAGGTGTCATTCCCTGTGGTTTTAATGCAGTCTCCTACTTGCCATTGAAAATATTTTTTTTAGTTGTTCTATACCAGTGATTCTTAGAGAGGAAATTCCTATAATCATCAAACACCTCCTTTCTTAAGCTTTTTGAGCGACGAGATTTGATCTTAGGACCACAAACTAGACATGCAAATTTACTCTTTGTCTATAGACCTACAATATATAGATATGGAATATCTATGTCGATTATAATTATATATAAAATATATTAACTCCTTCATATAATTAAATTAAATTAAAATGAACTTAAAAATACAAACCACTGTTAGAAAATAGGACCGCAGAGCAATAACAGATATATAGTTAAATTATTAACAAGATGCAAAACATATTAAAACATTACAGAGAGACACATATATAACGTGGTTCACCCAAACAATGGGCTACGTCCACAAAGAAATTGCTAGTCCTTTTATTACAGTCCAGAAAGATGAAGGGATACACCCTGCAACAAAAATGTTGCACTTCCTCTTCACACTCTCATAGTCTCTCTTACAATACAATACAATACCATGCCATACTCAGTCATTTTATAATGATTTATTTTATAGGGGGAATGAGTGTATAGTAAACTTGGGGTATAAACACAACTGAACAATATCTCTAGATATGGAAGATTAGGCTCCATAATCAACGATCTCCCACTTGGAGACTCATCACAACAACTCCACCACTACTGCACTTGTTGGACTATGCTCTGGACCTTGGACTTGGAAAATTTATTGTTTTCACCTTCATGCTTGAAGTCCAATAGAAACTGATTAGGAACTCATTTTATCTCTGGTTACTCCCTTTGTCAACATGTTTGCAGGATTCTGGCTAGTATGTATCTTTTCCAGTTTTAACAATTCTTCATCTAGAACAGATCTTATGAAGTGGTACTTGAGCTGTATATGTTTAGTCCTCGAATGAAAGGTTGAGTTCTTTGCAAGATGAATGGCACTCTGGTTATCACTGTACATCCTACTATTCTCCTACTTCTTACCCAATTCTTCCATGAACCTTTGCAACCAAATCATCTCCTTACTAGCCTCTGTAGTAGCAACATACTCTGCTTCCATTGTTGAAAGTGCAACAAAATATTGCAGTTTTGAAATCCAACTTACTGATGTTCCACCCACAGTAAACACATACCCTGTGGTGCTCCTCCTGCTTTCTTTATCACCGACCATATCTGCATCAACATATCCTTGCAGAACAATGTTTGAACCTCTAAAACATAATCCATGAGAGGTGGTACCTCTCAAATACCTGAGAATCCATTGTACTTCTTTCCAATGCTCTTTAACTGGATTATTCATATACTTGTTCACAACTCCCACTGCATGTGCAATATCTAGTCTTGTGGACACCATGGCATACATCAAGCTTCCAACTGCTGATGAATAGGTAATCGTGGACATGTAATCTATCTCTTCTTATGTCTCTGGACACATATCCTTTCTTAGTTTGAAATGGCTGGCCAAAGGTGTACTAAGTGGTTTTTCATTCTACATTCTAAACCTCTGCAACACCTTTTCTATGTACTCACCTTGAGACAACGTCAATATGCGATTTTTCTTGTCTCTTGTTATTCTCATACCAAGGATTTGTTTTGCAACACCCAAATCCTTCATCGCAAATGATTTAGCTAGTTTTATTTTTAGCACATTTATATACGACATGTTAGACCTTGCAACAAGCATGTCATCCACATACAATAACAAGATAATATATCTTCAGTTATCTAGCCTCTTGAAATAAACACGGTGGTCAGAATGAGATCTATCATAACCTTGTTATGTCATAAACTTATCAAATTTTAAATACCACTTCCTTGGAGCTTGCTTCAGGCCATACAAGCTCTTCTTCAACCTGCAAACCAAATTCTCCTTCCCTTTGACCTCATACCCTTGTGGTTGTTGCATATCAATCTCTTCCTCCAAATCCCCATGGAGAAAGGTTGTTTTTATATCTAACTGTTCAAGATGCAAATATTCTACCGCCACTAGACTTAAAATAGTTTTAATTGAATTCATTTTAACAATAAGAGAAGATATTTCATCAAATTCTATACCTTTCTTTTGTCCAAACCCCTTTACAACAAGTCTATCCTTGTACCGCTTCTTTCCTCCATCTTCTTCCTTCAACCTGTAAACCCATTTATTTTGCAATGCACTTTTTTGTGCAGGAAACTTAACCAGATCCCAAGTCTCATTTCTTACCAATGAGTCCATCTCCTCATCCATGCCTTGCTCCCACTTCTTTCTAGTTTCTATCTACATTGCTTTTTCAAAACATTTTGGTTCACCAGAATCAGTCATCAATAAATAATACAGTGAAGTAGAGAATGTTCGGGGCGTCTACTTAACTTGGTATATTTTCTTACATTTGCAGGATTTTTAGGTACCTACTGCTGCTCTTGATTTTCTGGTGCCTTTGGAACTTCTTTTTCTTTGATTTCATCAAGCACTGTGTACTCCATGTTTTCCTTTTCTTCTTTCTTTCCTTGCAACTGATCTTTGTACATGACCTTTTTCATTTAATATTGCATCTCTACTCCTAATGATTTTGTGATTTGTAAGATCCCATAAGTGATAACCAAAATAATCAACCCCGTATCCAATAAAGGTACATTTCTTGGATTTAGCATCAAGATTTTTTCTATCATCTTTATTAATATGGACAAATGCTTCACAACCAAAAGTTCTCAGAAATGAGTATTTTACATGTTTACCTATCCATTCCTCCTCTGGAATGACACCATCCAAAGCACTTGAAGGCCCTCTATTTATTAAATAAACAACAGTGTTTACAGGATCAGTCCAAAACTGTAAGGGAAACCCTGCATGTAATCTCATACACCTCTGTTCATCCTTTCTGACACACTATTTTCTTGTGGTGTTCCAGGGACTGTCTTCTCTCTACGAATCACATTGTGTGAACAATAACTGTCAAAATCCTTGCTACAGTACTCACATCCATTATCAATTTGATACATTTCAACCTTTTTCTTGTCTCATTCTCAGCCAAATCTTTCCACTTCTTAAAAGTATCAAACACATCAGATTTCTATCTAATGGAATAAACCCAAGTTTATTTAGTTGCATAATCAATAAAAGTAACATAATAACGAGATCCACCAAGAGATTGTACCTGATATGGTCCCCATACATCTGTATGGATAATCTCTGAATTTTCACTCTTATTTTGTTTCCCTACCCTGAGAAATCTAACTCTCTTCTATTTTCCATAAACACAGTTCTCACAAAATTCCAAACTTACATGCTTCAGATCTGGAAGTAGTTTCCTTGAGTGGAGAATCTGCATCCACTTCTCACTCGTGTGGCGAATCCTATGATGCCACAACACTGCACTTGTTTCTATGGAAGCTATAGAAATAGAATAATTAGTATTATGAGGACATAAATATAACGTACCTATCCTATCTACTTTTGCAATTACCATTGATCCTTTAGTGACCTTCCTTCACGTTTCTCCAAACGTAGAAAAATAGCCGCCATCTCCCAACTTCCTTGTTGAGATTAGATTTCATTTCATAGAAGGAATGTGCCTTACATCCTTTAGAAACTAGTCATTTTCATTATTTAGCTTAATATGTAGCTTACCCTTTCCAACAATTTTACATGGTTCATCATCCCCCAATAACACATGCCCAAAATAACCTTGAACATAATCATGAAAGAATTTCCTATGGGGTGTAGCATGACATGAAGCCCCTAAATATACTACCCAGTAATCCCTAATATTATCTAATGCAAGAATCAAAGCATCTTGTAACACATCACCTGCTACATTAGCTTCTTGGGTAGTCTCTTGCTGCCTCTCACCTTTCTTCTTTGGTGCTCTTCAATCTTTCTTCAGGTGTCCTTTCTTACCACAGTTCCAGCACTCTATTTTTTCTAATTTGGACTTGGGTCTTCCCTTTTTAGACTTGCCATGATTTCCTAGGTTCCTTCCTCTCTCGTTCTGTCTCCCTCTACTCTCCATGGTCAATGCATTACCTGATGTCTCACCTATGCTTTTTCTTCACATTTCCTCACTAAGAATAATACCAACAACATCATCAAACTTAAGAGTGTTTGAATTAGGGACAGAGTTACTTACAGCCATGACCAAGCTATTCCAGCTTTTTGGCAATGAGCACAAGATTAGAAGAGCCCTAACCTCATCATCAAAGTTCACTTTTACAGAACTTAACTAACTGGTAAGTTTGTTAAACTCATTTAAATGGTTAGCAATAGATCCACCTTCTGACATATTCATATTAAATAAACGCTTCATTAAAAATACCTTGTTAGAAGCCGAGGGTTTTTCATAGAGCTTACTCAATGCGCTCATCACACCCTATGTTGTTTTTTCTTTCGAAATATTGAAGGCCACCGATGAATCTAGGTACAACCATATTGTTCCAAGTGCCTTTCTATCAAGAACCTCCCATTCTTCATCCTTCATAGCTGCCGGCTGTTTTGCTTTTTCATCTAATGAAAGGTACAGATCCTTCTAGTACAGGTAGTCCTCCATTTGCATCTTCCATAACTGATAGTTTTGGCCGTTAAATTTCTCGACCCTAAACTTTCCTTCTTCCTCCATTGCTCCCACACGAACCAGGAACCCTTCTTTGCTGCGAGTTTACCAACCAAATAGACCTTTTGGCTTTGATACCAATTGTTAGAAAACAGGACCGCAGAGCAATAACATATATACAGTTAAATCATTAACAAGATGAAAAACACATTAAAACATTACAGAGAGACACAGATATAACGTGGTTCACCCAAACGATGGGCTCCATCCACAAAGAAATTGCCAGTCCTTTCATTACAGTCCAGAAAGATGAAGGGATACACCCTGCAACAAAACCACTGCACTTCCTCTTCACGCTCTCACAGTCTCTCTTCCAATACAATACAATACCATGCCATACTCAGTCATTTTATAATGCTTTCTTTTATAGGGGAAATACAATGGGAAAATTCTAGGGTTAACCCAATACCATGGGTCCGCAATACTGTTGTCCAACACACATCCCAAAAAAATTTCTCAAGGGCTCCCAAACCCCAAGGGAGTGGGAATGAGTGTACAGTACACCTAGGGTATAAACACAACTGAATAATATCTATGGATCTGGAATATTAGGCTCCATAACCAACAACCACAAAAATGGGTTAACCCTAGGGCATCGTGTAGTGTCCATACAACCATTGCATGGAATAGAAATTGTCGATTTCATATTGGTCTAGATACGTCATACATAGTGGTGCCATTCCATAACTTTAGTAGGTCTTCTATAAGAGGTTCAATATATACATTTATTAATTCTTGCACATGATCTAGGAACTAGGAATCAAAATCATCAAAGAATTATTAACAAATACTCATGAATTGGAAATAATCGGAACCAGAATTGGTTTCCTCTCTGTATATTTAATAAACAATAAAGGGTTACAATTCCCATGTAGAGCAATGGCTTAACTCCATGAAATAATTCGAATACCTAAGGGACAATTCGAATTCCAAGAGTGAGTCTAGCTTAACTGACTCTTTGCCATGCAATCTCACTTAGTTAACCACTTGACAAAAACCCTAATTGACTCACCAATCCTAACTGAATTTGGAGTGCAATAAATGACTTAATCTCAACTGAAAGAGATCAAACACATGTCATAGCAACCAACCATCAAGTGCTAGTACTCCATGACTCCAATAAACCCTAATGAGGTTAACTGAAGCTGAACTGACCATCAAAAGTTGGTGAAGGCGCCTTGTTCACTCCAGTTCATTAAAATAATAATAAATAATCATTAAATAATATATTTAATGAATGGAGGCACCTTAACTGACTGTAACTGATTGGTTGAACTGAAAGTAACCACCAGTTAGCAATTAGGTGCATTAATGTCACACAGATCACCCCTGAAGTGCTCCAGTTAGCCTCCTTGACTGTAGGATAAGGCTAAGTTAGCCTCATTGACTGTAGGTAGGCGTGGGAGTGACTGGGATGATGGTAATTAATGCTCCACTGATGTCAATTAAACTTAGGATAGTGGTTTAACTAGGCCAATTTGACCGAAAGAGTGAGTATGATGGTAAATGTATCCAACAACATTCATATCTTTCACTTGGAACTTACCTGATTGATTTGAAGTACATATAAATTATATAATTATGAGAAGCATTAATATATATAAACCATGCAAAAGAGTAAAATAAATATATATATGAAATTAGGAAACATAATATAACAAATGAGATGCCACAACTGCATTACAAATGAAACAATTGTATACAAAAAATACTTGGAATAACCATCGACAACATTATGTGATCCCTATTTATTGACAACCATGGAGGAATGTTATTGTTGATAACAAAAATAGGGCACATCGTCTAAATGGATTTCATCTATGCAAGTGGAATAACACCATATGCTACCAAAGAAATCCTAAGATTATGTGGTTCTTCTTTAAAGTGGGGTCAATTTTCCTCCATATCTCTAAATTTAGAACCATTTGCAGGCATTCAAATAACATCATCTTGACTTCTGTTCTTGGCATGGTAATCCATAAATTACACTATGTTATTACACTTGAAGAGTTGTTGCAAACATGGAATGATGGGAATATAACGAAGAACCTTGTGAAAAACCTTTTTTGTTACTTGATCTGTTTGATATCTACTTATATGACATTATGGACATTCTATTGCAAATTCATGTTGATTATAATATATAACATGGTCATTGGGGCATGCATGAATTGCTTCATAATGCATTCCAATCTCTTTCATGATGAAAGATAAATATCGATATGTGCAAGGTAAAATATTTGATGGTGGTAACAAAAATTCAACTATCAAGTTACATCAAATAAAAATAAAAATATAGTTAATGTAATATATAAATAATATTAATGAAACACAATTCATCCATATTAATTTGAATTATGAATTAACAATACAATTAGTAGAGGAATACAGATAAACTTTATCACAATGGTATATATGTGATGGATTATTTTACATACATTAGCATCTGTGTGATTGATATGTTTGAAAGACCATTCATAACCTTCAAGTTCATTATCAACAATACAACAGAGAGAATATTTGTTTTGGAACCTTCATAAAGGGGTTAATATGCCTTATCGAGAAGAGGTATATTGTGAACATCATCAAAGTCATCAATATTTTCATTATCATTCCCATCATTATCATCCATTCTAACATTAAATGAGTCATGGATCAATGTATTTGTACCATCATCTTCAACTACGTTATCAGTATGATCATCTTCTTCAATATGATCATTCATTTTTTCTCCATTAAACATAGACACTCCATGATTCTCCAGAACTTGTTCTGAAAGCACCTCCTTTGGACGATATGTCGTTGGATGTCTTTCTTTTATAAATACATGAATAAATCAATAGATATAAGTTAATATAGGAAATATTAAAATAATACATACATTTACCAAAGAAAAGAATATAAAAAATCTTATAATGCTAAACCTACAAATGGATGATATTCATTCCTCCCCCACTCACCGTGTCAATGTTCCCTGCAATGTTTTGTGGCTCTTCAGATCATAATTATTCTCCTCTTAAATCCCTTGCATTGAGTACATGGATTGATCTAGATGGATATCGGTGGCCACCCACCTATTCCACTGGCTCAAAACAATTGTCCATTGTGGCAGTTTCCTAGTTATTTTTCTGCAGTTTTTCGAGTCCTAAACTTCCAGAGCTGTTTTGAGGCCTTAAACGACGTTTTTTGGAGATTCGGGGCCAAATGGTTGTCATCAACATGCATTTGATTGACCAAAAGTTATCAATCTTAGATAGACCTTTCCAACGAGCTATCGAACGCCCAAATCGGAGATCGTATGCAAACGTTATGACCCCAAGAAGTTGACTGTTCAACTTACCACTGTGGGGCCGCAAACTTTATGATGGTTCATCTTCTAGGGTTACGTTTTGGGACTTTTGGGGTTCTCAACTCATTTTTATTATAAATAGGCCCCTTTGGCCTCATTTTGTATTCAGCTTGGAACGAATGAGCGTAGCAGCCACATATCTTCTCAGAGATAGCTACCACCATTCTAGCAATTGTATTACAGTATGTTCTATTTCCGCCATTTAATAGAATATGTGTTTACTGTATCTTTGTTATCTTTGCAAAATGTCTATTACTATGACTTTGTATATGTTCTTTCATTTCATTCGCACATAAATCTAGATCATGGACAATAACATTTGCCATCACCCCTTCGTTTCATTGCATCCCATAGTCTAGCAAGCAATTGTTGATTGTGTTCATCTGGATCAAGAATATTGCTATTTGACATTTTGTCACAAACTTTGTGGATGAATACTACCGACAAACTTAAAAATAAAAGTTCCACATATCACAATTTTCTCAAATGGAGGTTTGTCAAAGAATAAAAAAATTCCCACAAACTGTATCTCGAAGAAAAAAAAAATCTTGCAGCAGGCAGTCGAAGAATAAAACAATTCGTCAAACCGTCAGTCGAGGAAAAAATTATTTTTGCAAAGAGTATGTTGCTTCTATAGAAAACATGTCGGAATGTTTAAAAATGTTTATTTTTATAATTCGGTCGTCATCGAATATCCGATGTAATTAACCTACTTACCATTGGAAGTATAGGTTTGTAGAATTTGAAATATGATGATATATAAATTGGAAAAATATTCTGAAGTCATTGAATATTTTATGTCCTCCCTTTAACCTTTAGTCGCAAATCTGACGACCTAGTGTCGCATATCCGACGGCCTAGTATTGGATTTCTGACGACCTAGTGTCACATATCTGATGCCCTAGTGTCGCATATACGACACCTTAGGATCGCAAAGTCTCATAAAAAAACCTACGATGAGGAAGTTGGAAAAGCGATGAGACTTAAATAAATCAAAATGTACAGTACGTTTCATCATTGCTAACCGAAAAAAACATACTTTACGTCGGATGTCGTTAGATTCTGTCGTCGTATTTTGGGCTAAAATCCTGTAGTGTAATATACAATTCACATGCAATGTTTATGTTTCCATATACATATAAATTAGGTTTTTGAGTATTTTCAAATAAGGTTAGGATAAATAATCCAATTAAATATTAAATATTTCATGATAAATGAACGTGGTGATCTCTCGCCAAAATTTAGTTCAAAACAAATGTTTTGGTGATGAAATGGCCTCTTGGTATGATGACACAATGATATTTCGATTTGAAGATTGTCCAAGATCTTTCAGAGTGATAAGAAGTTGTAGAGCTAACACTTCTTTCATGATTTCTAGATTCATAACTGTTTCTATCTTGAATGTGTCCTTTGATTTAAAAGCTAATGGTGATCAGTTCTAGTGATGTCGAGATAGTTCCAACCTCTTATTCTCTGGCAAATTCATTGTAGTCATTTTTATCCTTTATCACATGGAACTGTGATTATTAATTCAGGTTTCAGAAATTATTTTATTACCTATGTGATTCATGCTGCAAAGTGGTCACATAAACTTTGAATAACATGATATTTCCCTCCACATCCATTCACTTCCATCGGTACATAAAATTTGAGCAGTGTACTCTCTAGGTGGTGTGATAACATAACGATATGGAAAAATCTTCGAACACATTACTTTTTTGTAGTAATCTCCTTTATAATCCCTTGACAATGACACATATCTTTATTTCTTTTGGGCTTTGAATTTGTCACTTATCCTAAAATACTAATACAAAAACTAATCTTGCTCTGATGAAATAATAATGTGGTAGCCATCTCTGATTTCATGGAGTTTTTCAAATTCTAATATTCCTAATGTGGTTTATTTTTATTCGCTAGTGGAGATCTGATGGTTTAATAACTTGATAATATCCTTTATTTTTGCACCGGTTTGGTGGTAAAAATCAAGTGATTCGATATATCTATTTAATATTTGACATGGCAACTTAATGGTGAGATAGTAAACTTAGTTCTCCCTTAAATGCAACTATTTACCTTCAACTGGAACGCTAGCTCTTCTCCTTATTTGTTTATGAATTTATTAATGATTTAATGTCATATCTCTGTAGGAGTGCTCTAATACCATATATAAATTGTGTCTCCAGTGTTAAGAGGAATCATAGGAAATAGATCTTGCTACTGAGATAATTCTCATGAGAATACATGGGAAAAATAGAGACTAAATCACATGAATGAAGAGATGAATATTGGATTCTATCCTTCCATTGAATAATGATGAATAATAGTTTACATAAATAGTACATCCCTCATAGTTAAAATCGAGTTGTATTGGAGACAACTCATCAAGCTCTAAAAGATATACTTACTACATATGATAAACCCCCATAAGTGGATAAAGAACCTTCCTAATTAATTAGGGGCCTCACAAATTAGCTAAAGTATGAGTGATTTGTCATGTATGATGGAAAGACATGACAATCCTAGAATATGGAAAGAAAATCATGGAAAATGGGTTGACAACAAAAGATAGCAGCTTCCTAGTTGACTATCTGTTACCTTCTCCACTGAAAAGTTGGAATAAAGAAGAAAAGGACAAAATCTGCAGGAAAACAAAATTACTAATTTTGGGTATATATGGAAAGTGTTGACCATGAGGTGCAAGTGGATGCCAAATATCTAGGCTAGTGGGTAGGAATTTAATCAAAATTGATTAAATATTTTATCCTAAGTTATGAAGTGGATTTATTATATTCCCAAACCCCCATTTAATTCTAGCTTTATGATGATTATGTAAAAAATATAGGTGTATATAGGGCCCAACAACAAGGTTATGGTCACCCTTTACAATTATTCATGTCCATAAAAGTTAGGAAAGAAACAAAACCACATGGGGTAAATACTCCCTCAAGAAAGGATGAGGCACAAAAGTTGAAATATGTCTTCAATATGTATTTATCTTCACTTGAATTAGATAAATGAACTGCTTCTGGTGAAACCTTTGATGAATAAATCATGAACTCCATGATCACGCTCTAGAGTGTTGAATCTACAAGAACGAAGAGGAGAGGCTCATTGTATCTCATCATATGATGAAGTAGGAGCATTATCTGAATCCTTATTTCTTATTTCAAACTCTAATCTGCAAATACGATATGAAATCGAAAACATATCTATGGATACTCCTTCCTAAAGAGTACAAAAAATAAGACAATTAATAGCACAATTAGTTCCTTGTATATCTGCAAAATTGTGATGTGAATCACATATATTTCTTCCAATATGATGTAGAAAATTCCCATATATGATATGAGGATGAAAAGAATCTGATATATCAGAAAAAATAGCATATGGAACAACAAAGACAAAGGCTTCAGTGACTCCATGAGCATATGGGGATAGGCTTGGAAAAGTATGAGCAACTCGAGAAAACTAATGAGTGTAAAAATATGAATAATGAATGGACTTGAGATCCACCATAAGTATTTAGAACAGATCTAAACATTTGTAATATCAGTCCAAAGATGAATAAGGTCATGGATAAGAAACCAGTAAAAAATAGGGCAATACTTCAAACCATGTAATATAAGTAACATTGCATAAGAGACCAATGAGGAATCAACTAGTGAACTTGGGATTTGTATAGTGTTAGGGGTATTCATAGGTATGGTATATGGTATGGATGGTGGTATGAATGGTGTCATGACATGTATATCAACCTACAAACATGCTTCTAAATTAGAATTATAATCATGTGAAGAATAATTTCTTAAAGACAAGTCAAGATCTAGTGGAAAATCACAATTATTGAGAGATGAATCTAGGAGACTGATAGGTGGACTATCAAAGAAATGATCTGAGCTTTTCAATTCTGATATATTAGAAAATGAATATATATGAGGAAATTATTTAACTCTATCTCTCAAAGCATAGTTTATATTACCTTGAAACTGTGCACTATGACGGTGTTTTGAAGAAACAATAGGCTTCTCTAGCTCATCTTGAACTTTGATGTTTTGATTCTCAAGAAGGTAAGACATGATTCCCATATTATTCTCGAAACATTTATTCTCTGGATGAAATCCCTTGCTGCAGTAAGAACACTTGGGCGTTCTCCCTTTCTACTTGACTTTCTTCATTGAATCTTCATTAGTAGGCTTTGAACCTTCATCTTCAATTTCTGACTTTGGCTTCTTGTCTTTCACAATTTTCTTTCTTTTGATCTTGCATTATTTATTCTTTGAACTATGAGAGCATGATCCTTTCCCTTGGAAGATATAATATCACCCATCTGGATCAATTTATCTTTCTCCTTGGTTATTGAGTCAAAGAAAGTACACAAAAAAGACATTTTCCAATTAGAAACATCAATCCTAGTAGCATGACAAGTAGACAGAAAAACTCACTATTCAGGACCCAACTTTGATGTAATGGAAATGATTAATTAATAACCCTTCTTTTCAATCCCACAATGCTTGAGCATTAGAACAAGTGACTTGAATTTGGTGAAGAAACCCTCAATAGAATCAAAACTTCTTGGACTCGTTGAGAATAACTCAATCTCCAACTGATGCAGTCTTAACTTATGCTGAACTCCAAATAGAGACTCAAGTTTGGTCCATACTTTCTTTGGAGAGATCAAACCATCTAGATGAAAGAGTAGGTCAGGACACATATAGAGGAAACTAAATTCATAAGCTTCATCCAACCTATTATGCCACTTAGCTTTTTCAACCACAAAATTTGGTTCATTTTCTAAAGCCAAAGTAACTCTGTACAGTCCCTTACTGCGAAAAAGAATGCCAATTTTGGATTTCCATTCATGATAGTTGAAGGGTATCAAGGTCATAGCTGAAGAAGAATCCATACTAATATGTTGATGCACTTAAGAAGAAACTCTCCGCAACCTACACAAATAAAACTAAGAGAAAATATTGTAAGCTTAAATAACAAGCTCTTCTTCATAGAGGGATATGAGACTTGAAGCTCTCTCATAGAGAGAACATATAGCTCCTCAACTATGTTGAACTTAACCAAATTTTTTCTCTTTTAGTACCTTGGCTCTGCACCAAGGCTTCCAATGAAGAATGGGGAGGTGGATTACTTGCATGCACACTGTTTCAGCACTAAGTTGTGATTCAAACCTTCTTTATGCACCTTAAGTAAATAAACAAGAAGCATACAACAAAATTATATTCATCAATGAAGTGCGGCCTTCAAAAATTTATGCATTTGTAACCACAATAATCAACTAGTCATTCAACACATCATTCACACATATATCTAAGCTATTTCAACATTATACATATACATAACATATAACATGGAAACCCATTCAAACGAAAACCACAAGGTGCTCTTCATCTAGCATGAGGAAAGAGATGCACCTTTTTTCTATGAACAAAGCTACACACTCTATTCAAGATATTCTCTTATTATCCTTATAGAATTTTCCTCCCTCTCATGCTCTTTGATATTCTCTCTTTCTATTCCTATTATACTTCTACTAGCGATCCACAAACAACCTGGATCGACTCAACCTTTTCCACTCATCTACACACTCAGCTGCAGACCCTCTACTCTGATGCACTCAGTGATATAGAGTTACTACCCAAAATCCTACCTCGAGTCCGGCTCAAGCATCTTACCCACAGTCTAAAGACTACTGATATGCTACAACAGTTAATCAGCTATTCTGTTGGCTAACCCATCTACAGCTTGGGTTCCTTCTTTTATAGCCTCATTATAGATTCGATACTGTTCCCATACATGCTTTAAAGACTCAATACCTACATGACATAGAATCTAATAGACTCATTATGGACTCCTTTTCAGTCGATATCTCAGTTGACTTACTATATCTAGCCAATATGTTGTCTTTCCTATTGTAGCAATACATAATGGGAGGCACTATCGGCCCAACTTACAAAGATTCCTTCATGCATGTGGTTTTCACCTTCTCAAGTTGAACTCATACCCAATATCGTTAAGGACTGCCACTTTTTTCAGTGTTATGCCTTACTATCATTTTTTGGTCATTACATTGTTTGCACGTCTGCTTCCGCTGATATTATGCCATGTCATCTCATATCTCATTCTATCCTTCTGTCATAGCTTATTCTTCTAGCCTATCTTCATCGTCCCGCATCTTCTATGTATCTTCTTCTTCTCTTTCCTTCTTTTGTCATAGATTCTTCCTCTTCTTCTTTATGTTCTTTTCCATACTTAGGCAGAATTCTACCTGAATTCTTCCCTATCGTCCTGAGGTCCAACAGGCCCCCAACACTAAACTATGGCTCGTTTAGAACCACACGAGCTATTGTTCCATAAACGTACTTGTGCTAAGTTTGTTCTGAAACTCCTCCACGATTTTCACCAACTTATCTCTCTTTACACTTCTTGTTCTTCTGTTTTCTTCATGTTCTCCACCAATTCGTAACTAACGTGTTTCGCCACGAATTTTTCTACAGATGTCGCTACCTCGTGCATCTTCTGTTGTCCCAACAATGCAAATGTTTGTTGTCTTTCTTGCGTTTTCCTGTCCCTCTCTCCAGGGACCTAGACCCAGGTTCATTCCCCTTCTAGCTCAGCACAACAAAACCTGATATATCGACCCAACAGAGTAGATCTCAGCCAGCAGCACCTGCGACAAAGATGTTGTCTCACCTAAGATATCTCTCTTTTATGGATAACATCCATAACTAAGTTTTTCGCTTTTGCGCGAGAGGGTGTTTTAGTACCTTGGCTATACACCAAGGTTTCCAATGAAGACTAGGGAGATGGATTACTTGCATGCACAGTATTTCAGCACTAAGTTGTGATTCAACCCTTATTTATGCACCTTAAGTAAATAAACAGTAAGCATACAACATAGCTATATTCATCAATGCAGTGCAACCTTCATACATTTATGCATTTGTAAGCACAGTATTCAAATAGTCATTCAACACAACATTCACACATATATCTAAGATATTTCAACATTTACACATATACACAACATATAACGTCGAAACCCATCCGGGAGAAAACCACAAGGCGCTCTTCATTTGACATGAGGAAATAGATGCACCCTTTGTCTACGCACAAAGCTACAAGTTCTGTTCAATATATTTTCTTCTTATCCTTACAGAATTTTCCTCCCTTTCATGTTCTCTGATCTTCTCTCTTTCTATTCCTATTATACTTCTACTAGGGATCTGCACACATCCTGGATCAACTCAACCTTCTCCACTTGTCTGCGCACTCAGCTGTAGACCCTCTACTCTGATGCACTCAACGATACAAAGTCACTACCCAAAATCCTATCTCTAGTCCAGCTCAAGCATCTTTCCCAGAGTCTAAAGACTACTGAGAAGCTACAACAATTAATCAGCTACTAGGCTGGCTAACCCATTTATAGCTTGGGATCCTTCTTTTATAGCCTCATTAGAGACTCGCTATCGTTCCCATACATTCTTTACAAACACAATACCGACTTGATACAGACTCTAATAGACTCATTATAGACTCCTTTTTAGTCGTTATCTCAGCCGACTTACTATATCCAGCCAACGGGATGTCTTTTCTATTCTAGCAATACATAACGAGAGGCACTATCAGCATGACTTACAAATATCTCTTCACATGTGCGGTTTCTGCCGGCTCCAGCCGAGCTCGTACCCACAATTATTAAGGACTGTCATTTTCCAGTCATTATGTTGTTTGCATGCCTGCTTCCGCTGATATTCTGCCATGTTATCTAGTATCTTGTTTTTCCCTTATGTCATAGATTATTCTTCAGGCGCATCTTCCTCGTCGCGTGCCTTCTATTTATCTTCTTCTTCTCTTTCCTTCTTCTCTCGCAACATCTTTCCCTTGATGTTGCTTCCTCTATCGTAGCTTCTTCCTCTTCTTCTTTATGTTCTTCTCCATATTTAAGCAGAATTCTACCTAAATTCTACCCTACTATCTTGAGGCCCAACATAGCTCACTCAAGAGGAAGGAAATACTAGCGGGGTTGTTCTACCTAAGTTGAAAGAAAAACTGGTGTGGTGCAAAGCAAGAATTTTGTCACATGGAAGCAGAATAAAACATCGGTAACTCTTCCATCCATACACCACCTTGATCTCTGTGTATTTTGTTTTGATATAGCCCAATAGTGCGCTGGGGCACATGCTGCACTGATAATATTCAATATTGGGCTGAGGCACTTACTACACCAACTTAAAATAGAATACCTTTAATTACGTCGATAGGTGTACATATATCTTGGAATTTTGGGGTGGACTATCTTCTATGTTTTCTCATCTATGGACGAGAATGAGACAAGTGTACAGCTCAAATTGATTCTATGGGTGTCGTCCAAAATTAATAATTAACAATTTAAAAAAAATTAGCTTAGTTAACATGTGATAAGTATAGTTTTCATTATAGTTGGAAAATTTAAACTTCAACTTCAACTATTCTAAATAGATACCACTGTGATATTATAGAACTATGAGCTTAATTCCATTGATGATACAACTATTAGTTATTAACTTTGACTCCAATCATGAATTTTACTTGAACAACACTTCTTAATATATTAATTTTTAAATTAACTAACTCAACTCTAATCATGGTTATATTGGAATAGCTAGAAGCTTAAATATTAGATACAACTATATTTTTTTGTTACAAGGGGAATCGACAATTAGCTCGTTTCGTACTCCCCCGACACATGGGCAACCTCCTTTCTGCACCGTGAGGTTTGAACCTGTGACCTGCTTAAGAACCCCCGTGCCTTAATAGAACGTGAAGTGACCAATGGACCAAACCCCACGGAGCTATACACTTATTAACTTAAGTCCAATGTTTTTACAACTATTAGTTTAACTTCAACTCTAATCGATTATATTAGATAACTATTGTATTAACTATTATATAACTATTAAGTTAACTCCAAAAAGCATATAAGTACTAAATTAAATTAAATTGAGATGAACTTGATAATAAAACCTATTAGATAAAAGTGTAGCCTTGGAAATGGACCTTCATTGCAAGAAAGGGAAAGAGGAATTAATTGAATCTTTCAGGAAGCCTCCAACTTTCGCGAGCCAGTCACCATAAAGCCATGTGCCATTAATCTTTCAAGAGAAACCTTTCACCTTATCACCTTACTCACCAAGTCCACGAGTCATAAGCCTTTAGTCAAGCCCAACAAAAGACATAAGCCTTCACCAACACGCTGGAGCTGACCTAACACAAGCCATCGCACCAAGCAAATTCTTGGGGCGTTCACAAAATGTAGTTCAGCTATGCCTTACCTCTTTTATATTCTCGCGTTATTACATGTGACAAAATACTGAAAGACCCAGATATTTTAGTGAGTCACATCTCCATTTTGAGTCATGCATTCTCCTTAAAAACCGGGTGCACACGAAAAGACGCCCGGACTTTAACCTTTAACCCGTTCAAGACGTATAAACTGCCCAATTGCTAGGCAGCCTTTAACCCGTTCAAGACGTATTGCTCTGTCGGCGTATTATTATATTATAAAATAAAATATTGCTATTAACATTCATATTGATATAATAATATTAAAAAACTTTCTACAATTACTTTGATTCTCATGGGCAGCTGATTTGGATTTGATTTTGATTCAAAATTGACAATGGTTGATTTTGACGGTCATTTTTTTTCATAACTTGATTTTGAGCGGGATTATAGGATTAATATTGAAAAGATTCACATCGCTGGCTGGTTTTGTTGTATTTTGAGCCGAATTATAGGGTTAAAGATTCACACCGTTGGCTGGTTTTGTTGGATTTTGGTTTTGATGCAAATGGATAATACATGATTTTGACGCACATTTTGATCCAAATCGATAGTGCTTGATTTTGACTGACTTCTATTGTTAATTCTTGTGGAATTGGTTGATTACTTTAATGGAATGAAACGAAACATTAAACAAACAAATTAACCGTTACTACCAGAAATGTTAGAAAGGTTACTTATAGATGCTTTAGCTGCTTCATTTTGGTCCTCCTTGCACTGTGTTAAGTGCACAATGGCTGGTTGATTTTGATCATATATTGTTGTGTTTGAATATAGATTGATGGCACTTCCATTAATTTTCTTGCTTTAATTGATGCTTTGCACATCAAGAATCTGATCCTTGGCGAATACCCACCCAGCTATTCTCGTAGACTGTTGTTTTAGTTTTGGGTGTAATTATGATGCCTTTCCTGTTTCTCGTCCTGGCATTCATGTTGCAGCTTGCACTGTGCCATGGAAGTACTACACGTTTCTGTTTCCCATCATTTGGCAAGAACAACAGCAATGAGTTGATATACATGGGAAAGGCTTCGTTTTCTCCTTCATATGGTTACATCGATCTCACCCCGTCGCCAAACGCTACCACAAATCTGAAGCCCTGCGTCGGAAGGGTTCTCTACCATAAACCCATCACCGTCTGGCCGGCCACATTTACAACTAACTTCACCATCCTCGTCCGCAACAACACCAATTATAGTGGCGACGGTCTGGCCTTCATCATGGTCCCCAACCAGAAACCCTTCCCCACACTCAGTACTGGAGGATATTTGGGTTTATTCAGTAGATCAACAAACCAAAACACAACGAATCAGCTAGCAATTGAATTCGACACCCACAAGAACGATTTTGGCAGAGAATCCGATCCTGATGATAACCATGTCGGCATAGACGTCAAGAGCTTGGTTTCCGACGCAACCGCCAAACTAGGACAACACGGCATCAACATCAAATCAGGGCGGCCTATAAAGGTTCGAATCGATTACGATGGCTGGAACAAAACCCTGCAAATATACGCCGGCTATGCTGACCGCCCAATCTCCTACGCGAGCGTCCTGAACCACACAATCCAGCTATCCAGCATAGTTCCGCGATCAGCCTATGTGGGATTCTCCGCGTCCACGGGGACTGGATACGAGATTCAGCGTATTCTGGGCTGGAATTTTAGTTCAGAGATCTTGCCCGAGATGTCTTTAAATATAGCTTCCCATGCGGCATCGCGATTGGGGAGGGTATCGAGACACCTGAAAGTCGGACTCGTTGTCGGTTCAGTCACTTTTGTGAGCGTGCTGTTGGGACTGTTGGCGTGGTTTGGCAGAACTATGAAAAGGAGAAAAGATGGTGGCTCGATCTCAGACATGAGGCTCAGTGGGGAGCTAGGGATGAGTACACAAGGTCGATTGGCAGGCTCATCGTACGGCCCTCAACGTTTCTCCTACAAACTTCTTTCAGCCGTGACAAAGAACTTTAGTGAGGCGGAGCTGCTCGGAACTGGTGGCTTTGGGAGCGTTTACAGGGGTACCCTACAAGGTCGAGACGGGGCAGCGGCAGAGTTCGCAGTGAAGAGAGTCTCGGGTGCGTCGCGGCAGGGAAAACGGGAATTCATCTCGGAGATCAGTACCATAGGCCGACTTCGACACAAGAACCTGGTACGGCTCAAGGGTTGGTGCCACGAACGGGAGGAGCTGCTGCTTGTCTACGACTACATGCCCAACCGAAGCCTAGACAAGGTCATCTTCAGGCAGCCAAGGGAGCAGAATCAGAATCAACCTACTCTGACTTGGGCCCGGAGGCACAGAATCTTATGCGGGCTGGCTTCTGCGTTGCTCTACCTTCATGAAGAATGGGAGAAAAGAGTCGTCCACCGGGATGTTAAGCCCAGCAATGTTATGCTCGACGGGGACTTCAATGCTCGTTTGGGTGACTTCGGCCTAGCCCGGCTCATTGAACACGACGAGACTTCCCCGGCTGTCACCACCAAGTTGGCAGGGACGCCTGGTTACTGGGCACCCGAGTGCGGCTACACCGGGAAAGCCACTGCAGAGTCCGATGTTTTCAGTTTCGGGGTAGTTGTCTTGGAGGTCGCCAGCGGTAGGCGGGTTATGGAGCGAGCGCTAGCATGGGGAGAGGGGAATTTGATGGATTGGATATGGGGTCTTCATGGGGAGGGAAGAGTTATGGACGCGGCAGATCTCAGCTTGAATGGAGATTTTGAAGAAGAACAGATGAAGCGAGCATTGATTTTGGGACTTGCCTGCTCGCATCCAGATCCACGGCTGCGTCCTTCAATTGGACAAGCGCTGCATATCCTCGTAAATCCCAACGAACAGATGATACCGCTTGCTTCTTCAAGGCCATTAGCCATCTATGCAGTACCAAATGTGGGTACCGTAGGGTCATCCAGTCGAGTGCCGTCCATTACAACCTCGGCCCTGCATCATGGTCGATAGAGGTCGAACTCATTACAATCCATGGAGAATGCAGCATCTTAGTATGCATTTGCGTGTTCTATGTTCTATAGAATAAACTCGATGCTTTGGGACCTCATTCCCAATATCATGATTCTTATAACAAATTGTCTAAGTAAATTGTAGTAGACTCCCATAGCCATAGAGGCCTTCACTTAATTTGTGAGTTCTCATAACAAATTATCTAAGTAAATTTTTATAGATTCCC
>LPNX010313089.1:9263-36537 GCA_001517045.1 Pseudotsuga menziesii | reverse complement strand
CGAATGAATGAATATTAAAGGTATTAGATATATAGTTAAGGTTATTAATAATGTAGTTTTGTTAATATTATGAATGAATATAGTTTGAGGTTTTATTTTGTAATTTTTATATAGTTATTTTGTTTTTGATTGATATACAAGTATTTTATAGTTATTTTTTATTTTTTAATATGTTTGTTTAAATGTTTGTTCTATATTGCCAAAAAGAATTATAAATGTTTTTGTTATTTGTTATTATTATTTTTTAGTATATTTAGAATATCAAACATTGTGTTTGGAATTTGAATAATCAATGTAGTTGTAAGGCTAAGAGCTAAGTAGCACACACATAAATAAACAAAGGGTCTTTGGCTATGCTTTGATTTGGATTGTGCAATATGGATGGTTGTGGATTCAAAAGACCTGTGCATACGCTCCACGAATGTAATGAAGGGCGAAGAGCTTGGAGAAATTATTTAACAAATATTGCATATTTGTTTATGTAGTTAATTCCATTAATTTTTTTATTATTGTGACCTATATATTTGTCTGTTTTCTTTTAAATTGCAAACTATGATAGTTGTTTATTTTTAATATTGGAAGTAAATTTTATTGCAATAGTTGTGCATAAATTTCACTGTGTATATTGCATGGGACTGTGGCTCATTGCATCAAGTGCTATCAAGGAAAGTAGAATCACGAAGGACTAAAAAAATTCGTACAAAAAATTAGAGACCTGGGTATATTTTTCACCATGAGAAGAGGGGAAATCTACGATACAACAATATTGGAATACATCCTTATTTTTTCTTTATCTCTAGGTGTTATAACATGTTTTGACACATCAGTGCTATCATTGATGATGGGACCGCCTCAGGAGTGATTTGAATTCTTATTTCATGGCTGCTTGCCATCTTGGATCATGTGCTGCATATTCATATGTCTGTGGGTCTGATTCAACCATCAGATAACATTTCTATGCAAACAAAGGGTCTTTCATGCTCAAGGCACTCTTAAACTGAGATCTAGTCCTCCTAGGATCACTAGGATTTCCAGCTAGTTCCCCAGCTGCATGAAGAGTCTTTGCTGCCCATTTTGGTCTTGTAGGACTGTTAGGATTTGCAATTAAATCATCATTATCAGACGTATCCAAATAAGAAAAATCATTTGTCTCTTCACCTGCATTCAATGATTCTGGTGGTGAAGAAGACTCTCCAACTTCAATTGCTGCTAAAGGCTCTTCTTGGAACTAAACACTCCTTTCAATGAAGGCTTTGTTTGTGCTCAAATTGAGCAGCTTATACCCTTTTGAATCTTCAGAGTACCTAACAAATAGACACTCTTGGATTTGGGGCTGCAAATCCTTCCTCTTTTCTGTTGGAATCTAGCCGAAGCCCTTGAGCCAAAAATCCTGAAATGGGTCGCATCTGGCTTGTGCCCACTCCATGCTTTGAAAGGAGTCATACCATCAAGCTATTTATGAGGCACCCTATTCTAAATATAGGATGCGTAGTTTATAGCTTTGGCCCAAAAATTTGGTGGCAAAGTGTTAGCCTCCAACATACAGGTTGCCATCTCTTTCAGTGATCTGTTCTTTCTCTCAGCAACACCATTTTGCTGTGGTGTGTAAGGGATTGAATGCTGCATCTGAATACCTACATCTTCAAAATATTGAATGAACTCAAACTTGAGATACTCACCACCATTGTCAGATCTGAGGATCTTGAGTTTCCTCCTATACTGGTTTTCAACCAAAGCCTTAAAGACTTTGAAGAGGCCAAAAACTTCAAACTTATGCTTCAGAAAGTAAACCCAACAGTACCTGGAAAAGTCATCTATGAAAGCTAATGCATATTTGGCCTGACTCATTGACATATGAGGGAATGTACCAGCAACATCACTGTGGATCAACTCAAGAGGTGCAAAGGTTCTCTCATGACTAGCTTTCTCAAATTTATGCTCTGGGTGTTTTCCTAGGACACAACCTTGACAGACTCCCTTGGAAAACTTAATCTTTGGTAACCCTATGGACATTTCTTTCTCACTTATATTAGAAAGATACTTATAGTTAAGATGGCCAAATATTTCATGCCAAAGCGTGCTTTCCTTATTAGCATGAATCAGAAGAGTAGAGGGGTTTGAGTAGGGTAGAAAATGTGAAAACCAGTATACCTTCGAAGTGTGATCTACAACTCCTTTTGCAATGAATTTACCACTTGAGATCTCCGTGATCTCAACATCATCAGGGGAGAATATGACCTTCTTTGGAGACCCTGTGTGGGTCATCTGGTACACTGACAAGAGGTTAGAGGCAATACCTAGAACATACAATACATTGCTGAACTTACCATGGTCAAGATCAATCCTTCCTT
Organism: Pseudotsuga menziesii; assembly: GCA_001517045.1. Classification (NCBI taxonomy): domain Eukaryota; kingdom Viridiplantae; phylum Streptophyta; class Pinopsida; order Pinales; family Pinaceae; genus Pseudotsuga; species Pseudotsuga menziesii. The sequence continues at coordinate 34,186 of LPNX010313089.1, read as the reverse complement.
TTCCCAAACTGTCAATGAGAGAGTCATCTCCCAACACTATTGGTGGACCTTTCGACATGTCAAGAGAGGAGAATTCCTCCTTGGTCGAAACCATATGTCTTGAAGCTCCAGAGTCTATGATGAAGCTAGGTGAGCTTGATGTGCCAGTGACCAATGCATGAAATCTCTCTCTATCTTCTGAATTTGATCCTCCTTCCCTCTTCTTTGAGCTATCAGGAAGGGAGATGTTATTCTTCTCCAGGATTTAGGTCAGCATGTCAATTTTCTTCTTCATGCAGGGGCTTTTAGGATGAAAGCCCTTACTGCAGTATGCACACTTGCTCATTTATCCTTTGTTCTTCTTCTTCTTCTGGAAGTTCTTCTTGGAGCCTTGGGGTTCCTCCTGAGACTTGTTCTTGTCTCTCTTTTACTCAGGTGGCTTCTTATCTTTCTTCTTTCCTTTTGAATCCACCCTCAAATCTCTAGCAACCAGAGCTTGGTCTTTGGAATGTTTGATGGTGCCCATCATCATCTGTTTATATTGTTCTTGTGTGAGGGATTCCATGAACTCTGCAAGCTTAGGCATATTCCAGGATCGAGCTATCAACTTGGTGGCATGGAAGGTCGAAACAAACACTAAATAGTCAAGGCCAAGCTTTGAGAGTATGGCCAAAACTAGTTGCTCCTCCTTTTCAATTCCACACTGTTTTAGCTGCAAAACAAGGGCTTTAAACTTGGAAAAGTAGAGTTGCAGGGATTCAAAGCTGATGGGACTCAAGGAGATCAATTCATTCTTGATTTGATGTCCTCTCATCTCATCTGTCTTACCAAAAATATCTACAAGCTTCTCCCATACTTCATTTGGTGATGTCAATCCATCAAGATAGAAGAGGAGGTGATGGAAAGACAAATCATACGTGATTTTATTAGGAGAAAAGAATGGAGGATGATGAGGGAAAAAAACAAGTCAACTACACCTAGTCTTACCTTCCCTTTTTCCATAAAACTCAGTAAAGCAGGCAATAAAGCAAAAAAAGCAGACATGCGCTAGGGAGGATCTAGAATAAAGTAGATATCCTAAATATGGATTCTAGAAGGTTTCCCAAGTGCTCCATGACTCAGTTTTAGCAAGTTTGACTTCTAGGACATGTGGAAGACAACTTACATAGAGTGGAATATTGGAAACTAGGAAAATAAGACAAAAATGGATTAATTAATGTCTAAGGTAGCTAACTATGGGTTGATTATTCTAACATTTGATACACGGATATGGGTTCAAAAAAATCCATTACATCTAATTGTGGATAATGGTAGCCAAAAGTATTTTGTTTCTAAATAGCTTGTGAAGGAATTAGGTCTTGTCACAACTCGACATCCGGAACCTTACAATATGAGGTGGATGAAGGATGGGAAAGAAGTAAGGATCACACGCCAGTGCCAACTCGCCTACTTCATTAAGAATTTTGAAGATAAAGTACTCCGTGATGTGGCACAACTTTCTGTAGTTGACGCACTATTCGGTAAACCCTACCTATGGGATCGACACGGTACATATCATCCATGGCCTCAGAGGGTGATTGTCAAAATCCAAAATCAATGGTATGGCATATGAGAGAAACAACCCACATCAACAGTTGCTATGATATCTTCCAGACAAATAAATAAGCTTATCAATCATGCTCAAAAGTTTGCATTAATCATGTTAAAGACTCAACATTCCAGGAAGACTGCAGAAATGAGTCGACTCACCGACCAACAAAGTTCTCGACAACATTCTTGAACAATACAAGAACATATTTCAAGCACCCAAAGGAGTATCTCTGCATTGTCAGGTAAAACACTCCATTGAACTTGTTCCTATTCTTCATTACCTAACACATCTGTTTCTAGAAGATCCATTCTCAAAAATGAAGAGATTCACAGACAACTATAGGATTTGATCAACAAGGGTCATATCCACCCCAACTCCTCTCCTTATGGAAGTCTAGTAGTCTTAGTTCCGAAGAAAGACAAGACTTGGCACATGTGCATAGGCTATCGGGCTCTCAACAAAATTTTAGTGAATAACATATATCCTCTTCATGGATTGATGAAATCATCGACAACCTGAAAGGTGCTAAGTTCTTTATGAAACTCAACCTCAAGTTGGGATATCACTAGATTCCAATCGAGTCCACCGATGTATGGAAAACAACTTTCAAGACCAAGGAAGGATTGTTTGAATGGTTAGTCATGCCTTTCAGTTTAACCAATGCACCTGCAACCTTCATGAGATATATGGATGACCTTATATGACCTTTCATCAGTAAATGTGTAATTGTCTATCTCAACGATATCTTGATTTTCAGTCAATCATGGGAAGAACATGTTAAACAGCTTTGACACTCTCCAACAATGTCGACTATATATGAACATGGACAAATTCTCATTTGCGATGAATAGCATCAAATATTTGTGGTATGTAATTTACTCTACATGCATTCATGTTGACCTAGAAAAAGTGCAGGTTCTCAAAGATTGGCCCATTCCTCAAAACATTCATGAACTGAGAAATTTTCTTGGTTTAGCAAATTTCTATCGATGATTCATACTTGGATTTAGTCACATCGTATGGCCTTTGAATCAATTGATGAAAGGAAATGGGAAAACTGTCTTCAAATGGACACTGACATGACAACAAGCTTTTGAATAAATAAAAAACAATATTTTTACTGCACCAGTACTTGTGTTACCTGATTTGCATCAACCCTTTGAGATTGAGACGGAAGCATCGGACTATGCCCTCGATGCAGTGATCAATCAGTCAGGTCACCCAGTCATGTTTCATCCCAAGAATTTCAGTGACACTGTTAGAATGTACTCAATTAATGAAAAATAACTGTATGCCATTGTGCAACCTCTTAAGAAATGGAGACACTACATTATTGGAAAGGAAACGATCATCCTCACTCACCATAAACCTTTGTAGTTCACTCCATCCTAGTCTAAACTAAAAACAACTCAAATAGATTAATTACCTACAACAATTTCAATTGGTAATTCAGTATTGCAAAGGAAAATCCAATTCCATAGCCGATTGTCTCAACAGACCACCCATTACTCTACTGTCTACAGTGATGAGTATGTAGGGTTATGAAACCACTACTTGGATGCAATTCTATTCAGTGTATTGCAATTTCTCTACAATTTATCGACAGCTCAGACTAGCAAGTTGTCGACTACCGACTACTTCGTGATGGACACCTTGCTATACAATCTTGGGCAGCTTTGTGTACCGACCGATGAGCACCCAGAGAATCTCATTTGGGACATGCACTACAACAGGAATATAGGACATTTTGGAGTCGCAAAAACACTTGTTACCCTCCAAAAGTATTTCTACTGGCCTTCACTTAAAATGTTATTGCAATATCTTTCATTAAAATGTTGAAAGATCATGTCATACTTTTCAATGAAGGAAGTAATGTTGAAATTTATTGCCATACCTTTTATTTGAGTAAGTAAGATGTTGAAAAATGTCTATCTAAATAAAAATAATTACACATTCAATTAAGGAAGTAATGTCAAAATTTATTTCCATACCTTTCATTTCAGTAAGTAAGATATTGATATAAATAGAAATAATTACACATATTATGAAGACCTGGGATGAAAGGTGCTTAAAGGTGTTGGATATGGGACTAACGTTTAGAGGTTTTATTTTGTAATTTTTATACAAGTGTCTTTATAGTTATTTGGCATATTTTTTTAATATGTTTGTTTAAATTTGGTTCTTATGTTGCAGAAAAAAATTGTAAATGTTATAGTTATTTGTACTATATTTATAATATCAAGCATTGTGTTTCGAGTTTGAATAATCAATGTAGTTGTAAGGCTAAGAGATAAGGAGCACAAACATATACAAACAAAGGTCCTTTGGCTATGCTTTGATTTAGGTTGTACAATATTGATGGTTGTGGATTCCAAAGATTAGTGCATATGCTCCACAACTGTAATGGAGGGTGAAGATCTTGGTAAATATATTTGATAAATATTGCATATTTGTTGATGTAGTTAATTGGATTGATTTTTTTATTATTGTGATCTATATATTTTTTGGTTTGTTCTCTATTGAATTGCAAACTATGATGTTTTTTTCTTAATATTAAAATTAAATTTTCTTACAATAGTTATGGAGAAATTTCATTGTGTATATGATATTGCATGGGGTTGTGGCCTCAATGCATCAATTGATATCAAGGGAAGTAGAATCATGAAGGGATATGAAAATTCGTAAAAATAAATTAGATGGTAATACTTTTCACTATGAGAAGAGGGGAAACTCTATGATACAACAATATTGGCATGCATGCTTATTTTCCTTATTTCTAGGTGTTATAACATGTTTTGACACATCAATGTTGTCATTGATGATGGGCCCACCTCAGGAGAAATTGGCAACCCATTCCAACCGAAAATACACTTAAAAAATATGCTTTGAGGGCCACGCGTTTGTTATGCAACCAAGTCCCAAAAATAACATAAAAATAACAGAAATAGACCATAAGAGAGTCATCCACGCCTTAATAATGAATAACAAAGATCAATATCAATCCTATTCAAGGGAGGAACCTCCTTACAGAAAGCATTGTGTCCCCAAGACAAGAGACTATACATTGTTGACTAACGTGAAAATATCTCCTTCATTTATATAGGAGACATAGGTGTACACTAACAACTAGTAGACCCACTAATAAACACAAGCCGACATCAATAATATGTAATATACCACCATATAGGGGGTAAAGTGCCACACTATAGGCATAAATGTGTCCAACATTTAGGGGTTAACATTCCCCTCCCCTTCAGAAAAATCTTGTCCTCAACTCGGGGGTGGTTGTGGATGAATTTGTGTGAAGGACTCATCTTCCTATTTAGAATATACAATGGGTAAGTTCTCCCACTTGATGAGGTACTTAGAAATAACCTAATCTAATATTTGTTTGGTCCTTGTTTCGATGATTTGTTCAAGTTCCCATATGATTTTTCCTTCTTCAAAACTTCTTCGAAGGAGATGTTGATCTTCGAGTCATTTCAGTGTGTGTTTTTAAATGTTTAGGATCTCGAGAACTGCTTGTTGGTGCTTTATGCGATATGCCACTATTTGAACTATAGGTTTTCCTGCCACTGCTTCAATGATGTGCTTGGTATACATATGTGTGTTCTATAGAATAAACTCGATGCTATAGGGACCCTCATTCCCAATATGATGATTCTTATAACAAATTATCTCAATAAATTGTAGTAAACTCATGTAGCCATAAATGCCCAAGTTCACCTAGTTTGTGAGTTAATTATTGTAAATTTTCATATTCATAGAGTTCTTTTATTGAGTTAATTATTATAAATTTTCATACTTATATGGTTTATATAGTTTTTAATTAATTTTACTTTAATTGTGAATATACACATCCATTATCGAATTGTAGAATAAGCTTCTTTAACACACTTAAAAAAAAATTATAGTCTCTCTTCTTTAGAAAAAAGTAATGTTGAAAGAGGAAGATGTTGAAAAATATTGTCATGCTGAAATCTACTTTATACCTTTCATTAAAGGAAGCTGTTGAAATACATTTATCTAAATAGAAACAATTATCCACTTTATTAAAGGTCTTGGATGAAAGGTTCTTAAAGGTATTAGATATATGGTTAAGGTTATTAGTAATGTAGTTTTGTTAATATTATGAATGAATATAGTTTGAGGTTTTATTGTGTAATTTTATGAATATTAGGAATGAATGAATATTAAATGTATTAGATATGTGGTTAAGGTTATTAGTAATGTAGTTTTCTTAATATTATGAATGAATATAGTTTGAGGTTTTATTTTGTAATTTTTATATAGTTGTTTTGTTTATGATTGATATATAAGAATTAGTTATTTTTCATTTTTTTAATATGTTTGTTTAAAATTTTCTTTATGTTGCAAAAAAGAATTATAAATGTTGTAGTTATTTGTTCTTAATTATTTTAGTATACTTAGAATATCAAACATTGTGTTTGGAATTTGAATAATCAATGTAGTTGTAAGGCTAAGAGCTAAGGAGCACACACATAATTAAACAAATGGCCTTTTGCCTTGCTTTGATTTGGATTGTGCAATATGGATGGTTATGGATTCAAAAGACTTGTGCATACACTCCACAAATGTAATGAAGGGCGAAGAGCTTGGAAAAATTATTTAACAAATATTGGATATCTTTTGCATATTTGTTTATGTATTTAATGCCTTTGATTTTTTTATTATTGTGACCTATATATTTGTCTTTTTTATTTTAAATTGCAAACTATGATAGTTGTTTATTTTTAAGATTGGAAGTAAATTTTATTGCAATAGTTGTGCAGAAATTTCACTGTGTATGTGTGATATTGCATGGGACTATGGCTCATTGCATCAAGTGATATCAAGGAAAGTAGAATCATGAAGGAATATAAAAATTCGTACAAAAAATTAGAGACCTAGGTATATTTTTCACCATGACAAGAGGGGAAATCTATGATACAACAATATTGGAATAGATCCTTATTTTTCCTTATCTCTAGGTGTTATGACATGTTTTGACACATCAGTGTCACCATTGATGACGATACCACCTCAAGAGATATTGGAAACCCATTCCAACCCAAAATACACTTAAAAAAATGCTTTGAGGGATACATGTTTGTTATGCAACCAAGTCCCAAATATACCATAAAATAACAGAAATAGACCATAAGAGAGTAATCCACAACTTAATAATGAAGAAGAGAGATGAATACCAACTCTCTTCAAGGGAGGAATCTCCTTACACAGTGTACTATGCACCCAAGGAAGGACAATATACAATGCTAACTAACATGAAAATATATCCTTCCTATATATATAGGAGACACAAGTGTACAATAACAACTAGTAGACCCACAAATAGACCCAATTCGACATCAATAATATGTAATATACCACCATATAGGAGTTAAAGTTCCACACTATAGGCGGAAATGTTCTTAACATTTAGGGTGTAACATGCCCCTCCCCTTCAGACTAGTGTTGTCCTCAATGCTTGGGTAGTTGTGGATGGATCTATGCAAAGGACTCAACTTCCCATGTCAAATCTGCAATGGGTAAGTTATTCCACTTAATGAGGTACTCAACAATTACTCAATATCGTAGTTGTTTGTTCCTTGTTTCGATGATTTGTTTGGGTTACCATATCATTTTTCCTTCTTTAAAACTCCTTTGATGGTGATGTTGATCTTCTTGTCGTTTCATTGTTTTTTTTACATGTTCAGGATCTACAGAACTACTTGTCGGCGATCTATGCTATGTGCCACTATTTGAACTACATATTTTCCTACCACTACTTCAACCATGTGCTCCATTTCATTCTTTTGGCCATAGGAGTACCTATAAGGTCTGATGCTAGAAAGAATGCTTCCTGGAGTTAAGTGAATTGTGTGGTCCATATTTTGAATAGGTGGAAAACTTAATGGAATATATTCAAATATCTTGGAAGGATTATTAAGGACCCTTTGGAAATATGGGGAAATAGGAGCCTTAGGTGTTTGAAAACCTAGTGAGCAGAATTGTGTAATTACACCTTGTTTCCATTTCTTTAACAATTTTTTCATACCATCATAGTTGATCACCTTTCTTGGTCTCCCTATGATACCATTTAACACAAATTATTTTCCTTTGTAGGAAAATTTCATGAAAAGCTTCTCAAAATTAAAAGTGACCATTCCCAATGATTGTAACCATTGAACCCCTTATACAACATCAACCTCACCCATTGAGATCAGGGATACTTTTAGGGGCGAATTTTAGCCCAGTGGGCTATTTTTCCATGTTTTTCTCCCAAAAAACATTCGCCATTTTGCATTTTTTGAACCCCTGTTTCGCCCAATTTTGATGGGGCAAAAAATTTTCACCCTAAAAATCGCCAAATTATTATATAAACGATATAAAATCCTTGGAAATTAAAATATTTTTTGAAAAATATCGCCAATCATTTTATAGTTGGGGTTTTAAGAATTGGTAATATTCACCAACATTTATACACTTTTAAATAAGTATGGTTCCTTAAAATCATCCTTGATTGAGATAGAAATCATGGGACTATTCAATACATATTCCCCCATAGTAAGATTGATATTATGGCATTTCCATGAACAGTTGATGGTTCCTCCATCTGGAATCATTACTTAAAATTATGGTGTTGGATATAGAAAGCAATTGAGAAATTTGGCTAATTTATAGTGAATGAAATTATGAGTACTACTATAATCAATCAACACTATTACCTTTTTATTTTTAATATATCCTTATATATCATGAGTTTCAGGAGTGTAAATTTTAGCTAAAGCATGATAAGATATGGTGGGACAAATCACTTCTAGTTTGTCCCCTTATGGTGGTTCTTGTTCTTTTTGTTCTTCCTCTTCACATTATATGTAGAATAATTTATTTTGTCCACACTTATGCCCCGTATTGTACTTGTTTCCACAGTTAAACCATATAACTTTTGTTCTTTTTTCCTCCAGTTGTTGAGGTGTCAACGGATCCAACCAGCATCGAAAGGTTCACCTTCAAAAGGTTTACCTCAAGAAGCCGATATGTTCACCTCAAGCAGCTGACAGGTTCACCTATGACAGGTTTGCCTCGACAAGTCCGCCTTGACATACAACATACCAACATGCTCTGTGATGGTTGAACTTCTGAACCTTTATAAATTCTTTTGTAACTGAACATAGCACGTAGTCACCCAAGCATCTCAGCATCCTATATAAGCATGTACATTATGTAATATAGACATATATCTGATTCCTCCATCTTTCATGGATCAGAAGAAATAAATTGGTTCAAACTTGCATTTTGTCTGTGTGTATATTTCCCGTCGACCTAGTGTGTTTCCTGCTTTGATGATTCTTCATATTTGCTTCCGCCATAATTGTACTCGACTCATTCAGTAGATTGTTGTCCCCATCATGTACCTGGGATCGACCTAGATCATTGGTATCAGAGCTAAATCTTGTTTATAACTTAAGTTACATAAACATTTCCATCAAGTTTATCTAACTTATGGATGTTCAAACATTCCACGAACCCAGCAACACAAGAAGACACTTCGTTCGAACTTAGAAAAGATGGCTGAAGAAACAGACAATAGAGATGAAATTGGTGAGATGGTGGAACTCATAGAAAAAGAACTTGCTCACCAGTGAACCAAAATGTTCACCCAGTTTAGCGATATTCTCATGCGAGTCACTGCGAACTATGGAGAATCCTCAACGCGATCTCACTCTGATAAAATCAAGCCCTTCAAAGTGCAAATGAAACTGGACATACCGAACCTTGAAGGAAATATTGACGTAGAATCCGTTGAAAATTGGGTAAAACAACTGGAATCGTACTACATAGTGAATCAACTCTCTGAACTAGAAAATATCACCATTGTGTCCTCAAAAATGCCAACCTTCGTACACTGCTAGTGGGACAATCTATCGACAAAGATGGAAAAAGTAGAAGACCCCATCGAGGCATGGGTAAAATTTTTCGAATATGTCTGAAAGGAATTCTGCCTATCCAAGTACCTTGAACAACAGTATAAGAATTGGTAGTAGCTAAGGAAGTGGAAAGACCAGTCCATATAGAGTTACACCGATGAGTTCTATCGACTCATGGCTAGACTTGGAGTCCAAGAACAAGAGAAATTTCTTTTCCTGAAGTACGTCAACAGTTTATCCCCATACATTCAACAAGAGATGGAGTTTCTGACTATCAGCATGCTTATGTATGCATTTCATGGCGCCAATAAGCTTGAAGCCAAATAGAAAGGAAAAATACATTTCATGAACAAGAAAACAAGTCGAACATCCGACAAGAAGTCACACACCGACTTTGCCAATGCCCAATCATCAAAATAAGAACTTTTAGAAAGACAAGAGGGATCACAACAAACAAGATCCTACTGAGAAATGGTGTGATTATCACAGTTCATCATGGCATGATACGTCAGAAGGAAAAGCTTGAAAGACAGTTTTGACAAAATTGTCGACATCCTTCTTGTTTGATAGAACCTTGGTAGAATATGATCCAGATTGATCAACTCTCTTGGCTTCGACCTCGAACACTCCAACAGCCTCGACCATCGTCGACGAGGAGGAATGAGAGAGCCAGTTTCATACACATATATGGGTTCATAATAATCCATTACATATAATTGTGGATAATGGTAGCTAGAAGAAATTCATTTATGAAGATCTTATGAAGAAATTAGATCTTGTCACCACTCCACATCCTCAGCCTTACAATATTAGTTGGATGAATGATGGGCAGGAAATAAGGATCACACGACAATGCCAAATATCCTACTTCATTAAGCCTTTTGAAGTTGAAGTATTATGTGATGTGGAACCGCTTTCTGTAGTCGACGCTCTATTTGGTAAAGCCTACCTATGGGAACGACACTGTACATATTAGTCACATCCTCAGAAGGTGATTGTCAAAATTTGAAATCAATGTTATTGCATACCAGAGCGACAATACACATCAAATATTGTTATGATATATTCCAAACAAAGAAAGAAGCTTATCAATCATGCTAAAAAGTTCACATTAATCATGATCAAGCCTCAACATTCCAGGAATACTATAGCAATGAGTCAACTCACCGACCAATGCAGCTCCCGACAACAAAAACAGATCGACAACATTCTTGAAGAATACCAGAACATATTTCAAGCACCAGACAGAGTACCTCTGCAATGTTAGGTAAAACACTCCATTGAACTTGTTCTTGGTTCTTCATTACCTAGCCCATCCATTTACAGAAGATCCATTCTCGAAAATGAAGAGATTCATAGGCAAATTCAGGATTTGATTGACAAGGGTAAAAAAACCCAAGCTCCTCTCCTTGTGGAAGTCCAGTCATCTTACTTCCAAAGAAAGAAGGGACTTGGATCATGTGCATCGAATATTGGTATCTCAACAAAATTTCAGTGAGGAACAGATACCCTCTTCCATGGATTGATGAACTCATCAAGAATCTGAAAGGTGCTAAGTTCTTTACGAAACTTGACCTCAAGTCAGGATACCACCAAATTCCAATCAAGTCCAATGATGTATGGAAAATGGCTTTCAAGACAAAGTAAGGATTTTTTGAATGGTTAGTCATGCCTTTCAATTTAACCAATGCACCTGCAACATTCATGAGATATATGGATGACCTTCTACAACATTTCATTAGTAAATGTGTCATTGTCTATCTCGACGATATCTTTATTTTCAGTCGATCATGGGAAGAACATGTCCAATAACTTCAACAATGATTCGAAACTCTCCAACAACATTCGCTATATTTGAACATGGATAAATGCTCATTTGCGATGACCCTCATCAAATTTTTTGGGTATGTAATTAACTCTTCAACCATTCATGTCAACCCATAAAAAGTATAGATCCCTAAATATTGGCCCATTCCTCAAAACATTCAAGAACTAAGAAGTTTTCTTAGTTTGGTGAATTTCTATCGGTGATTCATACTTGGCTTCAACCACATCGCATGGCCTTTGAATCAGTTGAAGAAAGGAAATGCGAAAACTGTCTTCAAATGGACACTGCCACAACAACAAGCTTTTGAAAAAATAAAAAACAATCTTTGTACTGCACCAATACTTGTGTTACTTGATTTGCATTAGCCCTTTGAGATTGAGACAGATGCATCGAACTATTCCCTCGATGCAGTGATCACTCAGTCAGGTCACCCAGTCACATTTGATTCTGATACGTTTAGAGACATTGTTAGAAGGTACTAGATATACGAAAAAGAACTCTACGCCATTGTGCAACCTCTCAATAAATGGAGACACTATATTCTTGGCAAGGAAATGATAATCATCACTGACCATAATCCTTTGTAGCCCACTACGACCAAGTCTAAACTACATACAACCCAAAAAATCAAGTGGACTAATTACCTGCAACAAGATCAGTTGGTAATTAAGTATCGGAAAGGAAAAGCTAATGCTGCATCCGATTGCCTTAGCAGACCACCCTTTACTCTATTATCTACAGTGATGAGTATGCAGGGTTATGAAACAACTACTTGGCCATAATTGTATTCTGTAGACTTCTATTTTAATACAATCTATTGACAGCTTCAGACCTATAAGTTGTCGACTACCGACTACTTCCTGAAAGACACCTTGCTATACAAGCTTGGACAACTTTGTGTACCGACCGATGAGAACCAATAGAATATTATTTGCGGTGCACACTAAAGAAATACTGCAGGACATTTTGGAGTGGAAAAAACAATTGTTACCCTCCAAAAGTATTTTTACTGGCCTTTACTTAAATCTGACGTAAACAACTACATTTGATCATGCATGGTTTGTTCCATTGCTAAGCTATCGAATTGACAACAAGGATTGTACATGCCCCTTCCAGTTCCTAGTCTACCATGGAAATCTATTTCTATGTATTGCTTGACGGGATATCATACTACCAAACATCATGCTGACACGATATTAGCAATAGTCAACAAATTTTCCAAGATGGCTATACTCATACAATGCAGGAAGACTATGACAACACACTAGAATGCTCAGCTCTTCTTTAAACACATGTGGAAAAATTATGGCCTCCCAACAACCATTATTTTTGACACATATGCTAGATTTGTCAGCACCTTTTGGAAAAATCTCTGGCAACAGATTGAGATGAGAATTTCTTTGTCTACAACCTTCCATCTACAGACTGACTAAAAAATGGAAGTTGTAAATATCTTAGTCGTACAATTGCTTTGCATGTAAAACCACAAGCATCATCGAACATGGGATCACAACCTTCCATACATACAACATAGTTACAATCATGCTCAACACAGCTCTATAGGAAATATTCAATTTGAGGTCTATTACAGATTTCAACCCTTAGTACCTATCGGCTTAATCAGCTCCTCAACACAGTCGAACGACACCGACCTTGAAGGATGAGAAGTGGAGAAAGCATTAAAATTCAAAGATAAAATCTACAACATCTAGAAGCAAGCATAGGAGATGTTGCAGCAAGAAAACAAAAAAGCTAACTCCTGACATGACAAACATTGTAGTCCTCATTCATTCCAAATTGGGGATCAGGTTTGGTTACATCTAAAGATGGAGTGCTTCACTGGAACATATAGAAAGCTGAAACCTTAGCGATATGGTCCATACAGTATCCTTTAATAGATTAGATAAAACACTTTTCAGCTCAACATTTATGCATTCCTTGACCTACATCTAGTTTTTAATGTAGATTTACTTCAACCATACCATGCACTATTGTTGGAACAAAACGACTTGGAGACAATAGAACCAACAGACATTCGTCCATATGTTCAAGAACCTCTTCCTTGTGACACCATTGTGGGATGATGCATTCGCCATATAGGGGAGAACTCCATTCCCTTGTTTCAAGTAGCTAAATATAGATATATTCTCGAGCAAGGAAAGCGGTACTCTGCTAATTACGTATCCAACAAGTTTCCTCACCTAAACGAATACACAATGGAGAGAATTATTTCTTAAGGAAGGAGGAATGGTCCAACCAGAAATTGACAGGTTCACCTCGTGCAGCTAATAGGTTCTACTTGAGCAGCCGAGAGGTTCACCTTTGATAGTTTCGCCTCAACAGGTCTACCTCGACATACAACATACCAAGATGCTCTACGACGATTGAACTTATCAACCGTTATAACTTCTTTTGTACCTGAATGTAGTGCGCAGTCACCCAAGCATCTCAACATACTATATAAGCATGTACATTATGTAATATAGATATATATCTGATTCCTTCATATTTCATGGATAAAAAGTAATAAATTGGTTCAAATTATTGCATATTGTCTATGTGTATATTTCTTGTTGACCTAGTATGTTTGTTTCTTTGCTAATTCTTTTTCTATGCTTCTTCTATAACAGTTCTTGACTCATTTAGTCGATTGTTGTCCCCAGCATGCACCTGGGAATGACCTGGATTATCAACCTTTGAGGTAGGTTAGAAGGCAGAACATCATTCTTTATGTATGTGATGGAAGTAGTATTTCCATTATCCACTACCATATTTTTACCTTCAACCTTCCTTTCCATCATGAAATCATTTTCCAATGATGGTACGTTTAAGATAAGCACCTCATGTTGAATGTTATCCTTTAAGGTTACAATAAAGAGATCCAACAAATTATCTTCTGAAATATTCTTCACTCTAAGACTTAGCTTTTATAGGTGGTTGATGTTCTCTGTAACTGGGCCTTTTTGCTTGTTATTTACCAACTCGATAAAGAAGGTGTTTCTATTTATATTACCATAATGTGCAATCAATTCTTCTATGAATATAGAGAAACATATAATAGATTTTTTTTTTTACAGTCACAAAGACATCGATACCATACAAATTGATCAAGAGATAATTATAGGGATGAAATTGTTACCTTTTGCAAAGTTTGCACCTAGTGTAGATCAAAGAAGTGCTCCATCTGGAATATCCAAGTTATTGGATCATTGTCATCAAACTTTCTCATGTCAATTTTGGGAGTAGAGTAGTTCTTTTGACATGATTTGAAACCATGTTGATGTAGAGAATTAGTGAATTTTTGGTCTCAAACTTCTTGTTCTCCAACTGTCTTTCAATTTTCGCGATACATGACGGGAATAAGTCCTCATTTTCATCCTTATCCTCTTCTTGAGTAGGTGAATGAGGAATAAATATACATTTTATCAGTTCCTTCAATTCTTGAATATATTCTTTATTGGACATCTCCTAGATATCTTCTTTAGTAGACATCCGGTTAATCATATCTTCCAAATCGGACACCCTAAAATATATGTCTCAATTTACATCGTAGATCAATGATGAATCCTTTGGTGGTTTGAGTGGAGTGTGATTGTCTCCACTTCATTTTGGTATAATTTTGAAGAATATAAATATATATCACACCCTATGGTTCACACAAATATATATGTTTGTTGATTATACAGCGTCGGGAGTCACTCTCCGGACTTGTGAGTCATATCAAGTCCCAAGTATCCTCATATGATTGAGGTGGTAATGTTGTATTGTAGAGCTAGTGAGTAATATCAAGACTATACTTGTGAGTAATATCAAGTCAAGTATTCTCATAGAAGGTACCCTATGAGATGGACCTCCGAGTTATGGAGTTGAGTTTTGTGAGTAATATCGAGACTGGTCTTCTAGGTAATATCAAGACATTAGACTTGTGAGTAATATCAAGTCCTACCAATATCCTCATTTATTGAGGTGGCCGCACTTTACTTGGTAAAGTGGTTATATTATGTGATGTATTACTAAACATGGTCATTCGAGATGGATAAAGCTAGTAAGTATCCTCTAGAGTGAATTAGTTTAGCATATGATTGTATGGTATGGGGAAATATATATGATCATATGTATGGAATAAATTCTTTTGAGTATGATATGATAAGGTGGTTAAATAATTAATAATCATGCAGACCATGTAGTATTTAATTAATGATAATGAGATAAAGCATAGAGAAAGATAATGAATTTAAATTGCACATGTATGCCTCAAGTGAACTCGAATTATGAAGTCCTCAGTTAAGCCTAAGTTGTAAATAAAGAATGTGTTAGTTAAATAAGGAAAACCTCCTTAATTTATGTATTCAATGTTGGGTCTCTAACGATCTTCACTCCTTTAGTCTATTAGCATTCTTACTAAGCACCTACCTTTCTTTAAGTACTCACTAGAAACCCCTGATCACCTCCTCCTCTCAGATAAAGAGACGACCTTTCATTGTGAGGATTTGATGCAGCTACAAGATGTTATCAATGTTATCCAAACTACATTTAGTCCCATTTGTCATATTATCTCACTATTCTACAAAACGAGTTAAGTTTTGTTAACTTGTGGACCAATTTAGATCACCACATATAACAAATAGATAAAATAAGTTAGTTGTGCCATCCTAAGAAGATGAACACAAAGGAACATTTTATCTTTAGATACCTCATATATTATGATATTTGAGGAAGAAATCATTGCTTTCTCCATGATAAGAGATGTCTAGATTTATGCATGCATAAGTTGATCATTCATAAACAAAAAATCTTGAGGGACCTTTTGATATCCTAATCCATTCTGTTCACCACCTCTGTTTTGGCCTATCTCAGTGACTGTAAGAACTAAAAACTATAAAAATTTCTCATCCACGAACATATGGATGGATTCATGATACAATACCCTCCATATTGGGTTGTGAAATGCATATCTCAGCACTATTAATTCTGTTCTAAATGTATCATAGTTATTACTAATTATTTGCAATTTGCACTAATAAACTAAATATTACTTCCACCATATATGTAGTGAGAATTTCTCCTCATTGCAGGAGCAAGAATGGCTCCCTCGTAACTATAGGGCACAAGGGTAGGTTCCTACTCTTTGAAAATAGGAAAAAATGAAATGGAAATAGCATAAACAGAACAACAAATAAACTAAGCTAATCTAGTGATAGAAAACTAAAGATATACTAAACTATGAGCTAATAACAGAAATGAAAGAGGGAGATGAAGCCCTTGTGAACCCCTCTGTAGAAAACAGGTTAGGGTTCCGCCTCCTTAAACCCTGCAAACAAACCTAAGCTATCCTGGAAAACCTGCAAAACAATGTCAATAATACAACCTGCAACTGGAAAATAAGGTTAGAAAGCAAAAACAACTAAACAAACATGTAAAGAAACATTATACCTCTCTTAAGTGGAAATGGGCCACCATGCCCTAGCTCATGGGAGCACCTCTCTTGGTTGGGGAGCAATGGCTTAATGGGATGGAGATGGAGGAGAGGGAGTGTGGGTGGTTTGAGAGGCAAAGGTCTCAAAGCATCCATGGGTAGCATAACAATAGGAAAGGGAGGAGTGTTTTGAGAGTGACCCCCCACCCTCCTTTTATAGCTTTTCCAAGGGATTTTAGGGTTTTAAGCCCTTGGTCATAGCCTTAGCCCCTTTCGCCCTAAATTTATCCCCTTTTTTAGGGCTTTAGCTCCTAGGGGGCTATTTTGGGCTCCTTTTTGGGGTTTTTACCCCTTTTCTTCATCCTTGGGCTCTTTTGGAGGTGTGGGGGTCAAATGGAAGGTCTTATGGAGTGGAATGAGTGTTGTGAGATGGTGTCCTTGGGTGGTGTAGGCAATTGAGAGTTATGTGCAGGATTTTTGGGTTAATAGATTGCCCCCTGATGTGTGAGGGCAGGAGCTCAACGTATGGCTGATGGACATCTTAGGATTTACTGTAGAGAGGTGGTGCTTCCGGGGCTGGGGCATGGTGGATTTTGGTTTTTGTATTAATTTGGTTCCCATCAATGGGTGAGATACAATAAATGTGTGACATGTATATGGAAGAGGCGGGCATTCCCATGCTCATGATAATGTCAAAAGAATCATTTGATCTATGCTCTAAAATACAAGAGCCAATCATATACAACTAATGTTACAATGATGGTTGCCTCTATGTGAGGCTAAATAAAACACTAATCTGGTACATTGGACCCATGGCCTTCTCATGGAATGCTATATATTCATGACTGATGGTCTACTGGATCTGGTACATAGTTGTGTGGACTCGCCGATTGAGTGTCAAAGTCTCTGCGGTACAAGTATGCTGCATCAATCATAAATGTATATTGAAGCACTGCTGGGGATTTTGATCACTGTCTCCAATGCAACCCGGAAATCACAAGGGACATAACCTATTTAGGTCCCTCGAGTGGACACACCAATGTGTTAGAGTCCAGTGACATCCGGGGTCTTCGACCAAGTACTGTGCAGAAAAAACCCTGTACGAATCTCAATGGTGCGATGATGGAGTTGAAGTCGAGCACGTGAGAAACAACCACCCCGAGAGGCACTAAGGACTCCTCTTAAGTGGTCCAAGAAACTCATCAATGATGTAAATGAAACCAAGGTACAGGGACCTCTGGGTCTATTCTCTGGAATATGTGTGTTGGCATCGACAGAGGGAGACCTGCCCCTGGTCAAGGCGATGATGTTTCCTTGACCAGGAGCACGAGGGACAACCAAAAGGTGTGAAGCAATCTGCGGACTGACTCACTGAATTGGGGGGGGAGGGGATGGAAGGGAAAGAACTAAAAAGGGGCAAGGGGGGAGTGGAAGACTCAAACTTCCTTTGTTCAAAGTATGATGGAAGGGCAGACCAGGCAGCAAATGAAACTGACTCAAGGGAATGGGATCATAGCTGTAATACTGGGAATATCGCTGCAGATGGGGAATACTTGGAGGAGGTGGACACTTTTGATATTGATGGGATCCAAGGAAGACACATTGAAAAGTACTCTGAACAAAGGTGACCCAATGTGGGAATGCTGCCAAACTGTTTTGTATGGGGTGGTGTCTAGGGACACCATGGTGGTACGATCTTATGGATTTTTGGCGAGCCCAAGAAGGTAAATGCTCAATGGTGCTTTTAATTTTAGAGAGTCTGAAAGCATGAAGAAGACTCCAGTGGGGGCTCTTTTTCGTTGGTAGTCTCCTGTGCCCAAAAAACGATAAAAGTATACATAGGAGAGCTCGCCCATCCTGGAGGGGATGAGAGACTTCTTTACCATTGGTATTCCAATAAGGCCAGAAAAGATTAAACCTATACTGACTAGACGATCATTCAAATAATTTTATGAGAATGAATGAAACCAAGTTTGCTCGGTGATCTTTTCTTGTTGAGACGGCTAGAAAAGAGCTTAACGACAACCAGTGGTGACATTTTTTGTAAAGTGTGGCCCCTCTGCCTGAGAAAGAATAAAAGTATGCAGAGGGGAATGGTCCTGGCTTGAGTGTGCCAAGGAGGTCCTTTTCATGAAATGGTCTACATGGTCTGTAAAAGGAGGTAAATGAGATGATGTAGACGCTCTTTCCTATACTTTAGTGAGTGGGAAAGGAAGCAGCTGTGCTCGGCGATATTTTAATTGTTTTAAGGAGTTAGAAAAGAGCTTAAACGAAAATCCAATGTGGTCAATAGACTGCAGTGGCACGAGCAGTGCCCCATGTCAGGATGATGGACAAAGGTCCAAAGGTCATCCATGCAGTATGGATGGAGCAGAAGGCTCTCAAACATACCAATACATGCATGGGATAGATCATAGTAGAGGTTTGCGAGTCGGTGCGGCAGAGGCACGCAAACCAAGGTGTCTCTTGAACAAAGGTTAGGAGAGTGTGTGTGTGTGTGTTGCGGTGGACGAACTTGACTACATGCGATGTGAGTGCAAGTCTGGGGGGACTTATATAACAAATACGTGCAAGAAAAGAAATCATTTTGTGGACAGTGGTCTAGAGGTCTACGTAAGGTGCGGTAAAAAGAAAAGACAATCTATGTGTTAAAAATACAAAATAAAAGCTAAAATTACATTCCTTAACGAGCAGTGGCCCGAGGACACTTACATGTCAAATACATGGAAGAAAAACAAAGGGTTTTGTGGATGATGGTCCAAAGGTCCGCGTAAGGTGCGGTGAAAAAGACAATTATAAATACAAAAATAAAAGTATAGTACAATCCTTAATGGTCGGCAGCCTGAAAACTCTTATGAGTAGTGATCGGGAAGTGTGATACAAGTACAGGTCCATAGACACTCACATCATCATGTCATGGCTTGTAAACCGAGGTGACTTGTGGGAAATAGTCTCGAAATTTATTTGCTAAACATTAGATGATGGTCTCATAAGGAGATAGAAGTTTGAGCCCGGATATGTGAGAGGTGTCTCAAACTAATTTCGGGTGACTTTGGAGTAGTAGCTAATGGTGTTCCCCTGATTTGTGGTAAAAAACGTTGAAAAACAAGAAAAGGGAAAAACCTACGCTATAAGGGACTCATAGTGGTTATATCAGGCATAGACTCTCTTGAGGTGGAGCCCATTGCACGGCTTCTTCATGAGTCAACCATCTGAGTCAACGAAGAGGTATGGCCCCTTGCCAAGATGAAGGTCATTGGCAAGGTGGGATGATGGAATATGGTCTTTTATGGGAAGAACCGATTCCACACTATGGTTTAAAGGGAATGGGGTAAGACTAGAGGCGGTCTTACAGATCTCTCCGTCATGGCGTAAGTGGTGCTGGGGTAGATTAGGTGGATCTTCCATGGCCAATGAGACAGAAGGGCGACTGGTGCTAGAGATCATGTAAATGGTACTAGTTGTGGATTTTGTGGCCTTGCCCCAAATCTCTGTTGGAGGAAGAGGGGTAGGCCTGGAGACAGGAGGAGTCTTTGATGGACCTGGAAGTAGGTGCCACATCATCTCAATTGGTTGGACATGAGTCAACACATCTTGGGGCCTCAGAGGTATAGTAGTTGGTTCAAGGTACCACAAAGGATCTCCTAGTGTGAAATCATGTAGATGGAGGGTTGCCAAAGTAGACTTACTCACGATCCTAGATGGTAGGAAAAAGAAAAAGGATCATGTTGATTGGGAATGAACCCCATTGTTTCCTTGGTAACTGAGGTTGAGATTGAAACTGAGGTTGCGGTTGTGGCTGCGGAAACAACAGAAGAGATGGGTCTGATGGACCGTCGGTGATGGTGGAGACAAGAGGGTCTGCAGAAATGGACATCATCTAGATGGACACGATGTCTGAAGAAGGCAGTGGGGGGTGAATTTCTTCGATCAAGGTGATCTTTGACTCAAGGGAATGGTGATGGAGGTTAGTGAGAGACATTCGAAACTCAGGCAGGTCCCGACAATGGTGGGATTAATGTCCATACAAGCTGCAAAGGGTGCAAGCATGGTTTGTCCTTAATGCCTTCAGTAGTACAAGTGATCAATTTTTCCATGGCAAAATGTGGCAATATCCATGGAAAACCATGGATATTGCCACGTCTAAGTGTATTTTGTTCCGTGGAAACTATTCCGTCGCAATAGAGACGACCCCTAATTTGTGTCGCAAGAGCGACAATGTTCTATATTTTGTTAGATGTCTAAGCCGTCGCTATATCCACGCCTGGCCGTCTCTGTATCCACGCCTTGTCGTCGCTATAGCCACGCTCTATACAAGGTTTTTTTAAAAATGCAAATCCAAGACGTCGCTATAGCCACGCCTTTCCGTCGCTATAGCCATGCCTTTCCATCGCTATAGCCATGCTCCGTATAAGGTGTTTTAAAAAATGCAAATCCAAATCGTCGCTATAGGCATGCCTTTCCATCGCTATAGGCACGCCTTTCCGTCGCTATAGCCACGCCTTTCCGTCTCTATAGCCACGCTCCGTATAAAGTTTTTTAAAAAATGCAAATCCAAGACGTCGCTATAGCCACGTCATTCCGTCGCTATAGGAACGCCTTTCCGTCGCTATAGCCACGCCTTGCCATCACTGTATCCACGGTTGGTGAAATTAAAAAAAATATATATATACTTGTAGTCGTCGCTTAAGCGACGGTATTTGAAATTTAAAAAAAAAAATTTACCCGGATTATCTGCAAAGACATATTTGAAGGTCAAATCTACAGTGAGATGCTCTTAGATTTGAAAACATAACAACGCTGGAAATCTAAGAAATCTTAAGAACATATGCTAGATTTAAGCTTATAGAGTCTGTACTTGGAACTCTGACAAAGTTTAGAGGAATTGTGAGCAAAGAAAACACAGGGAACCTGATTCTCTCAACTATATCTTGAACATGCCCCCTGTACATTAATTTTGGATGCCTCTCAGTTGCAGTAATGATACTGATCAACTGGCTAAAGAAGGCTTGAAAAGAGTTCAAATCTAAAATATTAGGCCTTACCAGCCTCAAAAGATTGAAGAGCTCTTTAAAATTGTTCTGAAAGAGGGTGCCTAACAATAACACCCGTCTCCTCATATGTATTTGGGAAAGATCATGGAGTATTTTGGTGTCCTTGTTGCGTGGGAAATGCCCTTCATCTAAAACCAACAGTCCTGGTCCCTCAAGTAGAATTTGTTGGCAAGATTGTGTCATTTGATTTTCTGATTTTTCACAGACTATACTTGAGAACTGTGAATAACTTATAAGGAGAATACTCTTCTTTTCTTTCCATTCTCTCAACATCTGAAGCTGGTTGCATCTCAATGTTTCTGCCTTATTGGTTACATCATATAGGTTATAAACAGGGATCTCCTCCACTCCCCATTTTTTAAACTCTTTCATCCATGAACCCAAAATGCTTTTGGGTGCTACAATCAGTGGCCTTTCCTCTGGGTACTTAGTCAAAAAACATTGAATAAAGCTAATCATAAGGAATGTCTTCCCTGTTCCTGGTGCATGTGCCAAAATGCAACCACCAGGTTCTTCAGCTATAAGGTTCTTTTGCAAAAAGTTAAATTCATCAACCTGGTGTGATTTCATGTGTTTTTTCAGACGAGGATGCAAAACAAGTTTCAGTACAGGGGTACTCTACTCTGAGCTTTTGTAATTAAATGACTCATCATTGTTGATCCCTAAAATAGTCCCCAAGTCCCGATTAGGGGCATGCCTGGAATGTTTTGCTACTTTCCTATCCTGTACAAATGCAAACAAAATGTTTTAGACTATGTTTTACACAATTTATTCAATCAAATATGCATTTGCAAATGAGTATGCAATCGTGCATCAATATTTACATTAGTCCCAGACATGTAAATGAAGTAGACTCTAGAATTATATATATAAAGACTCTAGATTATAACGGTAGATGAAGGAAACAACATCAAAAATGAAAATTATTAAAATGAAACACTAAAACTAAAGCAGAAAACACCACACTATACTAATAATCACATATGAGTTGACAGAGAGCAAATGTACACCATAATTACCGTGCACTGTCGATCCATCTGTCAACAACTACTTAACTTTACGTGGGTCTGTTTCCCCAAGAGCAGGAGAGAGAGATGATGCTTCTGCCTAAAGAAAAAATTGACGCTGTTGCTGAGAAGACCAGAGCTGATACGAGATACGGCATCTCTAGAAGATTTATTTCTCCTGTAATAAACAACCCAAAAAGGAGTGATGTCCAATGTTATTATGGAAATACAATACTCCTTTATACACCATTTCATGATAGGAAATGGGAGGATGGGAGGATTAAGAACATACATTACTTTTTCATAGCATTGCCAGATAATGGGTTATGGAGACTAATGGTAGAAGATGCCTATGGTGCATGTGGGTGTTCCCTAATTCATAGGTGGGAAAATTCTAGGTGTTTTTCTGGGCCCTTTTTGCATCCCTAAGGAGTAAGTATGGGTACTCCTGGTTTTCTTTCAAACCCTAGATGGCAGTCCTAGGCATACCTAAGCCTTCAAAATGCAACCTGCGCCATTATATCAACATTCCTCAGCATTATTTAGTGAAACCTAGGCATGAATGAGAAGTTCTGCAATAAAATTGTCTTTAAATACTCAACGACGGTAGCCTCTATGAGATAAACAATGGAGTAGCAGTTTACATCAAAACAACAGTATAATGAATCTAAAATAATCAATAAACATCAAGTTTGTTTAACCTTGGTTTGTACACTTATTATCCGTAAAACAACCTTCAAAGGGGCATTTTGAGGCATATTTTCACACAACGGCCCTAAAAGTGGTAAAACACAGTCACCTACAACAAATATGGGCACTTCTTTGGGTGACTTTCATGAGGAACAACCATGGATCTTAAAAAATATGGACTGTCATGAGCATAATCAGTCACCTATAGTAGTCCTGGGCACACCTACATGGATAATGGGCACTTTTCAACCCAAAAACAGTCTCATACAACTATGAAGAAGCAAAAAGCCAAAAAAATTGAGCATGTAACAGCCTCTAATAATCAATCTTGTGTGTGAACAGCAGTAGGAGAAGTGTGTGAACTTGTTATGAGGCGTGCCTTATCCATCAAACTTGAAGAACACCTAGTAAATCAAGTTCTGAAGGTAGAGGATGGGAGGTTTGCTTATATTGATGATGCTCTTGTTCTTGTAGCTCGCATTCTTATTATAAGGACATCCACAGGGTCCAGTTTGGGAGATGACTCCTTAAGACTCAATCTGTAAAGGCTACGCTGGTTTTATTGTTGAGAAAGTGAAAGCTACATATTCAGGGTGCTTAAATATCCAAGAAGTTTGTGTAAGTCTTCCATCCCTGTTTTTGAAAGTAAATTTCTTTTTGGGCAGCAGTTGAGAATTCCATCCCAGAAGTTTGTGTAAGTCTTCCATCCCTGTTTTTGAAAGTAAATTTCTTTTTGGGCAGCAGTTGAGAATTCAAACTATCCAACCGCTCCTTCAGCTCTGCAATGGCGTTCTGTGCGCTGCGTACCTCATATGAGGGCAAGAAATAAGAATTCATAGCCACTAACTTTTCAAGGTCATTGATATCTAAAGCTAGGGTTTCTAAGCCTGATTTCAGAAGGCTTTTATCTTGAGTGCTTGTTTCTTCGTGAATTTAGTCCATTTAGCTTTCGTATAAGCTGCAAGTCTTGGAATGGCTTGTCATTTACCAGGGGACTCCCTCTAAGTCTAGAAAATGATTGTTTGGAGCCTTCAGCAGACCTGTAGCAACGTTTGGCCCACTTCTGTATGGCACATTTTGTAATAAATATTCACTAACAATCACAAGAAAAAGGATATGCATGCAAAATATAATGGAATATTATGCACATTATCAAGATTTAAAATGAACTCACCATAAAGGAAAGCAGTCCTATCAAAATACTACAACCTAAGTTTCAAGACCAGTCAGTCAATTACATCTATAACTGTATTCAATGGCTTCACATAACAGCAAGCAAGGAATATACAAACAAAATCCCAAGACATAAAACATGCAAAGCTTCCTTCTATGTAAATACCTTGAGACTGACCACATGGATACAAATAAGCAAAGCAACTAATAGTATAATTATAATTAAAAAAAATAGGTATTTACTGCCATACAGG
>LPNX010313088.1:496898-519734 GCA_001517045.1 Pseudotsuga menziesii | reverse complement strand
GCTATGACTTTTTTCATTTTGAAAGAACTCAATCTAGCGGAAGTTCTAAATTCTAGATCCACTAAATAATTACAAATTTAATGAAATATGTGTTACATGGATAAAAATGCTTGCCTATGAGAAGGGTATTTTGTAGATGAATAATTGAGTTGCATGCCTAAGAAGGAGGATATGTCATGGATGACCTATTAATAATATGGGAAAGGGTGAGTTGAAATGTTCCCTGGAAGCATAGAACCTGAACTAGAGGCTGGAATCCTAAGGAGTGGAAGAATATTCAAATCAAGAAAGAGAAGGAAAACCAAAAAGGGATAATGAAATCCTAGTATTTTCGAGGAGAGTGAACACAAACTTTGATCATACGAAGACAAAGGGTCTTGCGACTAAGAGAAGGACTATAGCCCGATTTTGGAAGGAATAGAAGATTCTAAGGATTCTGAAGAAACATCAAGGTCAGGACACAACTACATAACACTAGTAATATCACTAGAGGTAAGATCTAGAGTTTCATCTCCAGAAAGGACTGCTTATATGAATAGTGCTAGCCCTATGACTAGTGTGCAAGAGGGTACACCCCCTTTGAATTTTGTCCCAAAAAACCCTGATGCCAACTCAATGGCTACGATGGATGTCCGGTTACCCACATTCAATGGAAATGGAATGGAATACCTAGAGCAACATTGGTTCCTCTATGAAGTTGTTTGGATGGTGCGTTTAGTCCATAATGTTGATATAAAGAAGGCGCAGATGATCATAACCTTGAGGGGTCACGCGTTGGATTGGTTCATGAAGTTTTGTGCTGCACCAATCAAAACACCGTAGAAGAACCTTGAAGAGATATGAGCTGCAATGATCTTTGAGTTCACGAAACCTAAATCTAAGTCGCAGTGTATTACCGAGATCAAAGAAATCAAACAAGCACTCATGGAAATGATATGGGATTTTGACCAACGGTTTAAAACACTGATGGCTAAGGTAATCTTCCAAATGTCTGATGTGTAGCATAAAGAGTGTTTTATTGCTACGTTGTTACCGCACATCTGAGGGCCATTAATGCAATAGAAGATTGAATGGCAGACATAATCCCTAGAACTTGCAATGCATTTAAACACCTCTCCCATTGGCGATGGTGCTGCAGGGATGGTGCAGATTCAGTTGCAGTTGGCCAATGTGACGATACAACTTCAAGACATCATGAAGGGTAAAGAAGCACAAGAAGATTTTTGGTGCACAAAATGTAGGATGGACGAACACACTAAGGATAACTATCTGACCTTCATGAACTATGTCATGTTAGGTGCACCCAACCCATTAAATGGCCATGGGCTACCATGGGGTCACATATGCCAATCAAGAGGCAACTGCAACGAAGAGTGTTTATATTTGAAAAAATTTGTAATCACCCCTGCAAACCTCTTCTATAAATTTTGTAGAGCATATCAGCTCTTGAAAGAAAAGACTGTCAACACCTACTTAATGAAAAATGAAGGGTTCACTCAGGTTGAATAGGCGCAAGCCTCGTATCAGCTTGTGCAGTTCCCACCTAATAAGTACCAACAATAGTATGTGCCTCAGTAGCTGTACACACAACAAAACCACTATTAGCCACACTACCACAAGAACCAGTATCCACCATAGCAACCATGCCCGCAAGGAAGGGGTGGTGAAAAATTTAGAGGAAGAGGTGGAGGAGGAGGATTTGGTAGAGGAAGAGGGAAAGTTACATGCTATAACTGTGGAAAATGAGATCACTATGCCAGACATTGTTTAGAGCCTGTGAATACATGTTCATACTGTAAGGCACATGACCATAATCTCAAACAATGTCCTCAGCTGATCGCAAAGTGGCAAGAAAGGACCACTACAAGACCTAACCCTGCACCAAACCCAAACCCAAATATGAATGTGAGTGTTCAGATGATTGCAGCTAAACCATGAGACCTGAACATCGCTATCGTATCTCAAGGAGTTGCGACGACCGGGGAAGACTAGGATAAACCGCAAGAACAACCACAACCACAAGTAAGGCTAGCGGCATAGAAAAAGTAGCCACTGAACGTCTAGAAATAGAAGGAAATATTCTAGGATGTATAATCATAATTCATAGACCTAGAAGTACCATCAACATCCACAAAATTCAAACAAATGCCTCAATGGTTTCAACACATATTCAAGAAGAAGGTCTCACCAAACGTTAGTAAGCTGAGAACCTTTCTGTCAAGTTGTTTATCTCTAATGCAAGATAAAGATGCTATTGCAAAACTATAAGACATGATAGAAGAGATACCTGTAGATCTGTGGCCTGAAAAGAAAGTTAACTATGTATGAAAAAAATCCAAAAATGGTCACGAGTTGAGGATGACTGTGCAAATAGGTGACTATGACATGGATTATATCATCTTGGATCTAGGCTCAAATATCAATATTTTGACACAACAAACTTGGGAAAGTATGGGCAAGCAGCGCTTGGATTGGTCTCCTATAAAGATGGGACTTTCCAATCAAGTGAAAGTCCTACCCATTGGCCGGTTGAGCAATGTCTCCATCGATGTCAAAGGATTGCGCAAATTTGTAGACTTTGAAGTCATTAACATTGTTGATGACACGAACCCATACCTCACTCTGCTAGGAATAGATTGGGCCATAAACAGTCATACCATCATTAATTTTAAGAAAAGGATTCTCTCATTTGAATATGAGGAAATGAGGTTAGTATCACCCATTGATCCATTAGAGGGACAGAGATACATCAAGCCTGTCTATAATGAGGGATAGGGTAACTATCTCAACCAAATCTATAATGTCATGGCTATGCAGGAAGATTATACCAATCTAACAACAGATGGAAACCTGAGCTAGAGATGCACGAGTTCATGTACATCTGACTCAATAGAGGATTTAGAGGGTTCATAAAATAGATTATATCAAGTCTCTATGAGAAGGTGTGCAAGAGTTACAAGGTTTGTGCGATAGGTGGAGAATGATTCAAGGGAGCTACCCACCTATGAGGGATTCATACACACATTGGAAATGACACCTAGAATCTGGTATACGTATATGGAGATGTGACAAGGAACCCAATATTGGGAAAGACTCGCTAACCGATTTGGGCATACACTTGAATTTGTTGATGAGCACCCTAGTACAATTGATGTTGCGGTTCAGACGGTAAAGGAGAAGATAGTTGTTGAGAACCCTGTCAAAGAGGCTAATTCTCACCAATGCAGTGCAACTATTCAGCAGTATAGTCTAACTGGAGACCCAGATGATGATCCAACTAACATTAACATACAAGAATTAGAGGGTACATAAGAAGTAGAAGGAAGTAGCAATTCAAGTGACCAGTTCCTCCAGCCCTTGAAAATCAAGAAAGTACATATCGCATCACCAAAGAACCCAAAGTTTTCCAATATTGAAAATTATTGGGATGATGAAGCTGTTGCAAGGATCACAGATCTATTGCATGAGTATCAGGACCTATTCCTTACCAACTTCTTAGAAATGAGGGGAATAGTGGGAGACTTAGGGGAGATGAAAATACCCCTGTGACCAGATGCTAAACCAAGTAAGCAACGACAAAAGGCATGCCATGACCAACATGTTGCAGATATTGTGAACGACAGTCTCTTGAAACTGTACTACAACACACATAACATCCCAGGTTAGAATGTAAAAAAAAAAAGATGAGATTCTAAAGGATGTAACCCATTCGGTCACAGGGCCACGACATAATCAGCATAGAAGCGTAAGAGTTAAGCACAAGTGATCCGTCGGATCTCAACTTATGTGCATTAAAAGTTTTGTTTTAAAAGAATGCATTCAACAGGTTAATTAATGGAACAACATTAACAGAAATTAAATGCTTATAACAGGAAGGAAAAACAACACTGATAAACATATATAAAGAAGGAAACACAGAATCAGAGAGCCACAAACAGAAGTTGATAATGGAGTTCACCCCCTCCACTGGGCTACATCTCCGAGTCCCTCTCCAATGGGTACCAATCCAATTAATCTCTTTAAGATGGTACAAAAATGGTTTTGGAATCCTTCAGCAACTGTAAACAGAATGCTGTACACAGTCTTTAAGACCTCTCTTGAAAATTGCAAAATGGTTTTCAACAAGCAAAGAAAACCAATTATAACAAAGAATAGTCGACTTCAAAAAGAAATAGCATCTGGACATTTCACAGTGAAGCTCTCCAAGATTCTCATAATAGAAAAAAAATGAATCTCTATGCTCTAACAATCTGAATCTCTCCCTCTATCCCCCCTAATGTGGCCGACAAAATCCTCTATTTAACGTTCAGTCGGAGGATAAGTAATGGGTTTGATTCCCTCGTTCATCACAGCTGTTATGTTCTTGATTATCATTACAACCATATGCTATACTGAACCATGCAATCCTTCCAAATTGCTGCCCAAGCGTTATGTTACCACGACGTTCCATATCCCTGAAACATTGCAACCAACTCCACGCACATATTCTGACTCACCATACGTTGCAATGACCGCCACACACATGTGCTTGCAACGGGCTATGCCACATGTAACATAACCGTTTGATGCCACCACTAACTTCACAAATTTCGCAGCATATGAGGACTTCACCATATACCCGATCTGTTGTCGCAGCATATGAGGACTTCGCCATATACCCGATCTGCTATCGTAGCATATGACTAACCTGTACGAACCATTCGATGTTCAAATTGACGGTGCGCAAACTGCACGGCCCATGCTACAACTGTGCGGCTCATGCGCAACTGTGTTCCGCGGCCCATACTGTGCAGCCCATGCGATAAGTGCGCACCATGCGATAACTGCGCGGCTCATGCACAACTGCACTGCGTGGGTTGTGCCACAATTTTTAAGGGAAGTTCACATATAATGTTTAGCATATGAGTTAAAACCATAGATTAATAAACCTTGTACCATATTGGATCAGTGTAATTTCTGAAGATGAATAATCCACCGGATCATTCCTCCCCATTGGAGAGATTTTGGACCACCAAAATCTTGAATCATTCTGCAAGTAAGTGAGGGTACATATCCCTCACCTTTCCAATCTCCATCCATCTTGCTTTGCTAGGATGCATGAATTTAAGCCCCACTCGAAGGTACCCAGCATTCCCTCTTCGTGAAGTCCTTACATTTCTGTCAAGAATAACATCGTCCTACAATTCATTCATATATTCAGGTGCCATATCATCAACTGAAGGAATTTGTATGTTAGTTTCCTCATCCATGATCATAGGAGGCTCATACAGTTTAAGATTCTCAACATTGATAATTGAATAAATTTGCATGTATGGAGGTAAGTTCAAGCGAAAAGCATAAGTACCGATCTTTTCCAAGATCTCAAAAGGACCATACCTGATAGGCTTAAGCTTTTTACCTTCACCTTTCATTCTTTCTTTGGTGATATGTAACCAAACTCTATCACCAACCTGAAATTGATGATCAACTCGATGCTTGTCATGCCTGGCTTTGTACTTTGCCTGGCTCTTCTCCAACTGTTCCTGAACTACATGTTGCACCGCTTGGATTCTCTGAATGAATCTTAGAGCTTTATTTGCATCATGATGTCCATCCACTGCATCTTTTCCAAAAGAGAAATCCATCGGTGTTTTTGGCAGATAACCAAAACAAGTTTCAAAAGGATATTTTTCATGGAAGAATGAACTGCATGATTGTAAGCATGCTGTATATACTGCAACTGCTCATCCCAAAGTTTAGGATGTTTACTACAATATCCTCGAAGCAGTTGAACCACTGTTATGTTTACTACCTCGATTTGCCCATCGGTCTGTGGATGAAAAGCTGTACTCTTCTTAAGTTTACTATCCATAAGCTCCCATAAAGTTGACCAAAATTCTCCAAAGAACCGGGAATCCCGATCAGATACAATAGACATGGGTAGCCCAAAATGTACCCAAACATTCTGAAAGAATAGATGAGCTGTTTGTTCAGGAGTGATCTATTTGTTACATGGCATTAAGATACACATTTTGCTGAATCTATCCACAACAACATATAGGTAATCATGCCCTTTTCTAGACATAGGTAGTCCTCCTATAAAGTCCATAGAAATGCTTTCCCAAGGATGAGAAGAAACTGGAAGAGGTGTGTACAAACCCAATTTCCTATTGCTAGGCTTACTTGTTGCACACATAACACAACCTCTTATGTATTTATCTACAGTTTCTTGCATTTGAGGCCAATAACAATGATTATGCAATAATGACAGTGTTTTACTTCAAAATGTTCTGCAATCAATGAACTATGCGCTTCTCGAATCACATGCACTCTCTCTTTTTCTGGAATACAAAGTTTACCAAGATGATACAAGAGTTGATTATGCACATAATAGTTCTCTTCCTATTTACCATGTATTAGTGATGCATATACTTTATTAAAATATTTATCTTCTGCATACTGTTCAATATAACTTTCATGTGTTAATGAACTGTTTTGAAGAATGATTTAAGCATTTGTAGGAGGCCTTGATAACATGTTTGCTACCTTATTATGAATTCCCTTTTTGTACTTAATTACGAGATGAAACTGTTGTAAGAATCCCATCCATCTTAAATGCCTACTTTGTTGTATTTTAGTTTGAGATTGTAAATATTGAAGTGGCTGATGATCAGTATGTATGACTATTTCTTTTCCCATGATATAATGTTTACACTTCTTCACACTCTGTACTAAAGCATACAACTCTTTGCCATAAGTCGGATAGTTACTTACCGCAGTAGAGAACGTTTCTGAATGGTAAAAGACTGGCTTACTCCCTTGCATCAAAATGGCTCCCATGGAAAACCCACTGGCATTGGTTTCGATCTCAAACGGCTGCTGCAAATATGGTAATGTCAGAACTGGTGCTGTGCTAATCCTTTCCTTCAAAGTGTCAAAGGCTCTCTAATGCTTGCCTCCCCACTGGAAAATTTCTTTAACACTTGTCAATGCATGTAAAGGCGCAGCAATGGAAGAAACCCAGAAATGAATTTCCTCCAATACTGAACCGCACCTAGAAAAATTCTGACTTCAGTAACGGTGTTAGGCCGTGGCCAGTTTACAATGACAACAACCTTGGCTGGGTCCACTCGCAGGTGGCCTCCACCAATAATATGGCCCAGATATACTAAAGAAGTCTTAGCAAATTCACATTTAGACATTTTTACATAAAGCTTCTCCTTCTTCAGTACATCTAAAACTTTCTTCACATGTATAATATGCTCTTCCCAGGTTTTGCTAAACACAAGGATATCATCCAGATATATAATTAAAAAATCATCAATAAATGAACGAAAGACATCATTCATGACCCGCATGAAAGTAGCAGGTGCGTTACATAGCCTGAAAGGCATCACAAGCCATTCATACAAACCTTGTTTTGTTTTAAACGCTGTTTTCTAGGAATCATTTTCAGCAACACGGATTTTATGATATCCACTACACAAATCCAATTTTGTAAAGTAAGTTGCATGTTTCAATTGATCAAGCAAATCATCAATGCGGGGAAGAGGATACCTATTTTTAAAGGTGATTTTGTTAAGGGCCCTATAGTCGATGCACATCCTCCAAGACCCATCCTTATTCGGAACCAAGACTATCGGAGAGCCACAAAAAGAAGTGCTGGGCTGGAACCCCCTTCTCAATCAGCTCCTGAACCTGCTTCTTTATGTCCTCATTCTGCATCATAGACATCCAGTACATGGCTATGTTCGGGAGTGGCACATCCTGCTACAAATGTATCTCATGTTGAATCTCTCTCTTTGGTGGTAACCCCTTCAGATCTTGAAACAAATCATCATACTTAGAAATGATTTCAATTAGTTCAGATTTATGCTTAGGGTCACATCCTTCAAAATATTTAGATATCTCATCATTTTTCACCTTAACCATCATTAACACAAAATTCTTACTAGCATTTACCAGCCTCTTCATTTGTCCTGCAGAAACTATTGCTAGATTGGTTTTTATCTTATGTGCTCGTACAATATATTCTACACCATCTTTAAAAAGATGATACTTATTTTGCTTTCTATAAAAGACTGCTTTCCGGTCATACAAATATGGACTCCCAAGTACAATTCCACAAATATCAAGTGGTACTACATCTAGTTCTACCTCATCCATGAACTTTTCAGTAATGGAAAACTTCAATACACATTTCTTTGAAACTTGCAATCGTGTATCATTAGTAACCCAACCAAGAGGATAGGGATTTTCATGAGGCAAAGTAACTAAATGCAATTTCTTAACCACTTCTTCTGATATCATATTTACTTGTGAACCACTATCAAACAATGTATCAATCTTTGTGTGATTTGCAATGACACGAACATGAAACAGTGCACTTCTATTTTTATCATTTTTCTTAGAAGTAGATGGCAGATTTGTACTTGCACTAGAACTTGATTTTGCATCAATGGGAAGTGAGATACTTTTATTCTTACCCTGGATTCCGACAGCTGTAACCTTTGTTTCATCACCTGAGTCAGATCCCAAGTCCTGAATAACTGCTGCAGTAGCTTTTGATTGGCCTTTATCTTTGTTTCCCCCGTACTTATTTGGCCTTAACTCTGGAGGAAGTTTCCAAAACTTAGAGACATCATGTCCCTTCTGACAATGTGAACATGTAGTATTTTCACCCTCTTTTTTAACAGTAGCCATCTTCTTTTTCCCCGTATCTTTACCTTTTGATTTTCTGTCAACTTTAAAGGATTTCTTCACAAAAGTATCATTAGCATCCTTACCCCTGGCTTCTAAATGTGTAGCTTGAACACATACATCATCGAAGGTACTTGGGTTAAACATCAACAAAGTATGTCGCAAATAAGAATGCATGCCACCAATGTACTTAAGAAGAGTTTCCTGGGTATCTAATGCAACATTCAATGCAATAGCCCTCTTTCTAAATTCATGAGTATATTCTTGAATGCTTTGTCTTTTAGCTTGTCTAAAAGTTTTCCAGCTCATTATTAATTGCTGCATGTGACCTAAAGGATAAAATTGCTTCCTTAATACTTCAATGAATTCATTCCAAACTGAAATAATTTTACGATTATTTTGAAGATCTTGTTGAATCTTGCTCTCCCACCAAGTAAGAGCCATTCCACTCATTCTCAAAATGGCCAATTGAATTCTGGAAGGGTCATCAGTAATGCCCTGCACCCTGCAATATACTTCAAGCTACATGATCCAATTGTCTAACTTCTCAGCATCTAAATCTCCATTATAAATTGGCAATTCAAATTTTACATCCAATTTGGAATAAGGCATATTGGGACTTGCATTATTTGAATGAGAAGTATGAGAAGAAGAGAAAGTTTGATTAGTTTCAGGAGGATCACCATCACCTCCTACTCCTTTACCCTTTTCTTCCTTCTTCACTTCTACATCTTTGGATGAAGATCCTTATTCTTTCTTCTTCCTTTTTGCTTGTTCATCGAGTAGAATTTCCATCATGGCTTTCATGCTCATAAAAACCTCCAAAAACTCAGTTTCAGAAATAACAGGTTTTTCCCATTCTGTATGTCCTTCTTCTTCCCCTCGTGGAGAAGACATGGTTCTTGAGAATGTTCTCCTTGAGCCAATCTCAGGATCTCCTTTAATTAATTCTCCTTCACCATGCTTTAACCTGAACCTGGTAAGCATTCACAAACTTGCACTAGCAGTTAACCTGCTCTGATACCATAATATGATCCATCGGATCTCAACTTATGTGCATTAAAAGTTTTGTTTTAAAAGAATGTGTTCAACAGGTTAATTAATGGAACAACATTAACAAAAATTAAATGCTTAGAACAGGAAGGAAAAAAAACACTGATAAACATATATAAAGAAGGAAACATAGAATCAGAGAGCCACAAACAGAAGTTGATAACAGAGTTCACCCCCTCCACTGCGCTACATCTCCGGGTCCCTCTCCAATGGGTACCGATCCAATTAATCTCTTTAAGATGGTACAAAAATGGTTCTAGAATCCTTCAGCAACTATAAACAGAATGTTGTACACAGTCTTTAAGACCTCTCTTGAAAATTGTAAAATGGTCTTCAACAAGAAAAGAAAACCAATTATAACAAAGAATAGTCGACTTCAAAAAGAAACAGCATCTGGACATTTCATAGTGAAGCTCTCCAAGATTCTCATAACAGAAAAAAAATGAAGCTCTGTGCTCTAACAATCTGAATCTCTCCCTCTGTCCCCCCTAATGTGGCCAGCAAAATCCTCTATTTAACGTTCAGTCAGAGGATAAGTAACGGGTTTGATTCCCTCGTTCATCATAGCTGTTATCTTCTTGATTATCGTTACAACCATATGCTATACTGAACCATGCAATCCTGCCAAATCCTTGCCCTAGCGTTATGTTACCACAATGTTCCATATCCCCGAAATGTTGCAACCAAATCCACGCACATATGCTGACTCACCATACGTTGCAATGACCACCACGCACATGTGCTTGCAACGAGCTATGCCACATGTGACATAATCGTTTGATGCCACCACTAACTTCACAAATGTCGCATCATATGAGGACTTCGCCATATACCCGATCCGCTATCGCAGCATATGACTAACCTCCATGAACCATTCGATGTTCAACTTGATGGTGCGCAAATTGCACGGCCCATGCTACAACTGCGCAGCTCATGTGCAACTGCACTGCGCAACCCATGCTGCGTGGCCCATGCGATAAGTGCGCACGATGCGATAACTGCGCTGCTCATGCACAACTGCGCTGTGCGGGCTGTGCCACAATTTTTAAGGGAGGGTCACATATAATGTTTAGCATATGAGTTAAAACCATATATTAATAAACCTTGTACCATATTGGATCAGTGTAATTTCTGAAGATGAATAATCCACCGGATGAACAAGAAATGAGATGTGCAAGCAAGAAAAAGAAAGCACGCAATGGGTGTAGAAGGAATCTGCATGGGCCAAGAAGGCTACATCGAAGAGGATATCGATGCAGAAGAAGGAATATGTGCACAAAGATGTCACTTGCGTGGAAAAAGGGAACAAAGAAAAAAGTCATTAGTGCATGGGACAAAGAAAATAGCGCTAAAAGGATGCAAAAAGTGGAAATGACAAGCTGAACGACATTAAACTATGAATCTATGAAAAATATTGTAGCAGTTGTGACAACTAAGTGACATTAATTTGACACAGTATGAGGAACAAGGCTGTGTACTTTTTGGTCCCATCACCTATCCTCGCCATAACTACCATAACTATGATGACAGGTACATCCCATAACGCGAGTTGCTCAAATTAATGAAGAATGTGTCGGCAGAAGTAATCTAGGAGATCGATTAGACCTTGACCTCCTGTCAAATGATGATTGTAGGATGTAGAGGGCTGTATAAATACTCAGCCTCCCCATAAAGAATTATGTTACACACAGTGAGACCTGAGAAAACCAGAGCCATGTGATTATAGAGCTAAACCCTACCATCCTTGTTCAATTATGTCGACGTCCATGGTAATTAAAATACCCAGTGAGAGTGAGGCATCGGACACAACTCTTATCTCTAGTTACCCCATTGACAAGAAGGAATAAATATAGTCACCTGAGGTACAAAAACCGCAAAAGAAACCACAGATTGATCCCATGGAAAGAATGTGCAAGCAACCTATCAGAGGGACTGAGCATGCTACCATTCCAACACCTAGTTCACATGATATGCCTAATCCATCTTGGAGAATTCCAGTTGGTCCAGGAGCATAACAAGTAGTTGTAGCACTTCATAGAGAGCCAAGGCATCCCAGCGAGAAGAAACCAGGAGAGGCATCCAGACTACCACAACCGCAGCGGAGAAAACACAAAGCCACGACAACTCTGAATGAGAGAGGAAAGGCACCTGCTAGGAAAGAAGTAGAGGATGTCATGGAATAAGACTCACTGCTAAGAAGAGGGCTAGGAGAAGAGTGAGTTGATCCAAATTTCCCATGCTACATTTGGACAAGGAGAACTGATGCAGAAGAGAGGGCTCTCCCGAAGAAGGTGGTGACTGCTCTGGTAGCGCTGTGAATTCCTATCTGCATCCCCTTGCTAAAGGATATCTTTCCTGATTTGGATAGGTTGAAGTTCCAGGACTTTGACACTCGATAGCAGGAAGGATTACAAATAACAGACTACATGGTCGTGGACCAGTCCACCACAAATGATGCCCAGGTGCTCATACCAATGGAGAGGGTCGAGGAACTTTCCCGCGCAGGTCTGACAAACATGTTTTTTATGCCTCACTTTGGCCATAGCATACAAGTTAATAAATACGTGAAGTAGTTACTGGTCTGCTTTCATAGAGGCTTCTTGTAGCTAGATCAGCCATATTCGGTCGATGCTGAGTTAATTTCAAGTATCACTAGCCTCTGAAATTAAGGCGATGATCCTGTGCCATACTTGGCTAACCAAGACATCTAACCTATCAAGCGGAAGTATAACCCTTAGTACGTGAGCTGGGGATTCTTGATTGGGACCATCTAGGACATAAGTGTGTGCATCGCTACAAAGATCTTATCTTGTAAGATGCTCCACAAGAAGAGACCCAATCAATGTATAGTAGTGATGGTGGAACTCACAAATTTATGTGCACTGGGAGGAGTATTCAATTAGTCATGGTAACTGCTAAATGAACTTATAGACGATGTGACACAGGCCCAACACAAGGCCGGCTACAAATTCCACTATTCTTGGCTACTGATATTGATTTCGTTCACTGTGTGGGGTAACCCACTCGACTACATCCAGATGGATGTCCCATTACTTTTCCTCAGCGCAAAGTACCAGAATTTATGGGAAGATAAGGTGGACACTGATCGGCAGAAGGATAACAAAATTTCATTATTTTTACATGCAGAGGAGTTGCATGATTTTTTCCATCGATCCCATATAATACTCACTACAATGGTGCACAGGTATGCAACATTTATCAAGTTTCAAGCTGAAGTGCATAATATAATCCTACTGTCAACAAGGGACCCGATCAAGCAAGTGCACCATGCAGAATTCATTGTGACAAATGAGGATGTGGATGCAATTATAAACCTTTGGCCAGAGGAATGGCGTGGCCCACTGGTAGAGCCGCTTCCTGAAGAGTAGAATGCAGAGGAATCACCCCTTTACCAAGTACATGGTGAAAAGCATGAAGGAAATGACAACCATGATGATTGATTGCAGGAAAACATTGAGGATGGTTATGATATTGATGACTCAAACCATCATGCATTAGAGCGCTCGCTAAGTCAGGAGCATGTGCAGACATAGACACACACACAACAAGAAGAGGGACACTCATACCAAAAGAAGTAGAAAGCTGAAATAACACTAAACACAAACACATTAACTGAAGATTATGTGTAGGAACTTGTCATCAATGTTGCTAAGTTTGCACAAGATAACCTTGCTAGTCTGAGGAAACAAGAATTAAACATTGCTACCCAAGTCAAGGGCCATCTCAATAAGTTAATAAAGGCCATCCAGAATGTCAAAGCCACTGTGGAGGCTGATACATATGGTGTTGATCCTAGTATTCCAATAGTTACACCAGCGTTAGTGCCACCAATCAAAGTGATGATTCATAGGAAGGCACTAGAGGCAGACGCATAGACAAGTGTAGGTCCTGATGATAGCAGTATGAAAATAGACGTTTGCAAGCTCACCTTGAATGAAGTCTATGACATTCAATAGGAGGCCACGTCTAAAATTCAGCTAAGGGAAAATTTTGTTGCTTATCAGGAAACAAAACAACAGCAGAAGGAAAAGTTGCACAAGGCCCTGTTGAAGCAGAAAGAGCAAGAACAACAGGGGCACATCACCCTTGTTGTCGAAAAATGATAGGAAATACTAGCACATGAACAAAGCTGCGTCACATTAGTGGACTCTATAAAGAATGCCATTGCAGCACTCCTGCCAGAAGTAGGGAAAGAAGATGAATACTTCCTAGATAAAGTACTCACATGGGATCTATGGCAGCAAGTGGAAGAGCTCCAAGTCAGGTAGATGCCAAGTACACCCCCAGAGGTGCTTGAGGAAAGAAGAAGAGTATCATCTGAAGCTACTTAGGAAATTAGAGAAGGTGAAGCACTCTATACAAAGGCTACAGATGTTGTCTCTACCATTTGGGTAGTGCTTCTTGAAGATGAAACAACTGAGCAGATCAGGCAAAGTGCGTGAGAGGAAGATGAAAAAATCAGCGCTGCAAAGGTGAAAATGAGGAAGCTTCCCCTCCAGCAGAAGGTCAGCAAAAATGAAGAAATCAAGAGACTACAGCAAGAAGTGAAAACCCTTCATGAATGAGAACATGATAGGGAAGCTGAGGTAGAGACACATCAGTTGGAATCCAAGTAGCTCACAGACATTATTTAGCATGTGCACCAAAAACTTCAAGGCATAGTACAATCAATAGAGGAAGAACCATTGGAACATGTCCCTTATGACCATGTTGAGTAGTTGGATGCACAAGCAGAAGATGTTGAAGAGGATGTCGCTAAGGTTCAATAGATGGTGAATACATTCCAAGAGAAGGTTCGTCCTCCTGCATAGCCTGATCTAGTGCCAACAACTTAAAATTGTGCAAGGAAATAAAGTCGAGTCGCACCAAAAAAAAATTAAAAATTAAAGGGAAGAAAGTAGTGAGAGAGGCATCCCCGGCGCAACTTGGCGTGGAAAGAGGAAGTGGCATGGAGACAATGGTGCACTATAAACCCACCAACAAACCAGGTAAGAGACAACTAGTGGGAGGTCACAAACAGCTGGTAGACATCGGGGGACTGTTAAATGCATGAGGATTCAACAAAGATTTGGTGCTTGCGATGGGACATCACGTTAGACGAAACGACTAGCTCATCAGGTGTAGGAAATTCTGACGGTGACTGGCCATCACATCAATACTCAATCATAGCTATCAATGCGGCAGGGTTAATCATAGAAAATCAAAGAGGCATATTTGATGCACCACAGGAGGGTCTTGTCCTAATGATGCACCTAGATAAGCCAATATGGCATGTGAACTGATGCTCCTCTTATAAAATAAGGGTGCACCTAGAGCAAGAATCACTTGGTCATCCTTCTTGAGCACCAGTTACAGATGGGTTGGGGTGCGCTATGGA
This sequence comes from Pseudotsuga menziesii, assembly GCA_001517045.1. NCBI lineage: Eukaryota > Viridiplantae > Streptophyta > Pinopsida > Pinales > Pinaceae > Pseudotsuga > Pseudotsuga menziesii. The sequence goes on along the minus strand of LPNX010313088.1, from coordinate 504,604 downwards.
AAGAAGTCCTGTCGGATAAAGCAGTTGCTGTAGCCCTCATTGCATAGGTTATCTCCAAAGATGGGAATAATGAGGACATTATCAGTATGCAAGTTATTTTGACCAAGCTAGAAGTATATGCCGAAGTCAACCTTGGCTATTTCAATTTTAGTTGGTTAGCAGCCCTGACTGTGGCAACCGGTGGGGATTTGAGTTCTTTCCCCACTTCACTAAGTCTGCAAGGCTGGTGAGCAGGCCTAACTCCTGACGGTCCAGGCAAGGCCTGAATGAGAGGAAGGACCAAGTGAGAAGATTTCACCTTCCAGGAAATACCAAGTTGGAAGAGGCCGAATTCCATGAAGGGACGTGGCGCTAGATATGGCTTGTATATCACGATGCTGAGATGAATTTGATCAAAGGTTAGGAATCATTCGTCTGAAATCACCCCCTTGAATTTGAGGATATTTTCTTGTTTTCAATATAAACAATGCTTCATTCTTCAAAGTTCATATCTATGGCACATGTGATCATTACTTGGGAACTCTAACAAAAATGGAGAAATATGGTAGTACATCACCCATGCTACAGACTCACTGTCTAATTGACATAGCTCGCAAACGAGCCACAAGACTGTGACAAGAAGCCAAAAAACAAGATGAAGAGGAAAAGAAGGATGAAGAGGACTGATAAGAACAGACTCTTTAGATGTTACTGAAGAAGAAATTGTATGACTAAAGTTTTGTAATCTAAATTTTTTTTCTGAGTATAGTTAAGGACGTGGTGTGGGAAACACCGCCGAAAAAAAAAAACAAAAGGAACAAAGTGCACAAGGCAGGAAGCAGGAGAAGGTGCGCAATAAGAAGAAAATAAATAAATAAATTTAGCAAAGAGACGGTCGTGTAGGTTGTGCCACCTCCTGTGTCCATTGCTTTGTGGCTTGGGATGAGCCACATGTGAGAGTTGGGGGGTTGTTGTCCTGGGAAAGGAGCACAAGGAGGAAGTTCACGCGTAAGCAAAAGAAGGTACACTGTGCCTACAACAGAAAGAAAGGAAGGTTGCGAAGGAAGAAAAGGACCAGCGGAGGTAGAATGGAGATGCAAGCAACGAAGCGAAGGCAAGCGCATGGGCATGCAAGTGATAATGATCGGAAAGCGATAGATGCAGATTGTGGCCATTTAAGGCGGCGTAAGACTGTAGTAACGCATGTATGAGGAAATATTTGTAATTCAGGCCAATAGTTCCTCGTGTCAAGTCATGATCACCACAGTTGTAGCCTGAGGGGCAGGTGATGGTGACAGTTAACAAACTTCTTGTATGCAGTCGACCCTACGTGCTCATCTAAAATAGTATAAATAGGAGGGATTCGATAGTTGGAGGGTTGATCGCCTGATGTTCATTGTTGGTCTTTAGTTTGGTAATGGTTGATTGATTGTAGCAGAGGACACCGTTTTGTTGTAATTTTGTTGAGATTAGAAGAAGAGAAGATTCAGGAAGAGTCTCGTAGTGATAGGAGGTTGTTAAGCCGTGGATCTAACTGCTATGTGAACAGACCGCTAGGACTAGGAGTAGGTTAGAAGAACAAACCAGAGAGCATGAGAACCAGAAGTATGATTCATAAAGACACATCATAAGATCAGTATGCATCCTACATACTACAAGGTGCTATATCCTTTTCTCATGCTAGATGAAGAGCACATTGGTGGTTTTTCCCAGATGGGTTTCCACATTATCCCTTGTGTTTGAATGGGTGATTGATGCTGTGAATGTTTATGTGAATGGTTGCTATTTTTTTACTGTATGATGATGAAATATGGATGAAATTCCTAATGTTATATTATAATCAGGAGCTGAATGTCTGAGAAAGCATCGTTGAAACATATGCATATATCAACCTGTGCATATTGTCTTAAGTCACAAACAGTCTATTAGTATGAGTCGGCTGCATCGCACAAGTTGCGCCAGTTGTGAGGTCGAGAACAAGGTTAAGTCATGTGGTGACATATAATTGTGCTCATTCATGGAAAAATGACTCCACCATCTAATCATCCCGTTGCCTTCGTCGAGTGCCTTGGACACACGCCAAGGGACTATAATCCCTCGACAATCATGGAAACATGGTTCCAATGGTTACCCATCGAAGAGATATCTCAGGTGAGACTACGCCTACTTTGTGGGCATTTTCGATGGGGCTTACTATGTCAGTCTGGTATCTGGGGTGTTTGTTGGTTTGACGGTCTGCGCAGAACCTAGTTTGCGCAAGTTAGGAAAAGTGGCCAACACCATCCTATCAAGTAGGTCACTACAAATCAAAATTTCTCAAAATGAAAACATGACCTTAGCAGGAGATGCATTATTTCCTTCTTTTTTGGGTTTTGGTTTGATGGATTGTGGTTTTTCAGACTACATATGATAGTCATATAGCCTCTAGACCCAGCATTATCTCTGTTTGGAGTTGATTTTGTTGATTCTGGGATGCTTTACTAGTCAAGTGAATGATTTGATTGTGGTAGGCAATTTCAATCCTCCACCTATTAGCTCTTCCTTGCCATTCCTTATCACATTTCCAGACCTCTTTTGATCTATTTGGATAGTTAGGTTTGATATCCAAATGCTTCCTACCCTCATTCATTGATTTTTTATTACATTTTGGTTGATTTGGAGAAATTCTTGATTGTTTTGGAGTTGTTTGGGTGGTTGTCATATTCCTTTTGATTTTTGAATGAATGGAGTGTTGTAGATACTCTCTCGTTTTATGTTTATAGATATGAAAAGATAATTATCCTTTTCTTTATTGTTCAAATTCATGTTTGTTTGAAGAGGAAACTCAATCAAAAGAGAAGCAAATTAAAAAAAAAAAACAAGACAAAACACATTTTTCTCAAGGGCTCACGTCCCTGAGCCCCCAAAGAACCCTCAGGATGGGGGGGGAACCCCCCCCCACCCCAGAATCCCCTTGTACATGTCTGAATCCATAGGTATTTTCAAGAATTGTGATTGATGTTAATATTTGAAGCTTCATAGTTGGCTTTGACTAGAACTTGGTTTTCTTAGATCTTTGATTTTTGTCTTCCTTAACAGAAAACTCTTTCCATACCTTAGGTAGTTTTCATCGAAAGAGAAATCTGCATTGTCATGTAGCATGGATTTGCATTATTTTTACATTTCCTGTCTACACCTCATGCATCCACTTAACCGCTCAAGATAAAATTAATGCTAGCTTAGGTTTAAAATTATTTAGTAATTGTGTGTAAGTTAGTGATGTGTTCTGGTGTCGTTAAGCATGGAAACTGTTGTTACATGCCTGCATTGCAATCTGGGTTCTACACGGTTCCTCCACGTACTGTTAGTATATTGAATGACCTTTCACATACCCTTGAGGTATATCAAAAGGTACTTCACATACTCGATTGTATATAGGAGGGCCCCTTTTGAATGGTTATTCATTAGACATCACCACTACATATTTGAGCTCGCCCGTACCTAGTGTATACTGGGATACCCTCTTAGGATTCCTGTGACCAACTGAGTTAACCTTTTGGCCTTCTTGGCATCGCAGAGTTGTGAAGCCTTGATAAACCTGTGAGAGTCCTAACTTTTGATCCACTCCTATTCACACAGTTTTCTTGTGGCTTTTAGACTTGAGTAGTGTTTGATATTGTGTGGTATTGCAGAGATTCTTAGAGAGTTCATATATGGGATACTTTCCCTAGACCACCAATCAAGAGAACCCTTTTTAGGGTATGTCTTTTATTTCTCCTCCTTGTGGAGCTATTGGTCCTCCCTTCATGGCCACTTTGAACCTTCCTAGATTGACTATAGGATTACCTGTATGGTTATTCTCCAATCCTATTATACCAAATGCACCCTTTGTGTCAGATCCTAGTCCTTTATCACATGAGCATCAACCTCATGTTAATCCTTGTCCTTGTTCGTCGAATTTTGAATTGGTTTCCCTTTCTTCCTCTTCACCTGTTAAAAACTCTAATGTTAGTAAACGTGTCGCTAAAAAGAAGATGAGAAGGAAGGATAAGAAGAATAACACTAAGTATAAGGTCGTATCTCCAACCTTTGATCTTCATGTTGGAATGCCACCAGCCATTGGTCATCATGCTGGGAGTATTGATGTACCTATTTTTAGCACCCGTAAAGCTAAGTTCCCTTGTAGACTTTGTAAGTGTGATCACCTTCTCAAGGACTGTCCCAGTCTTTCCCTTGTGTCAGAAGTGTGGTCTAAACAACCTGTGTCATCAGTCTTTGATCATCATGTTGATGATTCCCTGTCAACTAGTGACTCTTTGGTTAAAAGTAGTAAAGGAAAGGTCAAATATCCTTTCTTGCTATGTGAGGATGTGCACCACACTTACGTTTGTCCTCGCATGGATGAAGCTTCAAAGTTGTTGGAATATATTGTTGTTCCTCAACAACAGCTTCCAATCGGTTATCATAAGTTTTCCCTTGACATCCCATTATTTTATCAAGTGGTCGATCCAAGTCCATCCTTGGTTGATCCCACTCTTCCATTGAAGAGTGAAGTCAAAACAATCAATCCAAGTTCGTCCTTGCTTGAACCCACTCTTCCTTTGGAGAGTGAAGTTAAAGTGGTCAAGTCGATGTCATCTCCACCCGATCCCAGTCTTTCATCAGATAATGTTGATACTAAATTAGTCCCTTCGACACAATCTTCGTCTTATCCCTCTCTTCTAATCAAGAGTGAAAACCATCTTGCTGAAGTTTTTGTAGTTAGTTTTGTTTGTTCTATGCAAGAGGAAATTTTGTCTCTTTTGATAGAACCCTTTCTAAACAATGAGGTTATTTCCTTTGACTGGCGTAATCTAATAGGATATCATCTTCATTCAAGTGTTCCTTTCCAGATAGCTATGCGAGTTACTTCTAAGAGCATACTCCACACTATTGTTGACGAAGGGGCTTCTGTTAGTATTCTATCCTCTACTGCCGTGAAAACCATAGGTTCTCCTCTGCTTGTTCCAGCTACTGATTAGATACTGGCTTTTAATCGAAGACCTATAGCCCCTTTAGGGATCCTTTCTCAGTTTCCTATTACTTTGGAAGAAAAAAATGTGTATATCAATGTTATGGTAGTCCAAGGTCCCTCATATTTCAATCTTCTCTTTGGGCGTGATTATGTTTATGCTATGAAAGATGTAATGTCCAAACTCTTTCGAGTGATGTATTTTCCCCATGATGGGAAGATTGTGACCATTGATCAACTTTATTTTGTTGAACCCAATCATCATATGACTCCGAGTCACCAGACTTCCCTAAATGTCCTGCGTGTTCTTATGTTTCCTTCCCCTTGTAGTTAGCTTCTTCCCATCATAAGTAAAATGGGGGGCATGGCTCCAGTGTATGGACATAATAATGGAGTTTAGTCGCTATATTATTATGTAAGGGGAAACCTACCAACCTATGGACATCATGTTGGCTTAGAATTTCCTGTGAGCATAGTTCTTTTTCTATGTCAAGCTCATTAAAAAGTGAAACAGACGTAGCGAGCATAGTTCTTATTTTGTTTCAAGCTCATTAAAAAATGAAACAGGAACCCATGAGCATAGTTCCCTTTATGTGTCAATATTGTTAAAAAATGAAACATATTCCTGTGAGCATAGTTCCCTTTCTATGTCAAGATCGTTAAAAAATGAAATAGATGCCTATGAGCATAGTTCCCATTCTGTGTCAAACTCGTTAAAAATGAAACGGATTCTTCCATTGTGTCAAGAGACAATTTCTTAACCTTCATTTCATTTTCTTATAATGCAGACGAAATGAAGCCTTGGGGGCATGTACCCTATCTCTTTATGTTGGATTAATCTACTTGACAGTTGTACTAGGGGAAAGTACCAACCACTGGACATCATGTTGGGAAATCACCCATCGATGGAATCCATTTTGAGCATACTTTCTTTAGTTTCGAGCTCGCTAAACCATGAAACAAAGCTTTGAGCATAGTTCATTTTTCATGTCAAGCTCGTTAAAAAATGAAACAGATTCTTCCATTGTGTCAAGACTCAATATTTGAACCTTCAATTCATCTTCTTGTAAAGTATATGAAATGAAGCTTGGGGCATTGTACCCTACCTCTGTATATTGGATTTAGCTACTTGACAGTTACACTAGGGGCAAGTACCAACCACTGAACATCATGTTGTGAAATCACCCATCGATGGAATCCATTTTGAGCATACTTTCTCAGTTTCGAGCTCATTAAACCATGAAACAACCATTTGAGCATAGTTCTTATTGTGTTACAAGCTCGTTAAAAAATGAAGCAGATACCTTGAGCATTCTTTCAATTAGTCTTCGAGCTCATTAAAAACAGTAAGTTGGTGTTGATCTTACTTTTATTTTTTCATGCTCTGGTTACAACATGAAAACTGGTTTGATATTACTTTATTGCTTTTTTGTGCTCTGGATTAAAACATGAAAAAGGTTCCAAGTGCCTTTTATGCCTTTTTTGTGCTCGTTAAAAACTAAATGAAGAGGTATTGAGTGTAATTTTGCTATCTTTTAGACTTGTTAAAATTGGATTATGAAAAAAGAACCTGTTATGGAGTTATATTTGAGATCTTTACAGTCTCCCTAAAAACAAAAAAAATATTGCCAAGAGAAATTCTTATGCTCACGCTTGTAAAAGTATCAGACTAGTCGACTAGTCAGTGGTAGGTTATCTCTTTTTCGGAATGATTAGCCCTATTTATGAAAAAGGACCTTTTGGAGTCTTCTTAGTCATTTCAGACTCTCTAAACATGAAACAACAAATGAGTTTACGTTCATCAGACTCATGAAATTAAATGATGAAGGACCCCTTTTTGGGAATGAACCGCTCCTTTATCAGGTTCATAAAACATATGAGAATGGACTCATCACTTGATGAGCTATAACGATTGTTTCTTACCCTATTTGAACTTGTTAAAATGAAATGAGGCACTCATCCTTCATGATGGGGAAATTAAGGAAAGAGTTTTTATTTTGTTATAGAAGTACATAGTTACTCTTGAACATGGCACTCATTTTCATATGCATTTCAGTACTTGGGTAATCTGTTTGTCTTCGAGTCCTGCTAATTCCTAGAGTCTTCTTAGTCCTTTGAGTTGTCCCAGAATAATATCACCGTAAGTTCCATTAGGGGATTGGTATCATTCTCATGTCAATACTTCCAAGTCATGCCATTCCCATGTTCAAGAGAAATTTTAGTCCTCAATTCACTGTGTGCAGTCAATTTACCTTGTATCATGTTGGTCATCTCTGAGTCAGTCTCGTACATCACTTTGCTATCCGGTTTACTCCAAAACATCTATGATCGTGTTTCATGTCGATGATGGGGGATTCATCATGGCCCTCCTTCGACGAGTCTATTCCCGTCGAATTCAACTCCTCATCCAGGGATTGGAATTAGAAACCAAGACAAGTACCTTGGGCATGCATTCCTTAATGGCAGGATATCCTGCTTTCAACATGAGTTTACATCATTGGCTCTTAATTGAAAGATATCATCAAGTCTTCGACTTGAAGTCCTTCATTCACATTCGATGGTATGTAGTGTGATACATTGGGGATCATTGACATCAATCGTGATTACCCTTACAGTTGTTAACAGTTTACATCAATGACTGGTAACCAAGTGGTTTCTACTGTGTTTGACGTCAAGGAATTGTAATCACATGGTTTGATTCTGTTAGTTTTTCAACATTTAAAGTATCATTATGTTA
>LPNX010313088.1:473501-496793 GCA_001517045.1 Pseudotsuga menziesii | reverse complement strand
ATGTTCATCTTCAAGTCATCTCTGTCATCAAGTCTTCTTCGTCTTCAAGTCATCTTCATCTTCAAGTCATCTGGATCTGGATCATCTCTCGATCTAGATCATCATGGGACATCATCACAGGATCTAGATCATCACTCGATCTGGATCATCATCACTGAATCTAGATCATCACTCGATCTAGATCAACATCACTGGACTAGATCTGAATCATCACTCGATCTGGATCATCTCTCTAGACTGGATCTGGATCATCACTCGATCTGGATCATCACTGCTGGATTTGGATCATCACTCGATTTGGATCTCTCGGAGTCATCATAACTGGATCTGGATCATAGCTGGATCTGGATCTCCGCTGGTCATCATCATGTGTATACTATCTCGTCATAGGAAGTTCTACAGAGCCAGCCCTTTTTCATGCTGGATGTAGGCCTACTCCTCATGTAGGTCTTCGCCCAGCACTTACATCTAACCTACTCGTCAGAAAGGCACGCCCAGCACTTATATCTGACCTACTCGTCAGAAAGGACCAACACTTACATCTGATCAACACATGATGCGAATACTGGCTCAATCATCTCTATCTGATCAATAAATGATGCGAAGATAGGTACTGTACTTACATCTGATCAACACATGATGCGAAGAATGGCACTGCACTTACGTCTGATCAACACATGATGCGAAGACTGGCACAACACTTACGTCTGATCAACACATGATGCGAAGACTGGCTCAATCACCTCTATCTGATCAACACATGATGCCAAGATAGATACTGCACTTACGTCTGATCAACACATGATGCGAAGACTAGCACTGCACTTACGTCTGATCAACACATGATGTGAATATTGGCACAGCACTTACGTCTGGTCAACACATGATGGGAATACTGGCTCGACACTTACATCCATCCAGACAAGAACACATCCTATCACAGTGATGGAAAGGCATGCACTCACATCTGATATTGTAGTAAACTACAGTCACATCAGAATGGCCCCCAGTCCTCCTCGACTGAGCTACCTGGTAACTGACCAGGCGCCTCCATTCTCCTCGAGAATGGAAGTTTCCCTTACATCCGACCTACTTGTCGGAATGGCCAACACTCACATCTGACATGGAAGGAACTAAATCCTTTAGGCATGAATAGAATGGTTCATCCATTACATCTGATCAAGTGGGAACACATCCCTCTATCACATCAGAATGGCTACTCATCTTTTACACTGAGTCTTCCTGGTAACTGACCAGGTGCCTCCATTCCTAGAATGGCATTTTCCCTTACATCTGTCCTACTCGATAGAATGGCCAGCACTCATATCTGTCATGGGAGCAACTTAATCCTTTAGCCATGACCAGAATGGCTCAGCCCTTACATCTGACCTACTTGTCAGAATGGCTCAATCCCATCCAATGATGGAAGACTCTCAACCACAATGAAGAGAGATTTCTGCACTTACATCTGACATGGAAGGAACTAAATCCTTTAGCCATGAACAGAATGGCACAGCCCTTACATCTGACCTGCTTGTCAGAATGGCTATGGATCTCAGTACTCATATCAGTCATGGAAGGAACCAATCCTCTCACCATGACGGAATATCTCAGCCCTTACATCTGACCATGGAAGGAAACAATCCTCTCACCATGTCAGAATGGCTCTGGATCTCATTACTGTCTCTGGGAGGAAGCCTCGATCTGGAGAACACCAAGTCTCTCTCTGAAGTACTCGAACTTCAGCCTACCCAATGGCTTCATCAATACATCAGCTATCTGTTCCTCCATCGTAACATACAGGAGCTTCACTGCTCCTCTCTGCACCATATCCCTGATATAGTGATATTTGATCTCGATATGCTTCGACCTGTCATGGAACACTGGATTCTCTGACAACTTCATGCAACTCTGGTTGTCACAATGTATACAGGTAGCATCTAACTGGAGATCAAATATATCTGACAGTAGCTTCCACAGCCATACTGCCTCAGAACTAGCTGAACAAGCTGCGACATACTCTGCTTCAGCTGTACTCAGTTCCACACAAGATTGCTTCCTGCTAAACCAAGAGATCACACCTGATCCCATACTGAAGCAACATCCCGAAGTACTCTTCCTATCGATGGCACTGCCTGCCCAATCTGAATCAACATAACCCTCCAGGTTAATCTTCTGATTCGCATCATACTTGAGCCCATAATCAATTGTACCCTTCAGGTACCTCAGAATATGTTTTGCAGCAATCAATTGAACACTTCTCGGATCTGTCAAGTACTGGCTCAAGGTGTTCATAGCAAAACAAATATCTAGTCTCGTGTTCATCAGGTACATCAATGACCCAATCATCTGACGATACATCGTAGCATCAACCGTCTCTGAAGAAGCATCACTCAATAGCTTCAGGTTCGATGCCATAGGTGTGGCCATAGCCTTGCAGTCCATCATCCCAAGTCTCTTCAGGATCTCTACTGCATACTTCCCTCGTCCAAGGAAGATTCCATCTGTACTCTGCCACACCTCCATACTTAGAACAATAGTGCATCGACACATAACAGGAGCATCACTGGTCTTCTGTATTCAACCTTGAAGTAAAGGTTGGAATCCACTTTACTCTCAGTAAAGTATAGAGTCATCAGTAATATGCCCATCCTGTCGTACCATGTCGAACCTCAATATATTATGTAGTCACTCCCTCTAAAGCAAAGCATCATACTCCCTCTGTCTTCTGTGCTCAATGCACTGAAAACATTCTGTACCGGAGTGACAAGTAGCTTACTATGCTACTAATATTCTATGTGACCATAGACTTGCATCTTCAACCTTGTAGAAAAGGTTAATATTTTCATCAATCTCATCATGTATGTGTTTCAACTCTTACTGGCTGCAAATGTCTCTTCGTAGTCTAGGCCTTCCTTTTGTGAGAAGCCTCATGCTATGAATCTTGCTTTGTATCCCACGATGTTTCCATCTACTACATGATGAAACTATGAACTTTTCTTTAGGTCTCGATAATACGCCCAGACATCATTCTTATTGAACTGATCTTCCCTTTCTTCTTGGTGGCTGGAAGGTTCTGCATCAATGATGTCACTGCACTCGTCATATTATTCTTTGTCTTTCAACTGTCGTCACTTTCTCTTTGGAACAAGTCTTCATTCTTCTTTGCTTGTAGGTGATTATGTATGCGATATTTCCTACAAGTCAAATGCAATTGTATGGTTAGAAAAATTTCATAAGGAATATTTATACTGGAAAACACTTATGCATAAATATATGATCATCCAACTACTTTAGCCAATACAACATTCATCCATATCTCATTGAAACTTTCTAGATGCCTTCCATCTCTACCAGGACAACATTGAGATTGTGCACTAATCCAATATGTCAGCAAAGAGGTTTCATTCTAGATAAGTAGCAATGGAGAATTTGTATAGCACCATGAGCTACTTACCCATCACATGCATATTAGTAGTATACTATCATTAAAAACATCCTATCATGCATAATACAATAACTGAATATAAACAAATGCATAACAAAACAATATCATGAAATGACAATTGAATACTTATCTTTATTTGTTTAGTGGGTATACTCCTTCTTGAGTCTTCAGCTTCATCGTCTTCTTCATTCATGATAGCATCGTTTCTTATCCAAATGCTGAGGTGGATAAGAAGTTCTTCAAGAGTTGAGATCTTCATATTCCTCATTGCTTAAGGGATCTTCTTTGGATGATGAGAGCTTGATCTTCAGTTTTTTCCATCTTCCCTTCTCTTCTTATGAATCGAGCTTCTTCTTCTTCTTGGAGTCTGCTGAAAGGTAATCACTTCCTTCTAGAACAAATTCCTTGAATGAATGAATTCCACAATCCTGGGAGGCCATTCAAGGTGGCCATCACCACTTTTGCATTCTTCACTTTTTCTTTTACCACTACAAGTTGTTCTTGATTTGATAGACTCTTATGACTACATGGTCTCTACATTCTAGATCTTCACATTCTTCAACTAGTTTTTGTTCTTCCCTTCAAATAGCTTGAAATTCTGGAAGACTTTCAACAGCTTTGCTTGCAATAGGTAGTGCTCTGTAATGCACATGTGCAAGCCTTCTATGCCAAATCTCATTTGGCTCTACCGTATCATGGATCAAGGCTTGTTCTGGATGGCCCTTCAATTTGTACAATCCTCCTTCTTGTTCTTCAATCACTACCGCATCATCGATAGTCTTTCCTTTTGGCCACATGATGATTTGACCATCTATGAATGCAACCTGCATTCCAGAGTCTATCTTGTATGAAGATTCCTCACTACCTTTTATTGGATATTGGTAGTCATCTACAAGTTTCACCTTGTGAGGTGATTCATGTTCTGATAGTCTTACAAAGGATTCCTTGAATCCCATCATATGTTTGGAAGCCCCACTGTCTATAAGCCAATCATCACTTCCATGAGTAATGTTACCTATGAGAGCTGATATCAGAACATATTCATCCTTCCTTGAAGAATCTTCACTTTCATATCTGGATCTCTTTCTGGATGGTTCATCATCCTCTGCAGCATGAGCATGATGTCTTCTTTGGCCTTATCTCCCTCTGAAACTGGAACCTCCATCCTCATGTAGGTGTCCAATCCATTTTCTTCAGAGAGATCATATACTTCCAGGTTTGGAAGTTGTCAACTTCCGCAAGATTTTAACTAAGCTGATGTGATATATCATATTGAAATGAGAACCTCAAATGGAAATAGCAAAGGATTAGATCTTACTGATTTGAGGTGTCCATCCTTGTCTCGGAGTTCGTTGATCTAGGGTTTGTCACAAAAACCCTAATTTTCAAAAATTGGAATATTTCAGATCTGATTGTATGAACAGATAGATCTCTTCAAATGGAGCTGTCCAATGTACTCCTTTTCTGAAAACAGTGAAGGGAAACTCCCGGAACAGGGAGCCCTAATTTTCTGATTTCTTCTGCAGAAATGCCTGTTACTGTTTCTATGATATATTTGAAATTACGGATCCTCTATGTCTGAAATTTCTCACTGAGGTAACCTCGCATGTCCCTGATCCAACACCATAGGTTTCATCAGAATTGGTTTCACCATTTGGGATTTATGATCCTTTTCCCAAGGTGACCTGTTACTGGACTGTTCAGAACAGCAAAGTTGTATGGAATTCCACGTGTCACTGGTTAATCTTCTGAGTCTTACCTTCGGACCACAGAAATTAAAGTCTGTTCTATTTCTTGAACATCTTTAGGAATTCCATTTGGACCTCTGTAGCCCAATATATTGCATATCTCCCCAGGTGTCCTGTTTATGGATGATTTCTGGAAGAGGATGGAACCCTCACTTGGAGAGATCATATCTCCCAGAATATAGTGAATCAGAAGCTGAACTTTTGACAAAGTGTTCATCAGGATTTTATCTTCAGCCCCTATAAGTTTCAGCTTCTGATACTTCTCCAATATCGGATAATAGTGACTGTACCAAAACGTAGCAGTTTTAGTATTTAGGGTTTCTCCTAGCTCAGGGTCAAACTAGGGTTTGACTTTCCCGGAGTTTCACCCAACCAAATTTATTGATCCAGGTCTCTAAATTTTGGTTTTTATAAGGAGAAAAATCCTATGCTAGTCTCACTCAAAAATTCCTCTTCTGTAGAAAGCCCTAATTTCCACATCGAAACTGAAAATGCTTGAAATTGAATTCCGCATCGACAGAAAGATGCACCCTTCAATGGAGAGTCATCCTAGCATACTTGTGCTGAAAATATGTGGAGGAATATCCATAAAAGAGGAAGCCCTAGTTCCTGTAGTTGCACAATGTCTTTTTCTCAGGTTAGCTCTGATACCATGTTAGTTTTTCAACATTTAAAGTAGCATTATGTTAAGATCTTTTCACTGAGAGAATAACAAGCACATCAATCACATAAGCACATCACAAGAGACAAGAGACACAAATATTTTAGGAGGGGAAACCATAAATGGAGAAAACCCCTCAACTTTCTCTAAGATAGTATCACCACAATATGTTATCCCAAATCAGTAAGATGACCTCCCAACACAACAACAGCCTTCTATCTTCTGTCAAGCCAAAGTATTTCCTTCTCCAAAGGTGCACCACACTTGAGAGAGCAAGTGATGTGATTCACAAGTGATAAATAGAGAGACTCTCACTCTCTATTTATATTCTTCCATTGACTTGAAGTGCACTCAAACATGTAGGCTTAACTTACAATTACTTACTCAAGCCTACACCTTAATTAGTGTATAATAACCCAAGTTCCCCGAAACTGTGGGGACTTACCTAATGACTTGACAAGACTTTTTTACATTAATAATCCTCCCGATCGGAACATCGGGGTAAGACAATATGACTCAAATACGTAATAGAAACATCTCGGAATAAACATCGGGTTACAATATATAAAATACATATAAGAATACATTCCGAAGTTACATATACATCAACAGATTCGTATCGTTGCGGGTTCGACTTGAATACCCTGGGTTGTCATATATCTTCACCCAGGTTGCGATGGAGTTTTGTTTGAGTCATACTACACAGATCCACATTTTATTGGTCATTGCTGTGTTATAATATCATCATGGATCTATGCTTGTGTCTAGTAGCCATGATTGTGTTCAATCAGTTTCTACTACCATGGATCTAAATTGTATTGGTTGGCAGCCATGTTATGTGTCATATGAGATTTGAGTCAGTTGTACTATAGTAGCTTCCAACAAACATCTGTGCCTTCGATTTATTCATTTTACAAAGAATTCACCTATTGCAGTCCTCTAACTTCATAATTTTGGGGGAATTATGTTACACTAAAATATTGTCCTCTTGATCCATGTGTTAACCATTTTCCTAATCCCCAAATTTCTCTCTGATAAATTGGATTGATGCTGAGGTTTTTTCTGCATTTTTTCCCTCTCTAGGAATGCCAACACTCTTGTCCTTCCTACTAAGTGCACCAATGGAACTTTTCTCCTTTATTCTAGGTGCATCGGTGTCGATTCTCTGTCTCCCACTGCCAGGTGCATTGATAGTGTTCTTTCCCTTCATGGAAGGTGCGTCGGTGGTCTTTAGAGGGAGAAAAATAGAATTTTGAGACCCTTTCCGAAGGTGGATGACGTGGAGGTCTATCCCTATCATTTAGGTGAGGTGGAATTCAGTTCCTAACCTATAGGAAATATCCATTAGACTCCTCCTCCTAATACTCAACCTACTCTATCCCTTTAGCCTTATAAATTAAACCCTCTCTCCGTTTGGAAGGAAGGAAGGACTATGGTACTCTTATGTTGGTGGAGTTTCTAGGTGATCCCTATCATGCTTTAGGAAGCTTACTATCTTGCTGTGGAGGCTTTGGATTGGATTGTTGGATGTAATTTTTCAATGTTAAGGCTAGGTTGTGACATTCCTTCTTTATGTAATTCTATGTATCTCCTTGATTACATTAATACAAATTCTTTGCATAAACGTTATTGTGTTAATAATGTTTAGAGATTTCTTCCTTAACTGCTATCTTAGATCAATTAATGTTTAGATATACATGTACTATTTTCTTGTTTCCGCTTTATTTATGTGGAAATTGAACCCAAGAGACAGAACAATTACACTCACAAAATTGCTAATCAAACATGCAAAATTAACACCAAAGGAGACTGAAATTGGAGCATAACAATAATATGTATTGAATAAGTGTACAATAGCCAACCTTGTGAAGTAATAGGCTGTTTCAATATATAATTATGTGAAATATTTTAATGCATAAGGATTCCATTCGAAAAGGTCAAAAAGTAGGCTTACTAAATCTAGTGAAATCCCCCATAGGTGCATAAAGCAGTTTCCAAATCCACCAAGATGCTCACGAATTGGATAAGTCAAGTAGGAAAGATAATGAGGGATGGAAAGAAAACTCATACATTCTTTTATTAGGAGAAAATGAGGGAGGATGATGTGAGCTAAAAACAAGTCAACTACACCTAGTCTAGTTTTTCCTTTTGCCCTAATTCTCAATAAAACGGGAAGCTTTTCAAAAAAAAGTAGATATGCACTTTGGGGGATCTTGAATAAAGAATACATGCTAAAATGGGTTTCCAAGAATTTCCCAAGCACTCCATGACTCAGTTTTGGCATGTGTTGAATTCTAGGACATGTAGAAGGAAACTAGCATAGAGTGGAATCTAGGAGACTAGGTAATAAGACAAAAATGATTTAATTAATGTCTAAGGTAGGTAACTATGGGTTGATTATTCTAACACCCCCCCTTAAGACTTAATTTATGAGTAAATATCATAAAAATATAGGGCCTAGAAACAAGTCTTAGTCACCCTTTACATATTGCTTGTCCATACAACCAAGGAAAGAGGCAAAAACCTAGTGGAAAAATCCTCCCTTAAACATGGACAGGAAAACAAAATTTGGAAATATTGTCATCAATAATGCTTCACAGCATGATCAGTAATCCCCAATAGTTATTTGAGACTTCCAAATGTCTTCTCACAAAAAACTTTGGTGAATATGTGTGCTACTTGTTCTGAAGATGCACAGAAAAGTAGATGAATGGTACCATCATGCACAAGCAGTCTGATGTAGTGCTTGAGCCCATACAATGATTTATTTAACCTGCACACTAAAGATGGATTAGAAACAAACCATTAAGGTTGCTTCATGCAAATCTCTTTAGTGAGATCTCCATTTAGGAAAGCACACTTCATATCCATGTGATGTACCTCCCACTGCTTCGAAGCTGTAATGGCTAAAGCTAGCCTTATGGAGTCCATGTTTGCCACTGGTGCAAAGGTTTCATTGTAGTCAATACCATGTACTTGTGAGTAGCCCTTACCTAACAATATTTCCTTATATTTCAAAGTTGAACCATCAGCAGCAAACTTAGTCTTGAAAACCCACTTACATTGAACTAGCTTCCTCTCTAGGGGAAGATCAACCAGTTCCCAAGTGTTGTTCTTCTGGAGTGAGCTGAATTCTTCTTTGATGTCTGTTTTCCATCTTGGATCATTTGCTGCATCTTCATATGTTTGTGGATCTGATTTAACCATCAGATAGAACTTCTCACCAAATAAAGGATCTTTCATACAAAGGGCACTCTCAAACTGAGATTTAGTCCTCCTAGTGTCACTAGGATTTCTAGCTAGTTCCCCAACTACATGAATGGTATTTGCTGCCCATTTTGGTCTTGTAGGAATGTTATGATTTGCAATCAAATCATCATTATCAGACATATCATAATCAGCAAACTCATTAGTCTCTCCACTTACAATCAATGGATCAGGTGGTGAAGAAGACTCTCCAACTTCAACTGCTACTAAAGGCTCTTCTTGGAACTAAACACTTCTTTCAATGAAATATTTTTTAGTTCTCAAGTTGATAAACTTTTACCATTTTGAATCTTCAGAATACCCAACTAATAGGCACTCTTGGATTTGGGACTACAAATCCTTTCTCTTTTCAGTTGGAATTCTAGCCCAAGCTTTTGAGCCAAAAATCCTGAAATGGGTCACATATGGCTTGTGCCCACTCCAAGCTTCAAAAGGAGTCATACCATCAACATGATTATGAGGAACCCTATTCTAGATGTAGGATGCATAGTTTATATCCTTTGACCAAAACTTTGGTGGCAAAGTCTTAGCCTCCATCATGCAGGTTGCCATCTCCTTCAGTGACTTGTTCTTTCTCTTAGCAACACCATTTTGCTGTGGTGTGTAAGGGATCAGATGATGCATATGAATACTTGCATATTTACAATATTGAATGAAATTAGACTTTACATACTCACCACCATTGTCAGATCTAAGGATGTTGAGTTTCCCCCTAGACTGGTTCTCAACCAAGGCTTTAAAGACTTTGAAGATGTAAAAACCTTTAGACTTATGCTTTAGGAAGTAAACCCAATAATACCTGGAAAATTCATCTATGAAGGTCAGTGCATATTTGGCTTGAATCATGGACATATAAGGAAATGGACCACCAATGTCACTGTGGATCAACATAAGAGGTGCAGAGGTTCTCTCATGATTAGCTCTCTCATATTTGTGCTCTGGGTGTTTTCCTAGGATACAACCTTGACAGACTCCATTGGAAAACTTGATCTTTGATAACCCTATGAACATATCTTTTTCACTCAAATCAGAAAGATAATTGTTGTTAAAATGGCCAAATATTTCACGTCAAATCTTGCTTTCCTCATTAGCATTAATTAGAAGAGCAGAGGGGTTTGAGTAGGGTAGAAAATGGGAAAACATGTATAACTTCGAAGTTGATCAACAACACCTTTTTCTATGAGTTTACCATTCAAAATCTCAGTGATTTCAAAATCATCAGGGGAGAAGATGACCTTCTTTGGAGACCCAGTGTGAGTCATCTAATACACTAACAAGAGATTAGAGGAAAGACCTGGAACATACAACACATTATTGAACTTACCATGGTCAATATCAATCCTTCCTTTCCCCAAAATTTCAGTGAGAGAGTCATCTCCCAAAACTCAGTGGTGGACCTTTCGACATGTCAAAAGAGGAGAATGCCTCTTTTGTCAGAACCATATGTCTATAAGCTCTAGATTCTATGATGAAACTAGGTGAGCTTGATGTGCCAACAACCAAGGCATGGACTCTCTCTATGTTCTCTGAATTTGATCCTCCTTCCCTCTTCTTTGAGCAATCAGGAAGGGAGATGTTATTCTTCTCCAGGAGTTGGGTCAACATGTCAATTTGCTTCTTCATATAAGAGCTCTTAGGATGATATCCCTTACTGCAGTATGTGCACTTGCTCATTTCTCCTTTGTTCTTCTTCTTCTGGAATTTCTTCTTTGAACCTTGGGGCTCCTCTTGAGACTTGTTCTTGTCTTTCTTTTCCTCAGGTGGATTTTTATATTTTTTATTGCTTTTTGAATCCACCCTTGAATCTCCAGCAACCAAATATTGGTCTTTGGAAGGTTTGATGGTGCCCATCATCACCAACTTATCTTGTTCCTGTGTGATAGATTCCATGAAATATGCAAGTTTAGGCATATTCCAGGCTCGAGCTGTCAACTTGGTGGCATGGAAGGTTGAAAAAAACACTAAATAGTCAGATCCAAGCTTCAAGAGTATGGCCAAAACTAGTTTCTCTTCCTTATTTTTGATCCCACACTGTTTTAGTTGCAAAACAAGGGCTTTAAACTTGGAAAGTAGAGTTGCAAGGATTCAAAGCTAGTAGGACTCAAGGAGATCAGCGCATTCTAGATTTGATGTCCTCTCATATCATATGTCTTACCAAAAATATCTACAATATTTTCCCACACTTCATTTGGTGATGTTAATCCATCAAGATGGAAGAGGAGGTCTCTTGAAATGCTTAGACACAAAAGACCATAGGCCTCATCCCTCTTGTTGGGCCATTTCATTTTCTCTGTAGATGCATTGGGATCTACCTTGGTTTCCATAGTAACTCTATAGAAACATTTCCATCTCAACAATATCTCCATCTCATCTTTCCACTCAAAGAAATTGAATGGATTCAAGATGATCTTCGTAGATTGGTCCATAGCTCAGAAATATGTGTTCTTTAGTTAGCAGAATATTCTCCCAGTCAAGATGTTGAACTTGTAATAGCAATATGGAAGGATATAAATCAATATACAAAGGATCTAATACCATGTGGAAATTGAACCCAAGAGATAGAACAATTACACTCACAAAATTGCTAATCAAACATGCAAAATTAACACCAAAGGAGACTGAAATTGGAGCATAACACTAATATGTATTGAATAAGTGTACAATAGACAACCTTGTGAATTAATAGGCTGCTGCAATATATAATTACATGAGATATTTGAATGCATAAGGATTCCATTCGAAATGGTCAAAAAGTAGGCTTACTAAATCTAGTCAAATCCCCCATAGGTGCATAAAGCAGTTTCCAAATCCACCAAGATGCTCACAAATTGGCTAAGTCAAGTACAAAATATAATGAGGGATGGAAAGAAAAATCATACATGCTCTTGTTAGGAGAAAAGGAGGGAGGATGATGTGGGAAAAAAACAAGTCAACTACACCTAGTCTAGCTTTTCCTTTTGCCTTAATTCTCAATAAAACAGGAAGCTTTTCAGAAAAAGAAGCTATGCGCTTTGGAGGATATGGAATAAAGAAGACAGGCTAAAATGAGTTTCTAGGAAGTTTCCCAAGTGCTCCATGACTCAGTTTTGGAATGTGTTGAATTCTAGGACATGTATAAGGCAACTAGCATAGAGTGGAATCTAGGAGACTAGGTAATATGAGAAAATGATTTAATTAATGTCTAAGGTAGGTAACTATGGGTTGATTAGTCTAACACTTTACAGGGTTTTGTAGCTGAATATCTAAAGGCTTTAGAGCATGTATCAACAAATATAGAAGAGGATTTGCATATCTCGGGTAAGTGATCTATCTGATTGAATTGCATTTCAATTTGATCTAGGAAAGTAGATTGTATTTTGTATTTGATTTGTTTCTAGATCCACTTAATATAGGGAGATATGGATTGATTCCATTTGAGTATATTTATCCAATCACAACCTTGTGAATGTTGTTCTATTCAAGCTAGCTCTGATAGCATGTTAAGAATTCATATGCTAAGCTAGATATCATTAGTGTTTAATCCAACTTCACAACAACATCATATTAAGAATCACTGAAAGAAACACAATCACAAGATAGACACAATATTTATTGTGGGAAACCCTTAAGGGGAAGAAAACCCATCAAAACTTCCTCTGTATAAGATGTATAAGATAAAACCCCAAAACATGTATTCTCCTCCTTGCTAATTTGTATCTCTATCACTCCTATGCACTACAAAAGTGAGTGAGTCGGTGTTATAATGAGGAACAAAATTTCTATGTTGATACACTTTAAGTCACTTGAATTTTACCCTAATCAAGTCCACCCCACTAAACTATATAGGTCAAATTCACCTATGAAGACTCAAAACAGTATTATATATTATTCGTTGGGGTACTATTGACCTGACTTACAATGGAGCCTTTACCTCATGACTCTATGATGACCAAATACAATAGTAACATCCCGATGGAGGAATAATAACATCTCCATTGGGGTAAATCAGTAAAATACATTTAGAATATCCTTTTTAAGTTGCAATATTTCAACACACATAAATTAAAACATTTACAGTTAATATTTGAGACAATTCATTGAAATACGAGGGAAGCATTCTATTTTTTTTATATGAAATGAGAGCTCTAACACTTTGATATGTCACTAGTTGTTGTTAATTTTGTATGGTTTGGTAAAAATGGAATAAATGGAAGAAGTGGAAGAAAATGTAAAATAAATTGAGGAATATACAAAGATATGCTCTATTTTGAAGCTTCAAGACCAGAATTCCTATATCTTATTCTCATATTATACCCGAAATCTTGGGTCAATGATCTTTCACTAGAGGCAAAGATATGGTTGTGTTCGTGATATCAAGGGAATTGCTTGTATCATCCATGATCCTCTCTAGTATAGTATAGTGCAGATCCTATTTCCATTGAACCCCTCAAGCCATCACATTTGATAGCGGGGATAATATGGAGGAGGCACAAACCCATAAAACCTCAAGATAAGACACAATTCTTTGGATAAAATGCAAGAGAAAAGAAATCAAACAACAAAATTGAATTGTGTCATCGGATAACTGATATTCGTCGGTTATCTGATAATGACATGTATCAATTAAAAAAAATTGATCAAAAATCATGATTTTAAAGGTGAAATTTGATGACACAGTCAATTTCAACGGGCTTCGTTGGATTGTGGGTTCAAATTTTGTTTTGTGTGTATATATATGTGTGTGTGTGTGTGTATGATCAAATTTTGTAGTAAATAATAGTGTTCATGGTCCAATGAAAATAAAATAACAAATAAAGGAAAATCGACAACAATGGGATTTGAACAAAGGTTTTGGTTTTGGAGCCCGATATTCCAAATCCAGAGATATTATTCAGTTGTGTTTGTACCCAAGGTGTACTGTATACTTATTCCCCAACCTTGGGGTTCAAGGGTGAAGCCCTTGAGAATTCTTTTTGCTATGTTTGTTGGCCAACATTTTTGTGGACCCATGGTATTGGGTTAACCGTAGTATTTTCCCATGGTATTTCCCCTATAAAATAAAAGCATTGTAATACGGTTGTGCATGGTATTGTATTATATTGTAGCATTTTAAATAATCTCTATGATTGTGTGAGAGAGACCATGAGAGCGTGGAGAGGAAGTGCAGTGGTATTGCGACAGGTTATATCCTTTCATCTTTCTAGACGGTAATAAAAGGTTTGGCAATTTATGTGTGGACGTAGCCAATCGTTTAGGTAAACAACGTTATATCTATTTATCTTTGTAATGTATTTAATGTGTTTTGCATATTGTTTAATGATTAAACTGTATAAGTATTATTGCTCTGCAGTCCTATTTTCTAACACATAGTATGGATATGACACAAGCGATGCTTATTCCCTTTATATTATTCATCAACCCAAGGGTTCGGGGGTGAAGCCACCGAGGAAATTTTTTGGAATGTTTGTTGGCAAATAGTTTTGTAGACCCATGGTATTGGGTTAACCGTAATATTTTCCCATGGTATTTCCCCTATAAAAGAAAAGATTCTAATATAGCTGTGCATGGTATCGTATTGTATTGTAGCATTGTAAACAACCTCTGTGATTGTGTGAGAGAGACTATGAGAGCGTGAAGAGGGAAGTGTAGCGATATTGTTGTAGGTTGAATCCCTTCATCTTTTTCGATGTTAATAAAAGGTCTGGCAATTTTTTTGTGGACGTAGCCAATCATTTTGATGAACCACATTATATCTATGTCTCTCTGTAATGTTTTAATGTGTTTTGAATCTTTTTTAATGATTTAACTGTATAACTATTATTGCTCTGCAGTTCTGTTTTCTAACAATTGGTATAAAATACAAAAGGTCTATTTGGCTTGTAAACCTATAGGAAAGAAGTGTTCCTTGTTCGAGTGGGAGCAATGCCAGAAGAGGGAAATTTTAGGGTCGAGAAATTTAATGGCAAAAACTATCAGTTATGGAAGATGCAAATGGAGGACTATCTCTACCAGATGGATCTGTAGCTTTCGTTGGGTGGAAAAAAAATAGCCGACAACTATGAAGGACAAAGAAGGGGAGGTTCTTGACATAAAGGCACTGGGAACATAATGGTTGTGCCTGGATTCATCATGTTATATTTTTATCATTCAAGCTAGCATTATGATCTGATGATCTTTAACTGAGATAATAACATGCACAACAATAAACACAAGAGACAAGAGACACAAAGAATTTCCCTCAGGGAAACCATAAAGGAGAAAACCTCGCAACTTCCTTGGAGATAGAATCAGCACCAAAAGTAAAACCCAAAAACATAGAGATGATCTCTTGACAGCAGTAGTCTCTCTCTTGTCCTAGAAACTTCTCTCTCACTCATGTGCCCAAATGAGTGAGTCTGTGTGTGATAAATAGAGAGGCTCACTCTTTATTTATATTCTTTCATTCTCTTAATGTCCACTCCAACATGTTGTGCTCACTTAAAAATTACTTACTAGAGTTTACATCTCTAGGAGATTCTAATAAACCTAGTGCCCCACAACTTCTGGGGACTTTGCCCCTCTGACCAACAAAGAGGGTTATCCTTAACACAATGGTGGGGACTATTTCCCTGACTTACCATAACTCACCTAGGGTTGACTTCTCTAGGATATTCTAATAACCCTAGGGCCCCACAACTGTGGGGACTTAAACCCTTGATCAATAAGAGGGTTACCCACAATTAATTGACATGACTTGTTTACATTATAGAACCTCCCGATGGGAACATCAGGGCATGACATGACTCAATTACATTACAGATACTTCCTAGAATAAACATCAGGGTACAATACATAAGATATACAAGTGAATACATTCCGAAGTTACAATTACATCAGCACTCCCTCTTAACTAGGAAGATATTCTCTCAACACAATTTATCAGCACAAGTCTTCTTCTCTATATCATCTGGATCATCATTGAGTCCTTGTCATCTTCACATCATTTTCATCTGGATCTAGATCATCACTCGATCTGGATCATCTCTGCTGGATCAACATCACTGGATCTGGATCCTCACTTGATCTGGATCATCATCACTAGATCTGGATCATCACTCGATCTGGATCATCACTGCTGGATCATTATCACTAGATATAGATCATCACTTGATATGGATCATCACTACTGGATCATTATCACTAGATCATCATCACAAGTGCTATCTCATGATTCTTCTCGTCACAAGAATTTCTACAGAGCTATCCCCTTTTCATGCTGGTTATAGGCCTAGCCTCCATGTAGGTCTTCTCCAGAACTTATATCTGACCCTAATTCAGAATGTCCTTCCCAGCACTTACATCTGATCATGTAGGAACCAATCCTATAATCACATCAGAAAGGCACACCCAGCACTCACATCTAACCATGTGGGAACACATCGCACAACCCTGTCAGAAAGTCCCATCACTCACATCTAACAACCAATGTCAGAAAGGATCAGCACTTACATTCAACCATGCGAGAAACCAATCCTCCATACCAAAAGGGCTCTACACTTACATCTGACAACCAACGTCAGAAAGGCTCAGCACTTACATTTGACCATGCGAGGAACCAATCCTCCATGCTGAAAGGGCTCTGCACTTACATCTGATCATTGTAGGAACCAATCCTAAAATCACCTTAGAATGGCTCTGCACTCACATCTGATCATGTCGGAAACAATCATACAGTCACATTAGAATGGATCTCAGTCTCACACTGAGCTTTCCTGGTAACTAACCAGGTGCCTCCATTCCAAGAATGGCATTCAGCGCTTATATCTAATCATGAAGGAACCAATCCTACCGTCACATCGAAATGGCTTAGCACTCATATCTAACATGTGAGGAACCAATTCTCTCATCATGACAGAATGGCTCAGCCCTTACATCTGACCATGGAAGAAACCAATCCTCTCACCATGTCAGAATGGATCATGGACTCATCACTTCCCTTTGGAGGGAACCTCGATCTGGAGAACACCAAGCTTCTCCCTAAATTACTCAAACTTCACTCTAGCTAATGTCTTTGTCAACACATCAGGTATATGTTCATCTGTTGCAACATACTGGAGCTTCACTGCTCCCCTATGCACCATATCCCTGATATAGTGATACTTGATCTCGATATGCTTCGACTTGTCATGGAACAACAGGTTCTTCGAAAACTTCACACTACTCTGGTTGTTGCAATATATACTAGTAGCATCTAACTGAAGATCAAATAAATCAAGCAATAGCTTCCTCATCCATACTTCCTCACAACTAGCTGAACAAGCTGCGACATACTTTGTTTCAGCTATACTCAGTGTCACACAGGGTTGCTTCCTACTAAACTAAGAGATCACACCTGATCCCATAGTGAAGAAACATCCTGAAGTGCTCTTCTTATCGATGGCACTGCCTGTCCAATCTGAATCAACATAACACTCTAGTTTAATCTTTTGATTTTCCTCATACTTGAGCCCATAATAAACTATACCCTTCAAGTACCTCAGAATATGCTTTGCAACAATCAAGTGAGCATGTCTCGGATCTATCAGGAATTGGCTCAAGGTGTTCATAGCAAAGAAAATATCTGGTCTCGTGTTCGTCAGGTACATTAAGGACCCAATAATCTGACGATACATCGTAGCATCAATCGCTTCTGATGAAGCATCACTCAATAGCTTCAAGTTTGATGCCATTGGTGTGGTCATGGACTTGCAGTCCATCATCCATCATCCTGAATCTCTTCAGGATCTCTACTACATACTTCCCTTGTTAGAGGAATATTCCATCTGCATTTTGCCACACCTCCATGCCTAGAAAGTAGTGCATCGACACATAACAAGAGAATCACTGGTCTTCTGCCTTCAACCTGGAATCCACTTTACTCTTAGTAAAGCCTAGATTCATCAATAATCTATCCATCCTATCATACCATGCCGAACCTCAGGATCTTCTGCAGTCACTCCTTCTGAAGCATCATACACCCTCTATATTCCATACTCTATGCACTGAAACATTCTGTACTGGAGTGACAACTAGCTTCCTCTGCTACTAATATTCTATGTATTCATCTAGGGTCACTGGATACCAAGATCCTCTATCTGTGAAAGCATTCTTGCACCCATATGTGAGCTTGTCATCCTCTATAGGATTTCATATTCAACCTTGTAGCAAAGGTTAAGATCTTCATCAATCTCCTCATGTATGTGTTATCCCATGGGTGTCTTATGAGCTTGTACAAGGCTTTCTTTCATTTCCACACATGATTCTGCCCATCATGTGACTTCACTTGCAGTGGCTTGAAATGTCTCTTCGTAGTCTATTCCTTCTTTTCATGAGAAGCCTCATGCTATGAATCTTTTATTGTATCCCATGATGTTTCCATCTACTACATGATGGAACTACGAACTTCCCTTCATGTATCGATACTGCATCCTAGACATCATTCTTCTTGAACTGGTCTTCCCTTTCTTCTTGGCTACTTCTTCATGGCTGGAAGGCTTTGCATCAATGATGTAGACTGCATTCATCATATTATTCTTCATCTTGAACTATCGTCACTTGTTCTTCAGAACAAGTCTCATCCTTCTTTGCTTGTAGGCTATTTTATGTGATCTTTCCTAGAAGTTAAATGCATTAGTTGTATGGTTAGAAACATTTCATAAGGCATATTCATAATGAAAAATTATTATGCATAAATATATGATCATGCAACTATTTTAGCCAATACAACATTTATCCATATCTCATGGAAACTTTCTAGATGCCTTCCATCTCTACCAGGACAACATTGAGATTGTGCACTAATCCAATATGTCAGCAAAGAGGTTTCATTCTAGATAAGTAGAAATGGAGAGTTGTATAACACCATGAGCTACTTACCCATTACATGCATATTAGTAGCATAATGTCATTAATGAAAACATTCTATCATGAATAATACATCAACTGAATATAAACAAATGCATAACAAAACAATATCATGAAATGACAATTGAATACTTATCTTTATTTGTTTTGAGGGTAGACTCCTTCTTGAGCCTTCAGCTTCATCATCTTCTTCATTCATAATAGCATCATTTCTTCTCCAAATGCTAAGATGGATAAGAGGTTCTTCAAGAGTTGGGTTCTTCATATTCCTCATTGCTTGAGGGATCTTCTTTGGATGGTGAGAGCTTGATCTTTAGTTTCTCCCATCTTCTTTTCTCTTATTATTAGTCGAGCTTCTTCTTGTGTGTGCTCTTCCTAGAGTTTGTTGAAGGTAATCACTTCCTTTTGGCACACATTCTTCGCATGAATAAATCCCATGATCCTGGGAGGCCTTTCATAGTGGCTATCACCACTTCTTCATTCTTCACTTATTCTTTTACTGCTTCAATTTGTTCTTTGATTTGAGAGACCCTTGTAAAGTATGACTGTATGGTCTCTGCATTCTAGATCTTCACATTCTTCAACTGTTTTCTCAAAGTCATATTCCGATTTATGTTCTTACATTCAAATAGCTTGGTCAAGGAATCAAACATCTCTTTTGGTGTCTTTAGGGAAGACATTTATGGTACAAGGTGATCCATGATTGAATCAACAATGATCTTCTTGGCCTTGACCAAGTTCTTCTTGTGTAAGGCTTCTAGCCTGATCTCCCTCTGAAATTGGAACCTCTCTACTGATGTGGGTGTCCAATTCATTTTCTTCAGAGAGATCAAATACTTCCATGCCTAAAATTTGTCAACTTCACCAAGCTTATCATCAAGCTGATGTGATGGAACACTTTGAAATGAGAACCTCAAATGAAAATAACAAAAGATTAGATCTTACCGATTTGAGGTGTCTATCCTAGTTCCGGATCTGGATGATCTAGGGTTTGTCAAAGAAACCCTAATATTAAAAACTTGGAATATTTCAGATATTATTGGCTATAAATATAGATCTCTTAAAGGTGTGCTATTTAATGTACTCCTTTTCTGTAAACAGTGGAGGGAAGCTCCCAGAACGGGAAGCCCTAGTTTACCAATTTCTTCTGCATAAAGTCCTGCTATTGTTTCTGCAATTTCTCTGAAATTACTACTCCTCTATGTCTCAAAATTTGCACTACAATAGCCCCTCTTGTCCCTATTCCAACACCGTAGGTTTCATCAGAATTGGTTTCACCAATTGGGACTTATGATCATTTTCCCAAGGTGACCTGTTTCAGGACTGTTCAACAAAAAGAAGTTGTACAGACTTCCATGTGTCACTGTTTCTTCTTCCAGGTCTAAAACTTGGACCAGAGGAAGAAACGTACTTGAAATTTTTGTAAGATCTTCATAAATTTCATTTGGAACTTTCTATCCCTAGATGTAGCAATTCTCCCCAGGTGTCTTGTTTAGGGATGAATCGTGGAAGAGGATGGAACCCTAACTTAGAGGGATCATATCTCCTAGAATATAGCGAATATGAGGATGAATTTTGGATATAGTGTAAATCAGAAGGTTATCTTTGGCCTGGAAATTTTAATCTCCTGAGGCTTCTCCAATCCTAAGATATAGAAAATGTACCAAAACTTATCAGTTTTAGCATTTTAGGGTTTTTCTAGCTCGGGGTCAAACTAGGGTTTGAATTTCCCAGAGTTGTACCCAACCAAAAATATCAACCCAAGTCTCCAAACTTTGATTTTGATGAGGAGAGAAATCCTATGCTGGTCTCACTAAAAAATTCCTCTTCTATAAGAAGCCCTATATTCCCACACAAAAAACTGAAAATGCTCAGAATCGAATTCCGCTTCGATAGAAAGATGCACCCTTCAATGAAGAGTCAGCCTAGCATACGTTTGCTGATGGATTGTGGAGAGAGACCCAAAAAGTAAGAAGCCCTATCTTCTGCAGCTAGACAATTTCTTCTTCTTAGGCTAGCTCTGATACAATGTTAGATTTTTATCATTCAAGCTAGCATTATGATCTTAGGATCTTTAACTGAGAGAATAACATGCACAACAATAAACACAAGAGACAAGAGACACAAATAATTTTCCTTGGGGAAACCATAAAGGAGAAAATCCCTCAACTTCCTCAGAGATAGAATCAGCACCAAAAGTAAAACCTGAAAACATAAAGATGATCTCCCGACAACATTACTCTCTCTCTTGTCCCAGCAACTTCTCTCTCACTCATGCGCCCCAATGATTGAGTGAGTGTGTGATAAATAGAGAGGATCACTCTCTATTTATATTATTTCGTTCACTTAATGTCCACTCCAACATGTCGGCCTCACTTAACGATTACTTACTAGAGATGACATCTCTAGGAGAGTCTAATAACCCTAGTGGCCCACAACTTACGGGGACTTTTCCCCTCTGACCAACAAGGAGGGTTATCCTTAACAGAACAGTGGGGGCTATTGCCCCAACTTACAATAAATCACCTAGGGTCGACTTCTCTAAGATAGTCTAATAACCCTAGGGCCCCACAACTGTGGGGACTTAAACCCTTGATCAATAGGAGGGTTACCCACAATCACTTAACATGACTTGTTTACATTATAGAACCTCCCGATGGGAACATCGAGGCATGACATGAATCAATTACATTACATGTACTTCTCAAAATAAACATTGGGATACAATACATAAGATATAAACGTGAATACATTCTGAATTAAAATTACATCAACACATCGATGGATTTCAATATTTTGAAAGAAAAAAAAATAGAGGGTGTGATCAGAGCATTGGGTAAGCTCTACGAAAAACCCTCGGCTTTCAACAAGGTATTTTTAATGAAGCATTTATTTAATATGAAGATGTCAGAAGGTGTATCTATTGCTGACCATTTAAATTATTTTAATACACTTACCAGTCAGTTAGGTTCTGTAAAAGTGAACTTTGATGATGAGGTTAGGGATCTTCTAATCTTGTACTCATTGCCAAAAGGCTGGAATAGCTTGTTCATGGTTGTAAGTAACTATGTCCCTAGCTGAAACACTCTTAAGTTTGGTCATGTTGTTGGTGTTATTCTTACCGAGGAAATGCGAAGAAAAAACACAGGTGAGACATCAGGTAATGTGCTGACCATGGAGAGAAGATGGAGACAAAATGAGAGAGGAAGGAGCCCAGGAAATCGTAGCAAGTCTAAAAAGGGGAGATCCAAGTCTATATTAAAAAAAATAGAGTGTTGGAACTATGTTAATAAATGACATTTGAAGAAAGATTGCAGAGCACCAAAAAAGAAAGGTGATAGGAAGCAAGAGACTACTTAGGAAGCAAATGTAGTAGGTGATGTGTTACAAGATGCTTTTATTCTTGCATTAGATAATACTAGCGATTACTCGGTAGTAGATTTAGGGGCTTCATGTCATGCTACACCCCATAGGAAATTCTTTTATGATTATGTTCAAGGTGATTTTGGACATGTTTTATTGGGGGATGATGAACCATGTAAAATTGTTGGAAAGGGTAAGGTACGGATTAAGTTAAATAATGGAAGTGAATGGATTCTAAAGGATGTAAGGAAAATTTCTGCTATGAAAAGAAATCTGATATCCACAAGGAAGTTGGGAGATAAAGGTTGTTTTTCTACATTTGGAGAAACGTGGTGGAAGATCACTAAATGATCGCTAGTAATAGCAAAAGGAGATGGGGTAGGTACAATATATCTATGTCCTCATAATACTGATTAATATATCTCTGTAGCTTCCACATAAATAGGTGTTGCGTTGTGGCATCATACACTTGACTACATGAGTGAGAAGGGGATGTAGATTCTCCACTCAAGGAAATTGCTTCCAGATCTGAAGCAGGTAATTTTGGAATTCTCTGAGAATTGTGTTTATGGAAAATAGAAGAGAGATAGATTTCTCAGGTTTGGGAAACAAAAGAAGAGTGAAACGTTAGAGCGTTTCCATACAGATGTATTGGCACCAGCTCAGGTACAATCTCTTGGTGGCTCTCATTATTATGTTACTTTTATTGATGATGCAACTATAAAAACTGCGGTTTATTGCATTAGACAGAAATATGATGTGTTTGATAATTTTCAGAATTGGAAAGTTTTAGCTAAGAATGAGACAGGAAAAAGGTTGAAATGTCTTGGAGATGATAATGGAGGTGAATACTACAACAAACAGTTTGATAGTTACTGTTCACACAACATGGTTCACATATAGAAGACCGTCCCTGGAATACCACATGAAAATGGTGTATCAAA
>LPNX010313088.1:457383-470680 GCA_001517045.1 Pseudotsuga menziesii | reverse complement strand
AGAATCAGAAAATTTACTAGCATCTTGGTCATCTGTCTTCTGGTTATGCTTGTCTTTGATGGAGTCCCATGAAGCCCAACATTGATCTGATGTGTGCCCAGTATTTCTGCAACACTTGCACTGCAAGTCTGATCTTTTGCTTCTGCCCCCTCTGCCTCTGAAATTTCTTCTTCTTCTGCCTCTCTCTTTGCCGCAATCTCCCTTGGAAGGGTCTTTGGATTGGTCTTTGCCAGCTAGGGAAGCACCAATACTAGATGCCAAAGAGTGCATCTTTACAACTGTTAGTGTAATTTACAATAATAAACTTGATATGACAAAGAGAAATGAAAAAATAACCTTGCAGGTCTACAGTCTCTGCCAAGGTGAATACAATGCAAGTTTATAGCATACACAGACTTCTTCAATACAAAGTATATCAGTCAGTAGTAATATATCAATCTCAGTATCACAATGCAATATATCAGTATCAGTATTCAGAATTATTGAATATTGAGATCGGTCTTCAACTAGGTCTTCAACATGCTCTGATACCACAGTCTTCAAGGCAGCAAATACACCGCAATCTCCAACGCAGGTAGTCTTGCATATACACTATGTATTTCAAGAAAATATGTGCACTATGAAGGTCTTCATACACTTCTGCAGCACAAATTTAATTCTACCCCAGTATGCAAACTCACTTTTTTTTTTTCAGCACCAGTAATTTTGCAGCACTATTAAAACAATTCTACAGCGCTTATTAATACAAATGGACTATCGAAAGATGGTTTACTATTTGCTCGTGGTGATTGGATTCATTCACGAGAATGCAGATGGACTATTTTCTGAAATTTCACATGCAGCTTTTATGTGACATGCGTTAGGGCTTTTAAGCATTTTCTCCTTCAGAAGCTTTCTGGAAACAATTGAAACAACGTCTACGCAAAGAAACAATCTCCAAAAAATGATTTAGTGCTGTGATATATCAATCTCCAAGAGCGATTCTCCTTCACGCAATATATGTGTGATATTAATGCAATATATGGCAGAATTTAGGGTTTGTGATAGCCGAAATGGTCACAAAATATTTTATCAGCAATATTTACCTCCACGCTCTTGAATCTTCACTGTCACACGTTGGGTATCAACGCAGTCTTGACAAAGGATATATCAACGCAGCTATCTCCAGTCCAACGCAGGCAGGCAGCTATTTCCAGTGTCTTCAGATTATAAACTCATGACGGTGTAGCAGGTCACAGTTTGAAATCAACACGCAGTCAGCCAGAAGTCACATCTCTCCACGCTGGTCTTCAATGTATGTTAGCATACATTATCTTGTGAACAGATACAGTTCTCTTCAACTGCGCAGTCTCAAACGAAGGCAGCAACGTAATAGATATATATCAGTCTTCATGAAATCGCAGCTCTGATAATTTGCAAAATATGGGTCGCAGTTCACAAAATATTCCAGGAATGGGTCGCAGCATTCACAGCATGAGTCGCAGTCTTCAAGCAAGGCTGCAGTAGCAGATACAAGGCAAACGATATCCCAGCAAATTTATAATCGTTAGATGGAAAAAACTGAATAGAAGTCGGTAGCTACAGATGGAGCAGATGAATACAAACTCGCAGCATACAGTCTAGGGTAAATAGTGAACAGAAGCTATCTTAAGCCACGCTGGGACCACCACTCATACATATAAACATATTTGCAGACAGTAAGAGTAACAGGATTAGGGTTTATGTGGTCTTTCAACGCATCAATATGCACTTGATAAGGCGCATCAATATGCAGTCTCTCAACGCAGTAATATTATAATAATAATACTGCTTCTATGCTGCTACAGCAACATCCAGAGCCCAGTGTAGCAGGTCGCAGCTTCCACGCTCTCCCAACTCCAACGCAGACTTCAACGCAATAATACTACATAATAATAATACTGTTTTATGCAGTAGCCGTGCCGAGCCTACCACTCTATAGGGACTGATCTAAATATGCAAATTTTTCTTAGGTTTTCGCGGCTTCTCTTCGAAGGAGAGCTATACACTAGTCTTGTAAATGCTCTATTTTTGAGCTCTTAATTTTATTTTCTAAACGGTTTTATAACACGAACATGGAAGTGAAGAACAAAAGGCGTTGGCTGTATTTAACAAGGCGTTGGCTGTATTTAATGGAGAGTGGAATGATTTTCCTGAAAATATAACTGCTTCTCTAAGGGATGTATTTCAATCTGGAAAATCAGCTGTGGAGGAGGAGAAACGCATGCCTGGAGGGCAGACTCCAACACAGAAAATTAGGGTTTAGGTATAACACAGAATTTTTACACCCATGCTATACAAAATGCCTCTGGATTAGGGTTTCGCAGCCCACAAACTCAATCAAGAAGGAATTGTAACGCAGACAATGCATGCGACTCGATTGGCAGACTGATGGAGCAGTCTGGCAATGGACTGGAAAGCAGAATGACAGCCAGGAGTTATGGCAGACAGCCCTGCTCTGATACCACTTGTTGGTAATAACTCCCGATTCCAATTGATTATTCAAATGCAAATGCCTATATTTATAC
The DNA here is from genome assembly GCA_001517045.1 of Pseudotsuga menziesii. Taxonomy (NCBI): domain Eukaryota; kingdom Viridiplantae; phylum Streptophyta; class Pinopsida; order Pinales; family Pinaceae; genus Pseudotsuga; species Pseudotsuga menziesii. The sequence continues at coordinate 468,134 of LPNX010313088.1, read as the reverse complement.
ATTTCATGAGGCGGTTGATTACCAGCCTTTTCGCCTTCCTATCTATTCATATTCCTATTATTTATTTACAATAATCCTGACGGATTATTCTAACAAGAAAGGATGAACATAATGATCATGGAGTGTGCAAGGTGTACGAGATTGCATGTAGGGTTGCCCTTACAGTTTTGGGCTGATGTTGTAAATACTATTGTTTATTTAATAAAAAGAGGTCCTTCAAGCACTTTGGATGGTGGGATTTTATAGGAGGCATGGATAGGTAAATAGGTAAAATACACATTTCTGAGAACTTTTGGTTGTGAAGCATTTTTCCATATTGATAAAGATTATAGAACAAAGCTTGAAGCTAAATCCAAGAAATGTACCTTTATTGGATACAGGGTTGATGATTTTGGTTATTACTTATGGTATTTTGAAAATTGCAAAATCATTAGGAGTAGATATGTAGTATTCAATGAAAAGGTTATGTACAAAGATCAGTTGTAGGGAAAGAAAGTGGAAAGGAAAACACAGAGTACACAGTGCTTGATGAAATCAAAGAAAATGAAGTTCCAAAGGCACCAAAAAATCAAGAACAACAGCAGGTACCTAAAACTTCTGCAAATGTAAGGAAATATACTAGGTTAAGTAGACCCCCTGAACGATTCTCTCCTTCACTGTATTATTTATTGATGACTGATTCCAGTGAACCAAAATGTTATGAAGAGGCCATGTAGGTAGAAACTAGAAATAAGTCAGAGCAAGGCATGAACGACGAGATGGACTCATTGGTAAGAATCCAGACTTGGGATTTGGTTCAGTTGCTTGCAAAAAAAGGGCATTGCAAAATAATTGGGTTTACAAGTTGAAGGAAGAAGATGGAAGCAAGAAGCAGTACAAGGCTAGACTTGTTGTAAATGGTTTTACACAAAAGAAAGGTATAGACTTTGAAGAAACATTTTCTCTTGTTGTTGAAATGACTTCAATTAGAACTATTTTAAGTCTAGTGGCGGTAGAAGATTTGCATCTTGAACAATTAGATGTAAAAATAGCCTTTCTCCATGGGGATTTGGAGGAAGAGATTTATATGCATCATCCATAAGGGTATGAGGTCAAAGGGAAGGAGAATTTGGTTTGCAGGTTGAAGAAGAGCTTGTATGGCCTGAATCAAGCTCCAAGGCAGTGGTATATTTAATTTGATAAGTTTATGACAAAACAAGGTTATGATAGATGTCCTTCTGACCACTGTGTTTATTTCAAGAAGCTAGATAACATAAGATATATTATCTTTTTATTGTATGTGGATGACATGCTTGTTGCAGGGTCTAACACGTAGGATATAATTGTGCTCAAAAGAAAACTAGATAAATCATTTGTGATGAAGGATTTGGGTGCTGCAAAACAAATCCTTGGTATGAGAATAACAAGAGGCATGAAAAATTGCAAATTGACATTGTCTCAAGGTGAGTACATAGAAAAGGGGTCACAGAGGTTTTGAATGTAGAATGAAAAACCAGTTAGTACACCTTTAGCCATCCATTTCAAACTAAGTAAGGAGACATGTCCAGAGACATAGGAAGAGATAGATTACATGTCAAGGATTTTGTAACGAACATAAAATATATAAATATTAAAAATAATATTAATAGATGATTATTAATTATTAATTAATAATTATCAAAGAGTCATGACTGTAGGTTGGAAAGTCACGAATGGACGTATATAAGTCCGACCACTGTAAATGTATCATATCTATTCTATCATCAATTTATATATTATTATGGCTTATTTAATATTCCAAGTATTTTGGTAATATTAATTGTGTAAAGTGAATAAGTATTCACTTCATTGGTATCAGAGTCTCGTTGGCTAGATTCCGGCCTTTGGCCATTTTATTGGGTTTTAGCCATTATTCCAGGTTTCTTTAATTGGGTCTTTGACCATAAAAATAGAAAGTAAAAGGAAAAAAAAAGGTGAGAAGTAAAAACAAAATAAAAAAGAAAAGAGAAAGAGAAGAAGGAAGAATAAAAAAAAAAGAGAAAATAATCTGAAGGAGAAGAACGTAAAAAGATAAAAAGTAAAAATAAAAATAAAAAAAGAGAAGAAGGGAGAAGATCCCATAAAAAAAAGGAAAGAAGAAAACAAAGGCTCATGGTTTTATAAAACAAGCTCGTGGTTTTATAATAAACTGAGATTTGAACTTGGGTGGGGAAGTTAACAATCATTCCTCCCAACCACCCAATCTACTCACATTTTACAAAACTTAAGGGAATTAAAAGATCAAAAAGGTGCATAATAATTGATACTAAAAATCAAGTGAGATTGAACTTAGATGGGGAAGTCAAAGGAAAAAGAAAATCGAAAAAAAATCGAAGACCATCATCATCTAGTGTGGAAGAAATCAGAGATCGTGGAATTTGGTTTGCAAGCACAAATAGAGAAATTAGAAGTCAAATTAAAGCACTATCAAAGAGACAATGAAGAATTATGGGACATAAATACGAAATCGAAAATGTTGATTAAATTACATAAGATGCAAAAAGAGCACAAGGAACAAATAATTTCCGACCAGAACAATCATATAGAAAAATTGTCGGTCCAAATTAAGAAATTAAAATATGAAAGTGATTTCAATCAAAGACTAACAAATCAAGATATAAAGAAAGAAATAAGTGATTACGAAGTAGAAATAATACACTTGAACAAAATTGTTAACAACAAGAATGAATAACTAACGCATAAACGACAGAAATTAACAGATCAAGAATCAGTGGTCGACCATTATCAACAACAGATAAAAGTTCTTCAACAACAAAATAGCAACTCTAAAAAAGAACACAAGCTAGAGATCGCAAAGAGTAATAAAATAATATCCAACAATTCTGAAGAAATTTTCAGATTAAGAAATCACAACAAAACCCTGATTACAAAAATCAAAAAATCAAAAAATAACAGCAAGAGGGAACAATCCGGTGAAGACCTCAAAGGAAAATTACTAGAAAATAAAGAAGAAAACTAGTGTTTAAATAATAGTTATCAGGAACTGCATAACCAAATCAAGGAGCTAGAAATTGAAAAAAAGTCGCAAGAGGAAGGAATCGAAAAGATTCAGAATCGTAACAATCTACTAGATAACCAAGAAGCACAAATCAAGGAAGTGAAGAAAGTCTTTGTCAAAATCCAAAAGAAAGAAGAACAAACAACACCTACACCTTACAGACATTCTAATTATAATTGTCATTTTGACCAATGACAAGGTCAAAATGAATATTCACAGAAGACTTATGTGGACATGCAAAAATATCGACATACCAAGCAACAATTGAGACGAATTGTCCCACAAAAATATCTCAGAGCTCCGATAAAAATAGATCTGGGATGGACTACAGTAGATATGATGCGACAATTCTCCTGGGGAATTCGTAATTCATATTGGCTCATCTCCTCCAATGTCGTAAATTCAAAATGGAAAGAATTCTGAGATGACAGATTAAAATAAATCAGACATTAATGTCAAATACATCTTTGAGGACAAAGATTCCCTTAAGGGGAAGGCAATGTAACGAACATAAAATATATGAATATTAAAAATAATATTAATAGATGATTATTAATTATTAATTAATAATTATCAAAGATTCACGACTGTAGGTTGGAAATTCACGAATGGACATATATAAGTCCGACCATTGTAAATGTATCATATCTATTCTATCATCAATTTATATATTATTATGGCTTATTTAATATTCCAAGTCTTTTGGTAATATTAATTGTGTAAAGTGAATAAGTATTCACTTCAGATTCCCTATTCATCGGCGGCTGGAAGCTTGATGTATTCCATGGTGTGCCCAAGACTAGATATTGCACATGCAGTGGGATTTGTGAGAAGGTATATGAATAATCCATGTAAATAGCATTGGAAAGCAGTACAGTGGATTCTTAGGTGTTTGAGAGGTACCACTTCTCATACATTATGTTTTCGAGGTTCAGACACTGTTCTACAAGGATATGTTGATGTAGATATGGCTAGTAATAAATACAGTAGGAGGACCACCATAGGGTATGTGTTTACTGTGGGTGGAACATCAATAAATTGTATTTCAAAACTGCAACAGTTTGTTTCACTTTCAACAATGGAAGCAAAGTATGTTGCTGCAACAGAGGCTAGTAAGGAGATTATTTGGTTGCATAGGTTGATGGAGGAATTGGGTAAGAAGAAGGATAATAGAAGACTCTACAATAACAGAAAGAGTGCCATTCATATTACAAATAACTCAACCTTTCATTCAAATACTAAACATATACAGCTCAAGTACCACTTCATAAGATCTGTTCTAGATGAAGAACTGTTAAAACTGGAAAAAATACATACTAGCCAGAATCCAATAGACATGTTGACAAAGGGAGTATCCAGAGAGAAACTAATTTCCTACTTGGTTTTTGTTGGCCTTCAAGCATGAAGGTGGAAATAATAAATTTTCCAAGTCCAAGGTCTAGAGCATAGTCCAACAAGTGCAACATTGGTGGAGTTGCTGTGATTAGTCTCCAAGTGGAATTTGAACAAAGGTGTTGGTTGTGGAGCCTGATATTCCAAATCCAGAGATATTATTCAGTTGTGTTTGTAGCCTAGGTGTACCGTACACTCGTTTCCCAACCTTGGGGTTCATAGGCGAAGCCCCCAAGAAATTTTTTGGGATGTTTATTGCCCAATAGTTTTGTGGACCCATGGTATTGGGTTAACCACAGTATTTTCCCATGGTACTTACCCTATAAAAGAAAAGAATTGTAATATGGATGTGCACGGTATTGTATTGTATTGTATCATTGTAAACAATCTATGTGATTGTGTGAGAGAGACTGTGAGAGCATGAAGAGGAAGTGCAGTGATATTGTTGCAGGTTGTATCCCTTCATCTTTCTGGATGGTAATAAAAGGAATGACAGTTTATGTGTGGATGTAGCCTATCATTTTGGTGAACCATGCTATATCTATGTCTCTCTGTATTTTGTTTAATGTGTTTTTCATCTTGTTTAATGATTTAACTATATAACTATTATTGCTTTGCGGTCCTATTTTCTAACACAGAGGATGGGTATAACACAAATGATCTTTATTCCCTCTATATTACACCCTTTTCCATTTATCATCTTTGTAGATGGGAAGCAGAGGCCTGAAAAAGAGAGAAAAAAAAAATTAGTTTTTAGGGTAAAATTAATAATTTGAGAAACAAATCAAGAAATACCTCTGGAAAGAAGGACTCAAAGTTAGGCTTTCTGATTAACGAAGATATTTTATAATTTGATTCTAGTTCTCATAAGAGATATTTAAGAATTGCTTGATTAGTACTCATATTATATATCTGCTCATGGTAGACACTTCACTATTTCAAGAAATAGGTGGTTCTAGTATTGTCCCCAAAAGCAATTTATGCATTAGGATTGGGAGGATTATTATGTATTCTTGTGATCCTCATTACATGTAAGTGATAGGTTGAGGAAATAAATAATTAGAGCCTGATTTTTCCAATATGATCATAGTTGATTGTCATCAGAATCAGAGTCCGAGGTTTCCAATAACATAATAAATAATATGAGAACTGGGTAAAACAAAACACCAAATATATACAATCACTAACAATAGTAAAGTACCCTCTCCTAGTATCGTCACTTGAGTCATATCCTCCCATTATAGTGACAATGATGGTAGTAAAAACAATTTCAATAATATAAACATTTCATTCCCAATGTGATTGAATTAATATAAACATATCAAAATGTAAATATTGACCAATGTAAAGGATAGTCATCTACAGATTCTACAACTATGGTACAACCAATAAAGAAAAAACTTATTATTGTACAACTTTGTGAAATCTTGAATGGTTTAGAAAACGTAATATCCAAAGAGAACTAGTAACATTTCCCATAGGTAAGTGCACCAAGCACAATCTTCTTATTATCATCCTGAGCATTGAGTAGAACTCTCTTTTTTTTTTTTTTCAATTTGAATCTCACCCAGGGCTTCTTGAATAGTTTAATTAGCACCTTTGATTCTATAATCTCAAACCTAACAATGAACAACATGAACTAAAACCACAACAAAATCCAGAAATAAAAACAGTCATTTTAAACTATAGAAAAAATATAAATTTTTAAAGACACTTTCCTAAGATAAATTAAAATATTTATCATCTCCATGATCAGAAATTAGAAATTCCCCAGGTTTTACCAGACACTTGTGAGGATGTGTATCATTTCCTAAAATAAATACTATACCATTTGTAAATTTTAATTCATAAAACAAGAAGAGTTAAAAACATCAGTGTTCTTTATACCAATGTTGATATGAATAAGAACATAGATACAATGTTCTTGAGTTGGAAAGCGGAAACCAAAATGGCAATATTTCCAAGCTATTATAATAGTGTTTCTAGTTCTGATTGGAAATGTTTTGAATACCCCATCTAATATAACAAGGGATATCACAAATTCAAATTCAAAGTATATCAGCATAGCCTCAACATTCCTTTCTAAGTCATGATCATATAACATTGAATTATCACCATTGGTTCGATACAACAAGGGTTCCAATTTTCCAGTCATAAGATCTAGATGAGTTTTCTTAAATGCACCATGTAACCTAGCATAAAATGGGTAGCATATATGATCATAAATTCGCGACTGACATATATTTCTCAAATATATTGCTAACTCTATCATAAATAAAAAAAACAAAGAAAAATACACCCAACAAAAAACTCAGCTTACCATGAGGCACCCATATCTACTCGGAATCCAAAACAATAATCTGTATTGACGCATCCATTGATTCCATGAAACCAACAAAATGACCTAAACAAAATTGAATTTTGTAAATTTTAAGTGAACGCAAGAACCTATAACTGCATGTTAACACTCCACAACTGAAGAACATGATGGTCCGATGAAAAAAAATGCAGATTCAATATGTATAAAAAATTATAAACCATATTAGAAATATGATCTCTCCTTGAAAGAGGCATTATGAAGGGCACAAGAAGTTTCTATCCCACTAAATCTGCCACTGATGACAATCATTGAAGGAGAGGAATAGTGATCTATGTTGGAAGAATAGATATTTGAAGAGATAATTTGTTTTATAGTCAACATTTTAGTTTGTTTTCACATAAATATTGCATATTACACCTACAATGCAGTGAGTTCCATAATCCATACAAACTGATCTCCTAAACAATAATGTCTCAGATGTTGTGAAAACGCTACAACAAAAATGAGAACCAAAGTGATTTCAACATTCTCATACTGGAGGCTATATAGATAAGTAGATTATAATACATATTTTCCTATCTACTATTTGATCTTGGGATATTAAATGCTCCATCTATCCTCCCTGGACTAGTATTATTTTAAATCAATTAGCTTCTAAAAACCCCATAGAACTCAAGACAAATTACATGATATGTAACCTTCAAGAGTTATAAAATCATTAATTTACATAAAAATTTCCCATTCGGAATGTAGTTATGATATCCACAATCATATTAGTATTCATATTTCGCAGCTAATAATATTGTCTACATAAATTTTTTATTTAACCACATAGTAGATTTGAAACCCAAAGTTTTGGGTGAACTACTACCCATCAACAAGGGAACCCATCATAAGATAGAATCATGGAAACATTGGTGTCTTTGGAGGATTTATGGGAAAATTAGATGTATCAAGATACAGAGCATGCTGAGGTTGGTGCAATGTACAAATATTTAGATGCCAAATGTTGTTGGGTTTTTTGAGTTAGAAGAGCTTCCAAGCATGGAATATTGGTATCTTTGTAGGAGTTGGACACAAACAAATGTGCAAAGATGAAGAGCTTGTGGCGATTGGATTCATGTATAAAGATTCATACCCTAAATTTTGTTTATGGATGCTATGAGTTATGAGAGTTTCCATCCATAGAAACATGGGTATCTTTGGAGGATTTTTGGGCCATGGTATGTGTGAAACTGGAGAGCATATGCGGGTGGCGTAGTGCAAATAGATTCATAGGCTAATTTTAGTGGGTACTCTGACTTAGAATGTCTTCTACAAAACATGGAATCATAAAATATATTTTTCATAAGCTACCAAACCATCAAATAGAAATTCCATTCATACCAATCTATTGAATGAACTAAGTGGGTGAAGAAATTTAGTTTAAAAATTGAATTGGGACAGAAAATCATTTACAATTCATGGTACTCCTCCTCCACCCTATAGCAATAGTGAACCCAAATGAAATGAGGAAACACCTCTCTACAATAATAGGAAAACCTCATTGTAAGTTATTTTTTGACCTACCACTGGCCTCATAAATTCCAGTGTCTCAGTAGGACAATGATCCAACTGAATGGGAAGGAGAAATCACAGGCACAACAAATCCAGTGAACATTGTAGAGAACATGAAACACGTGGCATGACATAGATGGTTTATTTAAAAGAACACATTGTGTAAGGTGGTTGGGTAGAGAAAAAAAGGACCTGCTACAGTGGTGAGACAATGTGTTCATTGAATAAACACATTTGGCGTAAATAGTATGAACTTGACATTAACAAACACATGTAAAATAGGAAAAAGGACATTACCAAGATGCCAAGGACACATTTTAATCATACATCATTTGAAATATTATTGCGCCGAGAGGCGCTCTATAGCCCAGTATGGGGTAGATCTTGTAACGTTACGTAACGTTGAAGCGTTACGTAACATTGTAACGTTACATAACGCTACATAGATGTCTGCTAAAGTTATGTCGGCTATAAAAAAATAGAAATTTTTTTTATAAGTAAACATAATGTTATGTCGGCTAAAAAAAATAGAAAATTAGAAGAAAAAAAACAACAACTATATAAATAGCAAGAAGTATCACAAACTACATCATAGCTATACCTTCATCCAGCAAGAGCAACAACCGCAACAGCAACAACCACTGATGTCCGGCAACAACCACTGCGACAACAACAATAAACCCAGGTAAGAATTTTAAATTTGCTAATCAATAATCAATTCAGATATTCTTTTTGCAAGTAATCAATTCAGATATTCTTTTCATATTCTATGGGTGATAGTCGAGCCACTTATTTTAGTAACACATAGTCGAGCCATAGGGATCTCGCTTTCTGTATGTGTTCACTTTCTCCAATATGCGTTCTCTCATACCATCTGTGTCTGTGCATTTGTCATTTGAAACCTATGTGATTAAACTCGCTATTACATCCACAGCAAACACCAGAATGTAAGCCGGATCTGCATATTGTAAGCCGGATCTTGCATAAACTGTAAATGAATCAAAACATAGACATCATTTCCTGCGTCTGGAATTGCATAATAACACACTATATGCTCGATATACTGTGTTTAATATTAAATTCATGCCAATTTACAGACAAACAAATAAATACAAACAATCGAGCCACAGGGATATCGCTTTCTGTATGTGTTCACTTTCTCCAATCTGCGTTCTCTGATACCGTCTGCGTAGTCTCCTCACTGTCAGTACTCTTAAACAGTTGAGGATTTTGCTGTCGCAGTTATTGACTTGGGTTGCATTTGTTTTCATATTTCCGGGCAGGTTTCGGATGTTTTCCAGATTACAGTTATAATAGAAGAATTCTGCATTGACTCATAAAACGGTATCAAACACCTCGCTATTTGAAGCCTAGAGTAGAGTGCATTGCGTGTCACCTTGCTGAATATCAGTCTCCCGAGTGCTGAGCTGAGGAATCTCTTCTTCTATGATAACAGACCGACATACATGCAAACATGATTCAAAGGAAGTGCACTCTAAGCAACACATTACCTGAGAGCCTATTTCTTGAAGCACTTCATTCAAATAAAATATTTCAATCAACAACCCTTCAGGTTTATTTTACTGTGACAGGTCTGCAAAAGGGAACAAAGCTACAAGAACTCATTTTGAGTTCATTTGCAAAAAAAGTACACAACTGTAATTAATTATAAACATGATGAAACGATTATGAAGATAAATATTTGTGGAAAACACTGTCCAGTTATAAGGGTTTCACATGTGCACGAGACAGAAAGGATCTCCATGGATTGAGCGTGGGCGTGAAATCATGGCACGTTCATGCACACCAACACCATGCAGGGCTCTACTTCATTTTTCTGTGATTGGTATCTTGCAGAGCCCTGACAAATTCGTTCTGCAAGTTTGAATAAAAACATATCTTAATCATTAAGCATTGAATCATATCTAAGAGTGCAGGTTCATATCACTTGTGTTGGGTGGAGCAGATCAAAGTAAATCCATATTTCAGTTTGGAAATGGACATCTAAAATGGATAACTTGATAATCAACCTTCATCACATTGATTCGATTCCAAAACAAGGAACTGGAATTTCTTCATGAAAACGAAGAAAATTTGGACAGAAAATGATGTGTTGGCAAGCGAGATGCTGACAGTCATTGCAGCCTGAAAAATTATCAAGCTATTAGCGTACATTACGATCATACCCCTGGCAGTTGGTAGGAAAATTAAAAAGGTTCCCAAACCATCGCAGGTGAAAACACTTTACGCAGAGAAGAAGCATAGTGGCATTATGTTTTTGTATGTTTGCTGAAGGGTTTTTTGGGTTAAAAGGGTGCACTCTGTGTATCGCGGTTGTAAACAAGGAAGGAGGCGCCGCTCTAAGAGCTGCCATGTATGGAAACATCGATATATTTTGATGTATCTGTGAAATGGGAAACATCCAAGGAATCCTTGAGGAAGTTT
>LPNX010313088.1:419740-456969 GCA_001517045.1 Pseudotsuga menziesii | reverse complement strand
TTGCTAAATTATATTTATTGAGGCTTTGTGGTGTTTTTTCCTTCTTCTTTTTTCTCTTTTATATCTAAAATGACATTAAGGAAAATGGAATTATTTAATTAAACCAGCCTCGATCCAAATCCTAGGCTCTATCAAGCGCTAAGAGGGATCAAATCTCCCATGGTGCAAACCTCCTTGAGTGCAATACCTGAGGTTTGCACCTCGGGAGATTTGATCCCTCTCGGCGCTTGATAGAGCCTAGAATTTGGATCTAGGCTGGTTTAGAATGCTTCTAACACACCATGCATATATTGTTATGGATGACCATTTTAGAAATTTTATAAGGGTGTCATGTCCCCATATTTTGGACATAAAACTGTTTACCATGACAAACAACTTGGGGGGGTCAAAGATGCATTAATTATTAATACTAGGGAAATTTTACTAATAATTATTATTGAGGCATGTATTAAGTTTTTACTTATAATGATTATTAATTATTGTGCAAATAACATGTGGAATTGAGCTTTCCATGTCAGGCACAATTGACAATCGAACTTGCCAAAGGGAGGATATTAAGAATGTAGAAACTCTATGATAAAAGCATTCAGAGAGAAAATGGAAAGTCACCAAGAGCTATGAAAAAAGTTGTCATAGTAAAATCAAGAAATTTTTGGCAAAGGAGGGTGCAATTTCATTTTGGGGACTTAGAAAAGATGTTGTAACAAAAGCAAGAAAGTTCTGGAAAAGGAAGGAGAACATTCCTTTTAGATACTTAGTCTCAAAAGTAGGGAAATGCATAAAGCTATCAGGGATAAAAGCAGAAACTAGTTGACTAATGAGGGCACAGTTGCTAACTCAGATGGATGACTTGAATAATGAAACATCTCCATTTGGTCCTACATTCCAATTTGCTCAAGGATGGTGCATATGTTGCTATGTTATGGCTTCTAGGTGGATGAATTTCTCTCACACTTCAGCAATTTCCTCTACTTGCTAATCAGGTAACCTAGAGACATATTAAAGAAGAATTCAAGCTCATTCAGACATTTTTGTTTGATGTGTTAATTGATTTATGCTTATGTGAGCATTTTTTTCTAAGTGATGTGCCTGAGACTCTTGGGATATGAGCCCCAAACCTTCCATTCCCACACCTACATTCCCACATTATATTTTCAGGTATGGAGCGCATGGTGTTCAGATATTGAGTTCATAACAGCCATCTTTTGCAGCCTCCATCTCATTTATTTCAAGCTATAGTGAATCACAAGCTTCACCTACACTCTTAGCCTTCTTTATGCCTAATGTTGGGCTACCTACTCATCATTTTGAGCCCTTTTATGTAATGGAAAATGAATATAATTCTCTCTAATTTGTAACAGATGATAAAACATTTCATTTATATTTTTCGGTTCGTAATAATTCTGTCCCTAAAGTTTACCTTTTCAGTTTCTCACGAAAAGCTTAATTTTTCATTGTAATGGGGGAATTGATCAATCTATTGCAATAATGAGTGATAAAAGGTTGTGGGAATCAGTATAAATGGTTATATAGGTCCATTTAATCTATATTAATGTCTTTCATATGTCATTTTATGTATTTAAGTCATTCTTCTACAAGATTTATGCTTAATTTTGCACCCTAGCTAGAACACTAGTTTTAATTGACTAATTTTATAGTTTCTTCTATCAAATGAATTCTACCCACTTGAATCAGGTTATGTAAGTTTATATGGATCAATTAAATACCCACCTACCCATAAATAACTCGATATAATAATTTATTTGAGTTAGTACAGTAATTTGGGAGCCTCCATTGTGTTGGGACTCACTAGGAAAAAATTGCCTAAAAACCCCAATTCTTCGCTAAGCCCTCCGAACTTATTATGATTGGTTAAAAAATTTCCTACACAACATTTTATGCTGTATGAATATCATATAATTTTTATGCACTTTTTCCCAAGCCACTGGTCGAAAGGATAGAATGAATTTCCCCAGTTTCATGGTTGGGTGACCTAGAAGCGTGTGAGTAGATTTACGCATAGCGGAATTTGAAATATGAATGGTCCCAAATATAAATGTGTTAGGGGAAATGAATTCACTGTTTGAGCTTAATATTTTTTTTTTCCACTTCCTACTCCCATGTCTGTAAATTTTGCAACAAAACACCTTGAATTACTTAGTCTGAAGATTCACTGAGTGGTTGTAATTTAATATCAGAATTTTTATTTAATTTCTAGCATTATTTATTGTTCAGGTGTGCATATCTGACTTGGGAACATTACAGTGGTATCAAATCACTTTCCTACACCCCAGTGGAATGTAAGCTCTTAGTGAATAAAATTTTTCGAATCACTAAATCCAATTGTAGCTATGAGGTTGCTACCAATGATTGAAGAAGACATTGAGCAGTATGAAGAAGAAGATTATGAAGAGACCACATGCAGTACCTCACATATATTATGTAGGGATTATTTTGATGATTTATTGCCTCCATCTTATTATAAATCCATTTGTCAGGAATATACTAGTGTCAGTGGTCAAGTGTTCAATGGGAAGAACTCTATGAAGTATTCCTAGTATTTCATGGAATATTGTGCCTTGAAAGAAGAGATAAGAGAGGTATTATATTTTTCATATTTCTGTAATCTGGTAATACATAATCTATTTGGATATCCCTACTTTTGGGAAAACATGAGAAAGGTTTCACACATGGTTGATGAAGTGTGCAAGAAAGTGGAGATTGGATGGTTGCCACCAGGAGCCAAAAGAGGAGCCAGAAAGGAAGATTCATCAAAGCCATTTTATCTCCCAAGAATTAGGAGAATGTTTAGTTTTTTTTCTAACAGATCATCCAAGAGCTATGAGTTGAGGACCGATCAAGATGAATAAGCCTCAAGTTCCTTGAAGGAGAAGAGAAATGAAGAAGAGATAGAGATCCATGAAGTTGAAGTTGAATGCACTTCAAGATTCTTGGTGAATGATCTCCATATCACTACTCAAGATGCGGGATTATGTATGGATGAAGGTAAAAAATTTGGATCATATCCAAAAGATGATTACAAATAAAATTTACGGTCACCTAGGGAGCCACATACATAAAAATAAAACAAGGCCACACCACTTGGGTGTGAAGCATAAATTTTGGTGGAAGAGCAGGCCACCTTAGTATCACTTCAAGATGAAGGTAACATGAATGAAATGGATCATAAAGTCTCTTTATTTTGTAGAATCCATGATTACTTGCAGGCATCTCATTCACAATATATTAAAAATATTTCACTTTCCTATGAGGATTGCACAAGGAAGGCCAATTGTGAGAAAGATAAATTCACTCCTAGTTTCCCTGATGTTGATCACACATTCATTGCAAAGAAGAGTGAGGGTGTCAATGGTGATAATATGGTGAATGAATATTTTGGATCAAATCCAAAAGAATAAGAAATATCAGATCTGAATTCATCATTGGAATTTCCTAAAGAAGTGGAAGGCAAGCCCCCACCAGCTAGGAAATCTGAAGGAGAAAAATATGGTACAAAGGGATGCACATAATTCATATTTTTGCACTCTCGTGCAGCAAGATGAAGTTGCAGCCACATTAATAGAAAGGATTGACAATGGTAAGAATTCACATCCCCTATAATCATTGAGAAGGTCCATGAACCACCTAGTCTTACAACTAGGAAGGCTGAAATAAGGATTCATGAAGAGAAGCACAAGTTACTACAAGGTATTTGGAGTGAAGGAGAAGGAGAAGTGTCCCATGGGCATAAAGAGAAATATCTTGCAGCCATGAAATACATAACTGAAATCCTTACTGGTAAGGATTATGCAAGAAAGGAGTAGAGTGTTCATTCACTTGACCCTACTACCAGTGATGTAGAAAACAATCCAGAGGGATGAAAAACACTATGGACATGGTTGAAAGAGTACCTGCTGAAAGGTGCTCAAATTTCACCAAGGAATCTACTGAGGGATGTACATCTCTCTATGTTGGTGACATAGATATTTCACTTGAAGAAAAGTTTCCAATATCAACTTCAACTTCACCACTAGAGTTCCATGAAGTTGATCCTAGAGAGAGGGAAGAAGAAGAGGTTCATCTGCAAGAACCTCATTTTATTACAGGGTCACTGAAGATAAGTGAGTGTAAAATAAAAGAGGCCCTACACACTCTCCATATAACCTCAAAATTGATGACAAATATCTGTTGGAAGTTGGAGGATAAATATTCCATTGAATACATGGAGAACTTTCAGAAGGCCATGACAAGCACCAAAGGTAATTTTCTGCAGTTGCTTTCTAATAGAGATAGTCTGCTTGAGCTTGTGGAGTCATTATATGGAGAATATTTGAAGGATGAAGAAGAGACATGCAAGATCACAAAAGAATTATTGACCACCCAATATTCCTTGAATAGCACTCAACGTGCACTCCAAGAGTCCAAGATGGAGATAACACAACTTCATGAGAAGTTGCAAAGATATCACCTACCCTCCTACACACCATTCAACATGTTATCACTCCAGGAAACTCTTCTAGGTTGTAGCTCAAAGATGCCTAGTAACTTAAACTGTTTTTTGGGTTTTTTCTGAATTGGATCAAGCCAGATAACCTATATAACCTCTCACTCTCAAGACATGCATGAAGCTCACTCAACCACAAGGCTTCTAGTTACAACTTGTTCAGTAGTTTGACAAAAAGGTGTAGGGATGGAGAACTCACCAGGCTGGCAGACTTACACACATAACACATGCATATAAATGACTAAATCCTACTGAGGATGGTGTTTATAAATCAAATATCACTAAATAACCAATAGGATGACAGCTATTGGCCTTTTAATAAATCTGAAAATTACCTAAATGCACATTCAGGCAATAAACACAGTAAAGAAGGAGATGGTTGAACAAATCACAACAGAAGAACTTATACTTAGAGTAAACCAGATGATACGCTTGATAATGGAACAAGCTCATAAATCCTTAGAGTCAAACCTTTATTAATTAAATAATCATGGGCTTTATAGCCTTTTACAAAATTTACAGATCCTGAAAATCCGATCTGTTTACATCAAAAATAAATGAAAGTCATACTTTTTTCTCGATTAGGGCTTCAAACCCTTGCGAACAATTTGTTTATTCATTGTGAAGATCTAGTTCATCGAGCGATCTTTTAATGACTAAAGTGGTAGCTGATAACCACTACTGCTGGTTTACTGTGAAATTGCCACCAACAGCTAGTTTATCGGTGTTTAATTGAAGTGCCCCGTCTTGTTCAATCTGCTTGTAAATTTTCTACTTTGTCATCACAGTCGCCGATCGAAAACCTTGTCTTCTGTGCCATCGGTGCCTGAAGTCTAAATGCTTGCCGTAGCTTTGGCACTCCAAATCTCAAAACTGGTGCTCTCTATCATGCGCTCGTCGGTGATCGGGAGCGGTAATAACTAATGTATCGGAGCCTTTTATCTGAACTTTGCCGCTATGTAGTCTTTAGTTTCTCTGATCACTAAAATTTTCATCTTCTCGCGGAGGCCTCAGTCTGTCTTCTTTCTATCGTTGTGGCTCTTTAGTAGACCAAGTTGCCGCTACATTAGTCCCTTGATACTCCGATCACTGTAGTTTTCCTTTGGTCACGAAAGCCATAGTCTATAGTTCTTCTGCCGTTGCGGATATTTAGTAAACTAACTCACCGACAGTTAGTCTTTTCAAGCTCCGATGTGTAGTTTTCATTCCCTCCAATCGGCGATGATTTTGATTTATCGGCTACCTTTAATCATTGTATTCTCCATAGTTGTGGAACTTCTAGTCATTGTATTCTCTGTAGTTGCGGCTCCTCAGAGAACTAATTCACCGATGGTTTCTCTGTAGTTCTTTCGATCGCCGCGGAGCTGCTTGGTCCTAAACTCTTCGACAATCTTCTTCTTGCAGAATCCGTAGTTTGTAAGTCTTCCATCGTTTCGATGCCGTAGTGGAATAACTCATCGATGCTTTTAAAGTTTTCAAGTCCTGAACTGATTTCGTCGGTGATTGAAACTCAAAACCTCTCATCATCAGAACTTTTAATCATCATATCCTCCATAGTTGCGGCGCTTTTAGCCACTATCTTCTCTGATTTTTAGTTCTCATCTTTCCCGATCACCGATGATTTCTCATTGTTGTGCTATAAGAATGTTTTTTCTATCAATTGATCGGAATCCTTGTCCATATTTATTCCGTTGTTTCGGCCCCTTAGCAGACTATCTCACCGATACCTTAATGTTTTGAAATCCTGAACTACTTTCATTGCCGTCGGAGGTGAGTAGGAGTTTCCATTGGAGCCTTTAATCATTTTTTTCTTCATCGTTGTGGCTCCCTAGTGGACTATTTTGCCGCTACGTTGTTCTTAGTCCTCCCGGCCATTGAAGAGTTCATGTATTCACGGAGGCTTCAGTCTATTCTTTTTCCTCCATTGCGGCTCTTTAGTACACTAACTCGCCACTGGTTATTCTTTATCCTTTTCGACATTTGTTACTTGAATTTGGCAGCATTTTACTTTTTCACATCATCGACATTTTGGCACCTTTCATCTTTACCTTGCCGCTGCTTAATCCTTAGTTCTTCTGATATGATTTCATCGTTGTCAGAGGTCATTGGAAGTATGAATCAAAACGCTTAGTCACTATATTCTTCATCGTTGCGACACCTTTGAGAACTCGCTCTTCGATCTGTTTAAAGTTTTCCAGTCACGAACTAAGTCTTTCTTCCTTCCGTAGTTGTGGATCCACATAGCACTATCTCACCGATCTGTAGTCTTCACCACTTCTGATTACTATTTAAAAAATGCTCCGATGGTGTAAAAGTTTCAGCAATATTCCTATTTTCCAAAGGGGTTTTCCACTTGCTATTGATATTCCATCTTTCAGTGGCTAATGAGATGTTCTGATCCTCACCCAAGCCACCGAAGCCACAACTTTTTGAAATTTGCATAAAAAATAGAGGTCTTCAAAACTGTTAGTGATCTTGCATCATTTAAATTCTTCATACTGTCAAAAATAAATTTATTTTATTTGAGAGATAACACAACAATATTCACAAGGGTGATTGCAGTCTTCAGCATATCGAGGAATATCATAAGATAGTGGATCATGAGATGCAATTGATTTTGCATGTTCTTGAGAATTGTGGAAACAATCTTGATCAGAACCAAGCACTTGACCTTTTCCAAATAAAACTAGAAATTTTTTTTGGAGACAGTCTCTTCTCCATATAAGAGACATATGAGATCACATCACTTGGATCAACCATTCAGGAAGAAGAGGGAGCCATAATTTGGGTGGAAAAGTATTGAAAAAATTATTCATAGTTCTACCCACACTTCTATTTCAGCCTCATCAAGTGGGGATGAAAATAGGGAGAATGAATTTTCCTTGTTGGTGCAACAGGAAGAGCTGGAGTATTTTCTAGGTGTTCATGATGACTTGCTAAATTCACCATCACCCTCCCAATAGAGACATAGGAACACATTTCTTTCACTTGATTCCATTCAACCATATATGGATTAGGTGGAAGATTACATGTCACACATGGAGTGTTCTTGCAGAAAAATTTCTGCACATGATTAGTGGAGGGTAGATAAGAAATCAAACTTCCAAGATAAGTTGTTGAGGGAAATATCTTGCATAAGGTGGTATTTGTGGAGTAAATACACATAGTTGGATAGATGCTTGCATACTTTGACCAGTGGCAGAGAGTTAAGCCATTGGAAGTGTTCACATGGACCTTTTGGTAGGAGTGTCAGTACTTTCTCAGGTTGGATGAGGGGACACTTATTTGTATTTATTGTTGCATTCTTGGAGAAAATAGTGATACATAATCTCATTGCAAGAAATTTGGGAATCCATGGTTGTTGGAGGATGCGTATAATTTTCTTGAAACATGGGAATCACACCTATGCCATTGCAGCAATAAAATAATGATCATCAGTGCTAGTATGCATCAAGTACACAAAGAATTTTATGTTGGGTGAAGAAGACTCACATATTTCCAATGTTGCATGAAAAGTTCTCAATTTTAAGAGAAATGGTATGATTTCCACAACATGAATCTCATTTCCTGTGATGATAAATTTTTATGGTGGATACTAATTTTTGGATACTTATAGTTAAGGAAATGGGACCCAGGCATAATTTTATTTGATAATTTATGTTGGAAATCATTCTCACTGAAGGGGGTGCAATGCAAGTAATGGGACCCTGGAATTGCTTATTTTTGGATAAAATTTACATGATGTCTTGATGGAGAAATTCAACCTTTTTGCACATGATTTCATGCTCCAGTTCTCCTACACGGTGGACAAATTTGCAGCCCTCTAGAATGATTTTGCTTGAGGACAAGCAGATTTGGGAGGGGACGACTGTCATATCCCCATATTTTGGACATAAATGTGTTGACCATGCCCAACACCTTGGGGGGGTCAAAGATGTATTAATTATTCATCCTAGGAAAAATTTTCTAATAATTATTATTAAGGCATGCATTAATTTTTTATTTATCATGATTATTAATTATTGTGCAAATAACATGTGGAATTGAGCTTTCCATGTCAAGAACAATTGGAAATCAAACTTGCAAAAGCGAGGATATTAAGATTGTATAAACTCTATGACAAAAGAAGTCAAAGGGAAAAGGGAAAGTGCCCAAAATCGATGACAAAAACTATTATAATAAAATCAGAAAAATTTTCGCAAAGGAGGGCACAATTTCCTTTTGGAGACTCAGAAAAGTTGTCATAACAAAATAAGGAAATTTTTGGAAAAGGAGGGCACAATTTCCTTTTGGAGACCCAGTCTCAAAATAAGGGAAAACCATAAAGCTGTCAGGGATAAAAGCAACAACTCTTTGACTAAGGAGGGCATAGTTGCTAAGTGAGATGGATAAATTGGACAAGGAAACATATCCACTTGGTCCTACATTCCAATTTTTTCAAGGTTGGTGTATGTGTGGCTAGGGTTAGGGATTCTAGGTGGATGACTTGCTCTCATGGGTCACCAATTACCTCTACTTTCTAAATAGGTCACCCATATATATATTAAAGAAAAATTCGAGCTCATTCACACATTTTGGGTGTATTTTTCTAATTTATTTATGCTTATGTGAGCATGGATTTCTAAGTTATGTGCCTCAGACACTTGGGATATGAGCCCCAAACCTTCCCTTCCCACTCCTACATTCCCATTCATTCTCTTTGAAGGTATGGAGAACATGGTGTTCAACTATTGAGGTCATAATAGACATATTTTTCAGCCTCCATCTCATTCAGGTCGAGCTCCAGTGAATCCCAAGCTTCACTATGCTCTCAGCCTTCTTTTGTTGAGATTACAGCATCAGGAGTCATTCTTTTGTCTTGTAATATCAATACAGTAGTATTGTGTAGTCCTACGAATATCCTCATATGATTGAGGTGGTGATGTTGTAAAGTATTGTGAGTAATATCAAGACAATAGGCTTGTGTAGTCCTACAAATATCCTCATATGATTGAGATGGACAGTAGGCGTGTGTAGTCCTACGAATATCCTCATATGATTTAGGTGGACATTAGGCTTATGTAGTCCTATGAATATCCTCATATGATTGAGGTGGACAATAGGCTTGTGTTGTCCTACAAATATCCTCATGTTGTGAGGTGGTGTACTTTACTATGTAAAGTAGATATACTATATGATATATGGCTAGTCATGGTCAACAGGTTCTACAATTCTCCTCAGAGGGATTAGCTACCCCTAGAGTGATTTACTTTAGCATATGACTATATGACCTGGGGCAATACATATGATCATAGGTTCGGAAACGATCTTATGAGTATGATATGATTAATTAATGAAAGCACACATGGACCATCCAGAGATATTTAATATAAGCACAGAGATAGAGAGATAATTTGAATTACAGTTATGGTAAACAAGTTCAATTAATTATGGGTTTAGCTCCTTAATTTATGCAAATGGTTATTGGAAATAAACACTGATGAATATGCACTAGTTTTGTTCAGTTATATTCAGTTCTGTTCAGTTACATTCACTTCTGTTCAGTTACATTTAGTTCAACTCAGTTACATTCAGTTGAACTCAGTTAACTAACCAGTTAGAATTAGTTAATTAATGGAAGGTGCATATCTTCATGTGGAATATAATTATGGAGTGCCATCTTGACACCAGATCAGTATGGGGTGCATGATTAAATATGGATCAGTGTTCTAAGTGTTAACAAGTTGTTGCTACATGCAACCATTCTAATTTTGTTGTAAAACCTAATTTGACTTGTTATTAAAGTGCTATGCACTTGGCAAGTTAGATACATTGTTCCATTTGATCTCCGCTCTTTGGTGCTCTCGATGAAAGCAATATTCTATTGTGTTGTAATAATTCTCTGCTACTTATCAATCATACTCTAAGATCGTTTGTTGGGTTTTTTATCCTATGAATCAGTAGAGGGTTTTCCCAGGGTATATCTTGTGTTCTATGGTTTAATTTATGTCTTTGGATTATTGATGAGATTTATATGCACTGTTATTATGGATTAAAGTTTTAAAGTTCGAGTTTATTCATATTTTACTCAATCACTAACATGGTATCAGAGCAAGAGCAAGGGAATTCCAGAGATTAGTTTGTGCAAGCAACTAAAGCCTACGTGATCTTGAGAAGTATTGAGCAAAGATCTTGGAGCCATTGCAATGATCTCCATCCAACTGGAAGGTTGATTTGGAGATACTTCCAAATTGAATGAAAGAGTGTGAATCATTCTTGAGGAGAATGATTTAGATGTTTACTTAACCTTAGTGAGTAAGGACTCTTTATGCAGGGCGAATTAAAGAGAAAATCAAGATGCAAAATTTTCGTCACTTTTCATGAGACAAATTTTGTGGAGACATTTTGATCAATCCGTGATGAATCAGACAAAATGGTTGAAACCCACTTCCAAAATTAGGCGGTTTATCTTATGCGTGTGACTATATAAAAAATCTGCAACTTTTTGGAAAATATGATCAGGTGTTTGAAGATGAAATTATCAGAATTCATGTTATGGCCATTTTCCCAAAGCGGGCCAATTCACGGAACAACCCCAAGAGATGTAAGTTGGATATTATCATTATTCAATGGATCTTGTGTATAATGAGAGCCTTATAGAGTTGATATCTCATCCAAAGAAGATGATGATCATTGGAAGAAGTTTTTCTTTGAAAGAAGAACATTTGCTTCAGGGTGCATGGGATCCAGTTTCACCATGTAGAAATTTTCTACCTCCTGCATGCAATCGAATTTAGAAAGAGACCAAGACTGAGGGACTACAATAACCTCCACAAGGAAGCAGAGATCAAGAGGGAGCATGCAAAACAAATAAAAAGATAAGTACCCAAATTTTTTATTATATGCTTTTGAATGTTATCATTATGGTCATATAGAGAATGCATGCTTGTTCATGAGATATGAATATAGAATATGCGTGATTATTTTATAAAATATGAATATACAGGATGCATGATTGTTCATAAGATATGAATATAGAGCATGCATGATTATTTTATAAAATATGAATATAAAGCATGCATGATTATTTTATAAAATATGAATATATAGAAATCATGATTATGAATATAAAGGATGCATGATTATTTCATAAAAATATGAATATAGAATTGCATGCTTGTTTCATAAATATAGATTTACATGATTGATTCATGAGGTATGAAAGTTGGACATGATTGATGAATCTTTGGTTGCATGATTACTTAATTATCATATGATTTTATAAAATTAGATTATTTTTTATTAAAATTTGTATTCCTGGTGTTGTCACTCAAAATATACCTAAGGTTGTGTAAGGGAATATCAAGGTAATAGAAAAACCACTTTTAGAAAGAAACTAGCTTTTCTTTCTAGAGAGGAATCTCTTGAATACTGATTTAACAAGGCCATATATATGAATCAACAGTTTTAAGTTATGTAGATGGTTGAAACAAAATGTATAACCATTGGGCTATGGAGTCAAAACAAATGAAGATAATACAAAGTTGCATACCTAGAACCTTAACAAAGGGAAGATAATTATTTAGTTATAGTCATTTATTTATTTTTGGGCAATAGGAAAGAAACATGAACAGTTAATTAATATAGAGCATCACAGGATGAATTACATATCAACTTTAGAAGAAAGATTTGTGGATATCTAAAACAATAGCCAAATCATAACATGTATGAATTCTGAAACTATTATACACTAAGTTCAGACATGAAATAAAATAGAATGGAAGGTAAACACTTAGAAAACATTCACATGGAAAGAAAGTACAGACTGCAACATAAACAATTGATGAAAATTTGAATATAAACTAGCATTCGACTCTATAATTTTATTAAAAAAGGTTCTCACAAAACATAAGTCCAATCTTACGGGTTCCAACCATTGATACATCAGTAAAATTCAAATATATACACAATAGTTTCTTCCAAGTATGTCGAAAACCAACTAACTGCTAATCATAAGTTCTTGTAACTATTTCCCTAATAACTAGGAGTAATAATTACATGGTTTTGTTTGAAATAACAATTTTGCTTGATTTTAGCAAATCCATAACTGCAAGGTACCACGAACAAACAACTTCATGAGAGCACCACCCCTATCCTTCTAAATGTATTATGTATTTGGTTTTCCCAAATTTCTCCACAATTTTCCATTGTTCCAAATTTTGAATGTCGTACTTCGTCATTTCTCTTATCGACACCTCCAAATCCATATAGGATTCATAAGACATAGCTGGTAATCCTTTTTTAGCAACTAAAAACTAGTCCAACAATTAAAAATCTTCTATCAAATTTTCAACAATGACTTTTCCAGTTAATCCTTTGACTAAATCCTCAAACTTAGAATGATCCATGCGATTATGTACCAAATGGATATGATATTGTCCCTAAGAAAATAGTCATCCTCCATTATACCAAAAAGAAGGGAGACCATCATCAAATAAAATTTGAAAAGCCGCCTTGAAATCTTTGACTTAAGAAGACATCTGGTTTGGTTTTTCCTGCACAACTTTCATAAGTTGATGTTTACCAATAAACTTATTTTCCCACAATATAATAGCTACCCTATCCTTGATCCCAATATCCTGCAGATATTGATATGTCAGAGAATTTAAAAAAATAATAGCATTATGAGCAGTGTCTAGAGATTTCTTTTCCATGGTTGCATTTGCTAATTTTACTCTCTGAGCAGCCAAATTTACTAATGCACTTTCATCATTGATAAAATTTAAATAATGTCTGAACTTGGTAATTTATACAGACAATGTATCCGAGATCAAATGTTTAGCTCCATGCAAAGGAAATTTTCCTCTGTTTCTCTCTCTCAGTTCATTAAATTTTTTCTGTAATTGGTTCTTCTCATTCAAAATCTTTATTCTTTTCTTCAATGCTTTTAGCCAATTCCAACTTAATATTTTCATTCTCATCCTTTAAACCTTTAATATCCACTTCCTTCAAACTTACTTGAGACATGGAAACTAGAAAAACATCTGCAGAAAATTCATTTACTGGTTCTTCGACATTAACAAGGGGTTCTTCTGTATCAATGAAAGGTTTATTCATTAATTCCTCCATAACCTCCTTTTCTTCATTTTGACTTTTATTCAACCTTGTAACCTGAGTTATCAAATCAGCTTTTTCTATTTCCCATTTGTTCTTCTCCTCTTGCATATTTAATAATTTCCCTTTGTAATCGATCATTTCCTAGTAAACCTTTTTTTTCTTCTTCTTGTAGTTCAATCGATTTTGAAGACTGAACATGTTGACTATTAGGGACCTTGAGCTTCTTTTTCAACACTTGAATAGTATGATATTTCTCTTCTAGAAGCTTATTTTTTGCTTGCACACTATTTGGTTCATTCCCTAAACTTATGATATCGCCCTGCAATTTGTTTATTTGAATCAAATTAGCTTTATTTTCAATTTTTTCGTGTTTTAACTGGAGTTCCATTTTACCCACAAGAGATCGTAATTTAGAAACTTTCATAGTAGCATGTACCAAATTAGAATAGATGACATCTTTGGTTTGTTTGTTGAGCTGTATTTTATCATGGACACTAATTTTATCCAGTTTTACCTCCATCTCAGACACCTTTTTCTCACTCACCACAACAAATTTCAGGGTATTTCTCTCTACATCTTGAGTAGAAACCATTGAAGTTTTTTTATTAATTAACTTTCTAACTTGAGGAAGTTTATTTTTGGTTTCATCCAATGACTCTATCTCCTTATCAACATAACTTGACATCAGATCTGTCATAGACTTGTACCGAGAGTTAGATTCTATTTTACCTTCATCTTCAAAAGAATATTGTTGCATTCGTATAGATTTTTTTTGAAACAAAACCATTTTCTTTAAGTCTTCTGAACTTACTTCTTCTGAATTGATTAGTCCATTCATAGGTTGCATTTTGATTTTTTTACTTGAAGTTTCTTCATCCATGCCCATACAACTTGTCTCAGAGTGAGTCCTTTTATTAATAACACCAGAATTAACATACATTTGAACTGTTAAAGACACCTTATCTCTCTTATCCTCGTCAGCTTCCATCCTCTCTTCTTTGAT
The DNA here is from genome assembly GCA_001517045.1 of Pseudotsuga menziesii. Taxonomy (NCBI): domain Eukaryota; kingdom Viridiplantae; phylum Streptophyta; class Pinopsida; order Pinales; family Pinaceae; genus Pseudotsuga; species Pseudotsuga menziesii. The sequence continues at coordinate 442,366 of LPNX010313088.1, read as the reverse complement.
AACCTCTGGATCTTCTTCAAAACTAAAAAAATTAGCCATTTTATCTAATCCTTCAATGAATTGATGATCAAACGGTTTGTTTTTTTTCAATTTCCTTCTCTGAGAAATAATCTAATGTAGGTCATAATTCATTTTTTCTTCTTTCTGAAAGTCCATGACTTCCAATAATTTTTCAACAACCAACAAAGCACTTTTATTTTTGAATATTAAAGGACCAACCTTTAGAGGGAATTTTACATCAAAAGATTTCTTGAATGCTCCGAAGTGTTCCTCTTTTGCACACAACATTTGTCTAATGAATTCTAATGCAAACACTCTTGGTGTTAAGAAGGCAGGTAACCTGTATGGTTCTCCAGTGAACGCATACACTCTTACAACAGTAAATTCCTTGTGTAAAAACAAATCCCCTATTTTTTCCTCTGAAGAAGATTGCAACATGAATTTCATATCTTCCAATATCCTATGTAATACATCATCAAAAATAATTTTATATACCTCATCCATGATTGTATTCACAAATTCGAACATGTTGATATGCTTTGGGAGGTATGAAGAAAACAATGTAGATAGAAACTATAGCTCTGACACATTTGAACACAATAACATGTTCAACAAATACGACTGGTACCTAAAAAACCTAACCTTGGGAAACTCAACTAACTGGGTATGGATTCCTTCAGCTAAAAATTCATCAAAATTGAAACAATGGACTATATTGGATTCAGGGTTAGTCGAGCCTATACTTAGCAAGAAACCCAAAATGAATTCACTCACATGTTTATCATTATCCAGACCCAAAAATTGACTAACTACTGGCATGACTAATTGGACTTCATCTCTGAAAATACTGACATTGCATGGAAAAAGCAAACCTTTTAATGACTGGTTGACTTTTAAAATACTAGACAAGAACTGACATCTAATTTCAGTTTCGCAATTTTTGCACAACTCAATCAGAACTTGTTCATTGAAAGACTCAGGATTTACGGGGAAATTATTAGGCAGACTTAATACTTCGCGAACAGATTTCGCGTCAACTCTACACAGAATTTTCTAAGTTGTACGACTCATAACAACCCTTTCAGAAGATGAATAATTGTTTGCACACCACTCAACGAACTCCGAGAAAGGAAGATCTTGTTCGATAGCAAAATAATACAAGAAATAATTACAGACATTTAGGAAATCATTTCCCTCTAACCTATACTGCCATAGACATTATTTTGAAACAGGAACGCTGCGTACTGACATAATTGGGTCAAAAACATTCCTTTCCCTATCAATAACTGCTTCTTCCCTTTCGTCTAAAACCCTACATAATACCCCTAAAGTCTGATATTTTTCCATAATAAGCAATAGCAACAAGTCTTCAACAAGAATCTTGGAGTTTAGGCTTACCTGGTAGCTAGCAGATGTGAAGGAATTGACTTTCAGAAAAGATGGCTCACTGTCTCTGCTTCTATTCACCCGCAACATGCAAACAAAAAATAACTTTATCTTGGTTAACTCACTTTTATATGACAAAAAATGGTTCTGGAGCTTCCAATAAGATGTTTTTTCTTTACCAGTTTTCCCAGCAGAACTCACTAAACGATGCCACATGGAAAGCAGTTTGAATTCCACTACCACTCATCTATTTTAATTGTTTGACAAGTTCAGGCTCCGGATTAGATTATGGTCGTTGATCAAATTACATTTTTCATATGAACTGTTAGATCAAACCCCTTTTATTTAATCCTCCAACCTTTATCATCGTTTAACCTTGCATCTTTATATCGAGGATCAACTTATGGCCATAGATTTAATCCCTATTATCTCCTGACTGCCGATCCTGTTAAATTATTAACTCATTCTGCTCTCCACCAAAATCTTCGCTCTCGTGCAACTTTTCCTCGTGGGTCATTTTACGAACGTGGATCCACACGATCACAAATCTACACCCTCTGATGCTGTAGTAAAATAACCAAAGTGCACATTTTGATTTAACTCGTGAATATTAACATTTTGCCAATGTTTAAATGTGTACCTTTCGGTCATATTTCACCAATTTTTAATTTATTCCTTATTATTTCTTGGTCTTGTCTTCCTTCAATTGCTCAGCAAAGAAGGTGCTAACAACTGGCTCCAACTGCGGATGATATCCTCCCTGTGAGGTATCAAAGAAATCATAGACCAGGTGCCTGTTTCTGACTTTTGTACCCAAAACTCCAAACTTTTTATTTTTCAGATATGTATTTTCTTTCTAAATTAAAGAAAATGGATACCCCTCAAGATATTAGGGCCTTCACTCTGGGCTTCAAATCTATTTGGTTCACCATTTGTACTACTTTTAGGAACAAATAAATATTTACAAACTATGGTACAAAAATTACCTTCCTCCTTAGGACAAGTAGTGCTTTAAAAATCTTCCATTAACAAGGCCACTATCCAGCAAAACCCCATTTTGATGCTCTAGAATGAATTCATTTTCTCCTCTATGATCTGCAATAACATAAGGACATACCCACATGTGGTAAAATTTTCCATGTTTGTCTTCCATCGGAGCATCCCACTTTAATACCAAGTCATCAATTTCGAACTGTTCTTATTTCACCCTTCTATCAAAGGTGTTTTTCATTTTTTCCTGATGTATTTGCAATTTATTATAAGCTTTATTCCTTTGCTTGTCCAATTCGATAATTTTGTTTATCCTTCTCTACATACAGTTTAGCTCGTCCTACTATTCCTGAAAAAACCTCATAACTGGTACACCCAATGATGCTAGAAAAATGACTTCAGTTCCATATACCAATTGAAAATGAGACATTCCAGTTACCCTTTTAGTGCTAATTCTATTAGCCCACAAAGCATACTTAAGCTTAGTGTTCCAATCCCTTTTGTTCTCTTCTAATAACTTCTTGATGATTCTTACCATACTTTTATTAGAAGACTCCACCAATCCATTTCCCTATGGATAGTAAGCAGTTGAATGCTTAAGACTGATGTGATATTTATAACAAAAATTAATCATCTTTTTAGACTTGAAAGCTACTGCATTATTAGTCACAGTTATTCTGGGACAACCAATCCTAGCCAATATATTATCTTCAATAAAATCCATGATCACTGTCTCAGTATCTCTCCTTGTAGGTATTGCTTCAGTCCACTTTGTGAAATAGTCTGTAGCTGTTAAAATCCACTTATGTTGTCTTGAAGAATTTGGGTTTATTTTTCCAATAAAATCCAATCCCCACTACTGAAAATTAGCTTCTACTGTTATTGGATTAAGAGGAAGTGGAATTAATTTTCTCTTACCATAAAAAATCTAACATTAGTGGTGACATGTACTAGTCACTTTGTATACGTCTGAAAATAATGAAGGTCAATAAAAATCGGCTCTCAAAATTTTGTTTGCTGTCACTTTCCAAGAGTTTGTATGGAAAAAACAAACCTTCTAATGAATGGATAACTTTTAAAATACTAGAGAAGAACTGGCATCTAATTTCAGTTTCGCAATTTTTGTACAACTCAATGAGAACTTGTTCATTGAAAGACTCAAGATTTATGTGGAAAGTATAAGGCAGACTTAATACTTCGTGAATAGATTTCGCATCAACTCTACAGAGAATTTTTGAATTTGTACGACTCATAACAACCCTTTTAGAAGATGAATAATTGTTTTCACACCACTCGACGAACTCCTGGAAAGGTAGAGTTTTTTGGACAGCAAAATAATACAGGAAAGAATTACAGACATTTAGGACATCATTTCCCTATAACCTATACTTCCATAGACATTCTTTTGAAATAGAAACATTGCATACCAAAAGAATTGGGTAAAAAACATTCCTTTCCCTTGTTAGAATAATCAACCCATAGTTACCTGCCTTAGACATTAATTAATCCATTTTTGTCTTATTTTCCTAGTTTCCAATATTACACTCTATGCAAGTTGTCTTCCACATGGAATAGAAGTCAAACTTGCTAATACTGAGTCATGGAGCACTTGGGAAACCTCCTGGAATCCATATTTAGCATATCTGCTTTATTTTAGATTCTGCCTAGCACATATCTACTTTTTCTGCTAAGTTTCCTGCTTTATTGAGATTTATGGAAAAAGGGTAAGTAAGACTAGGTGTAGTTGACTTGTTTTTTTCCCTCATCATTTTCCATTATTTTATCCTAATGAAATCATGTATGAGTTGTATTTCCATCACTTATTATCTTTCCTACTTGACTTTTCCAATTCGTGAGCCTCTAGGTAGATTTGGAAATTGCTTTATGCACCTATGGGGGATTTGACTAGATTTAGTAAGCCTGATTTTTTACTATTTCGAATGGCATCCTTATGCATTCAAATCTCTCATGTAATTATATATTTTAAAATCCTATGAATTCATAAGGTTGGCTATTGTACACTTATTCAATACAGATTATTGTTAAGCTCCAATTTCAGTCTCCTTTCTGTGTAAATTTGCATGTTTGATTAGAAATTTTTTGAGTGCAATTGTTCTATCACTTGGGTTCAATTTTCACATGGTATCAGAGCCTTTGTAGATCAATTTCTCTCCATCCATATTGCTATTGCAGGTTTGACATCTTGACTGGGAGCATTCTCCTGACTGAAGGGCACAGTTTCTGAGCTACGGATCAATCTCAGAAGATCATCTTGACTCCATTTAATTTGTTTGAATGGAAAGCAAAGATGGACATATTGTTGATAGTGAAAGGTCTTTACAGGGTGACTATGTCAACTAAGGCAGATCCCAATGCAACGACAGAGAAAATTAAATGGCACAACAGGAGGGATGAGGCCTATGGTCTTCTGTGTCTGAGCATATCCATAGACCTCCTCTTCCATCTTGATGGATTGACATCACCTAAGATATATGGGATGAGAGGACATAAAATTGAGAATTAATTGATCTCTTTGAGTCCCAGTAGCTTCGAATCCATGCAACTCTACTTTTCCAAGTTTAAAGCCCTTGTTTTGCAGCTAAAACAGTGTGGAATTGAAAATAAGGAGGAGCAACTAGTTTTGGCCATACTCTCGAAGCTTGGACTTGACTATTCAGTTTTTTTTTTGAGCTTCCATGCCACCAAGTTGACAGTTTGAGCCTGGAATATTCCTAAGTTTACAGAGTTCATGGAATCCCTCACACAAGAACAAGATAAACTGGTGATGATGGGCACCATCAAACCTTCCAAATACCAAGCTTTGGTTGCTGGAGATTTGAGGGTGGATTCAAAAGGTAAGAAGAAATCTAAGAAGCCACCTGAGCAAAAGAGAGACAAGAACAAGTCTCAAGAGGAGCCCCAAGGATCCAAGAAGAACTTCCAAGAAAAGAAGAACAAAGGAGAAATGAGCAAGTGCGCATACTACGGTAAGGGCTATCATCTTGAAAGCTCTTGCATGAAGAAGAAAATTCATATGTTGACTGAAATCCTAGAGAAGAATAACATCCCCCTTCCTGATTGCTCAAATAAGAGGGAAGGAGGATAAAATTCAGAGGATAGAGAGAGAGTACATGCATTGGTTGCTTACACATCAAGCTCACCTAGCTTCATCATAGACTCTGGAGCTTCAAGACATATGGTTTCGACCAAGGAGGCATTTTCCTCTCTTGACATGTCGAAAGGTCCACTAATAGTGCTAGGAGATGACTCTCTCACTGACAGTTTGGGGAAAGGAAGGATTGATCTTGACCATGGTAAGTTCAGTAATGTATTGTATGTTCTAGGTCTTTCCTCTAACCTCTTGTCAGTGTATCAGATGACTCACACAAGGTCTCCAAATAAGGTCATATTCTCCCCTGATGATGTTGATTTCACAGAGATCTCGAATGGTAAATTCATTGCAAAAGGAGTTGTAGATCACACTTTGAAGGTATACATGTTTTCACATTTTCTACCCTACTCAAACCCCTCTTCTCTTTTGATTCATGCTAATGAGGCAAGCAAGCTTTGGCATGAAAGATTTGTTCATATTAACTATAAGTATATTTCTGATCTAAGTGAAAAATAAATGGTCATAAAGTTACCAAAGATTAAGTTTTCCAAGGGAGTCTGTCAAGGTTGTATCCTAGGAAAACACTCAGTGCATAAATTTGAGAAAGCTAGTCATGAGAGAACCTCTACACCTCTTGAGTTGATCCATAGTGATGTTACTAATCCATTTCCTCATATGTCAATGAGTCAAGCCAAATATGCATTGAACTTCATAGATGACTTTTCCAGGTATTGTTGGGTTTACTTCCTGAAGCATAAGTCTGATCTTTTTGGCCTCTTCAAAGTCTTTAAGGCTTTGGTTGAAAACCAGTCTGGGAGGAGACTCAAGATCCTCAGATATGACAACGGTGGTGAGTATGTCAAGTCTGAGTTCATACAATATTTTGAAGATGCAGGTATTCAGATGCAACATTCAATCCCTTACACACCACAGCAAAATGGTGTTGCTGAGAGAAAGAACAGATCACTGAAGGAGATGGCAACCTGTATGATGGAGGCTAAGACTTTGCCACCAAATTTTTGGGCTGAGGCTATAAATTGTGCATCCTATATCCAAAATAGAGTGTCTCATAAATAGCTTGATGGTATGACTCCTTTTGAATCTTGGAGTGGGCACAAGCCATATGTGACCCATTTCAGGATTTTTGGCTCAAAGGCTTGGGCTAGAATTCCAACTGAAAAGAGAAAGGCTTTGCAGCCCCAAAGCCAAGAATGCCTACTTGTTGGGTATTATAAATATTCAAAAGGGTAAAATCTGATCAACTTGAGCACAAACAAATCCTTCATTGAAAGGAGTGTTCAGTTCCAAGAAGAGCCTTTAGTAGCAGTTGAAGTTGGAGAGTCTTCTTCACCACCAGAACCATTGAATGTAAGTGGAGAGACAAATGAGTTTGCTGATTTTGATATGTCTGATAATTATTATTTAATTGTAGATCATTATAGTCCTACAAGACCAAAATGGGCAGCAAATACCATTCATGCAGTTGGGGAACTAGCTGGAAATCCTAGTGATCCCAGGAGGACTAGATCTCAGTTTGAGAGTGCCCTGTGTATGAAAGACCCTTTGTTTGTAGAGAAGTGCTATCTAATGGTTGAATCATACCCACAGAAATATGAAGATGCAGCACATGATCCAATATGGAAAACACCCATGAAAGAATAATTTAGCTCACTCGAGAAGAGCAACACTTGGGAACTGGTTGATCTTCCCCGAGGGAGGAAGCTAGTTCAATGTAAGTGGGTTTTAAAAACTAATTTTTCTGCTGATGGTTCACCTTTTAAATATAAGGCAAGATTTGTAGCCAATATCTATTCACAGGTACATGGTATTGACTACAATGAAACCTTTGCACCAGTGGCAAAGACGGACTCCATCAGGCTAGCCTTAGCCATTGCAGCTTTGAAGCAGTGGGAGGTACATCACATGGATGTGAAGTGTGATTTCCTAAATGGAGAGATTACTGAAGATATTTACATGTATCTGCCTCAAGGGTTTGTTTCTAATCCATATTTTGTGTGTAGATTAAATAAATCATTGTATGGGCTCAAGCAAGCCCCCAGGGCTTGGTATGCCAAGATTGATGGCTTTCTGCTATCATTGAGTTTTGTTTGATGCAAGTTTGATCCTAATGTTTATTTGAAGCTGATTCATGGTTCTTTGATTATTATTGTATTGTATTTGGATGACCTTCTGATTACAGAAAGTTCAAAGAAAGAAATTTCCTCCCTGAAGGATGCAATGAACCATGCATTTTCTATGACTGATTTGGGGTTGTTGAGCCAATTCTTGGGTCTCGAAATTGCTCAATGCCAACATGGAATAAAAGTAAAATAGTACAAGTATGCTTTCTATTTTATGAACAAGTTCAACATGAAATATTACAAGCCAAGCAAGACTCCCTTCCTTTCAGAAGTTAAGCTTGAAGAAGCAGGTTCTTCTCCTATGGTAAATAATACACTATATAGGCAGTTGATTGGGTGTTTGTTGTACCTTACACACACTCGACCTGATATTTCTTATGCAGTAAGTGTGGCTTCAATATGCATGGATCAGCCTCATGAGATCCATTGGAGAGCAGCCAAAAGGATCCTTAACTTTGTTCAAGAAACATGAACTCATGGGATCTTCTACAAAGCTAAATCTGATCTTGATTTGATTGGGTTTACTGACAGTGATTGGGCAGGTGACAACACAGATCGAAAGTCAACATTAGGATATGTGTTCATGATTTATAAAGGACCAATCAGCTAGTCAAGAAAGAAACAGAGTGCCATACCACTCTCATTTACAGAAGCAGAGTACATAGGAGTTGTAAATGCAGTAACTCAATGTTTATGGTTGCAAGGGATACTTGGTGAGTGTGGCTTCAAATCAGAGTTTTCAACTACTATATATTGTGATAATCATAGTACCATTTGAATTTGCAATGATCCATTTCAAATATAGATAACCAAACACATTGAGATCCATATGCACTACATCAGACAGCTTGTGCATGATGGCACCATTCACCTACTCTTCTGTGCATCTTCAGAACAAGTAGCAGACATCTTCACCAAAGTTTTTTGTGAGAATAAATTCAGCAATCTCAAATCACCGATGGGGACTGCTGATCATGCTATGAAGCATGATTGGTGACAATATTTTCAAATTTTCTTTTACTGTCCATGTTTAAGGAAGGATTTCCCCACTGGGTTTTTGCCTCTTTCCTTGGTTAAATGGACATGCAGTATGTAAATGGTGACTAATCCTTGTTTCTAGGACCTATAGTTTTCTGATATTTACTCATAAATGTAGGATTAAGGGGGTGTGTTAGAATAATCAACCCATAGTTACCTACCTTAGACATTAATTAATCCATTTTTGTCTTACTTTCCTAGTTTCCAATATTCCACTCTATGCAAGTTGTCTTCCACATGCCATAGAAGTCAAAATTGATCAAACTACATCATGGAGCACTTGGGAAACCTCCTAGAATCCATATTTATCATATCTTCTTTATTCTAGATTCTCCCTAGCGCATATCTGCTTTTTCTGCTAAGTTGCCTGCTTTATTGAGATTTATGGCAAAAGGGAAAGTAAGACTAGGTGTAGTTGACTTGTTTTTTTCCCTCATCATCCTCCATTATTTTATCCTAAGAAAATCATGTATGATTTTTCTTTCCATCACTTATTATATTTCCTACTTGATTTTTCCAATTTGTGAGCCTCTAGGTAGATTTGGAAACTGCTTTATGCACCTATGGGGGATTTGACTAGATTTAGTAAGCCTGCTTTTTGACTATTTCGAATGGTATCCTAATGCATTAGAATCTCTCATATAATTATATATTGCAGAATCCTATTACTTCATAAGGTTGTCTATTGTACACTTATTTAATACATATTAGTTTTATGCTCCAATTTCAATCTCCTTTGTGTGTAAATTTGCATGTTTGATTAGCAATTTGTGAGTGCAATTTCTCTATCACTTAGGTTCAATTTCCACATCCCTATCAATAAATGCTTCTTCTCTTTCATCAAAAACCCTACATAATACCCCCAAACTCTGATATTTTTCCATAATAAGCAATGGCAACAAGTCTTCAACAAGAATCTCAAAGTTTAGGCTTACCTGGTAGCTAGTAGATGTGAAGGAATTGACTTTCAAAAAAGATGGCACACTATCTCTTCTTCTATTCACCCACAACGTGCAAACAAAAAATAACTTTACCTTGGTCAACTCACTTTTATATGACGAATAATGGTTCCGGAGCTTCCAATAAGTTGTTTTTTCTTTACCACTTCTCCCAGTGGAACTCACTAAAGGATGCCACGTGGAAAGCAGTTTGAATTCTGCTACCAATCATCTATTTTAACTATCTCACAAGTTTGGGATCTGGATTAGATTATGGATGTTCATCAAATTACATCTTTCATTTGAACCGTTATATCAAACCCCTTCTATGCAATCTGCTAACCTTTATCATCATTTAACCTTGCATCTTTATACCGCGGATTAAATTATGGCCGTAGATTTAATCCTTGTTATCTCCTGACGATTGATCCTATTAAATTATTAACTCATTCCAATCTCTACCAAAATCTTCAATCTCATGCAGCTTTTCCCCATGGGTCATTTTACGACCGTGGATCCACATGATCACAAATCTACACCCTCTGATGTTGCAGTAAAATAACCAAAGTGCACATTTTGATTTGACTCGTGAATACGAACCTTTTGCCAATGTTTAAATGCAAACCTTTTGGTCATATTTCACCAATTTTTAATTTATCCCTTATTATTTCTTGGTCTTATCTTCCTTCAATTGCTCAGCATAGAAGGTGCTAACACCTGGATTTGGAATTGTGTTTAGCTTATTCATTGTTGTTCCTATATTTATTGGAATGTTATCAATCTCATGAGTCCAAATTTTGTGAGATGATATAAGACTGATATAAGGTTGAAAACATCATTCATAAGACATGAGATTTAGGGAAGCATTATTGTTTCATAAACTCTGAACATAGGACTACATGAATGGCTAGATAGAGGGATTCATGCTTACCTCATGAGATATGAACATGGGACTATATATTTATTTCATAAAAGGAATTTTTGGACTGATATAAGACTGATATAGGGTTGCATATCATTACATATGATTATAATGGGTTATGATAAATCGGTTGGTCAATATCTGTACATAACTAAGTAAATCTTTATCGGTATATTGAAAGTATTTCATGTGAATAAAATTCATGAGTATGAAATGCTTCTAATGATGAGAATAATTTGTCTTGTAGGGAAAATTAATATGCCCTTACCTACAAGTAAATAAGGACATGAATGTGGAGTCATTATGATGGTCGAGCCTATAAGAGAACAGTCGAGAGGTTCCTATGTCTCTTGGGAAGCAGACAAAATATATGTCTTAATTATAATCTGATAGATGTGAATACTCCTGAAGATATTCTATCTTATTTAAATTCATGTGTCAAATAAGAGCTTCATATATAGATGATCATGAGTCTCTGTGATGGAGGACTCATATTATGATTCTCACATTTACATGCTGAGAGGGAGTTGCTAGTCTCACTAGATTCTGAAGAACCAGTGTAACTGGTTGATCTACCTCCCTTAAAAAAAGGAGATATGCTTGACGCTCATATTCAAAAGGAAGTTGAGAACTGTATTCAATAATCTTGTTATGATTCTTATGATTAGTGGTGTGGCAGTCACCAACAAATATTTTCCTTAGTTAAGGAAAAATGTGCAGTAAAATAGCTTGAAGAGTTTCAAGATGATGGAATACAAATCCATGGCCACACATATGAAGGTAAATATGAAATTTTATAATTCTTATTTCATATTTGGAGGATCTCAAGTCCATTGAGATGTATTTGGTTAGTCACAGGTCCCAAGATTTGTTATGTGCCTTACAGTTTGTACATAGACATGTACAAAGCATGTGTTGTGGTACCTACTTGATACAAGTGTATGTGGACTCATATATGTCTTGATCAATAAAGGAGATTTTTAAATATATATGAAATCTAAATAATATAGTGATCAAGGAAGATCACATTTGTTGCTATAGATAGAGCATGTTGAAAAGAAGTAAAGCTTTTGAGGGTTCTAGTCAGTTATATTCGATACATGATACATATCCATATATGAGCAGCATTGCAATCATTCTTATTAAGCTTCTGTCCAGGACAAGATTGGTATAGTACATAATAACTCTTCTAGTTGAAGAGGGAGTATTGATGTGTCTTCATAGAAGACAACAGATAAATTCCCCAATATTTAGTCATTGTACATGACTTAGGAAGCCGAGGACTGTGATAGCTTGTGGAGAGAATCCACATGAGAAGAGACATGGTCAAAAGTCTCAGAGACTATTTATAGTATGGACTGTTAAAGAACAATTAAAACCTGTCAAAGAGGTAGTTGGGGTGCTACAAATAAAAAGAGAAGGATCACTAAGAAAGTGATCATGACTTGAAGAACATCACAAAGAATGGCATGCTCATAAAGAACCTCTCCAAATAACAAAAGATTCAATAAGTCAACAAATTTTGAAGAGTGAAAGAAAAGATAAGTATTTCTTTCTACATGTTATTACACATTTGTTGTATAATGGTGTATGTGATGGATTTAAAAAATCCATGGTTTCTAGTTTAGAGAAACTTTTTTCTAGATTGGATCTAGATGATGCTACTTTTTGTAAGTAGTCGGTTAGTATTTTAGCAGACTTGTTGTATTTTATGCTTACTACTAAGCATATGTTTGAGTACCTTTGAGGTACATTAGAATAGGGTCTTGATTGTATTTGATACATGGAAGACCTATTATTTGATTGTCCTATCTAGCTATTGTTTTAGCCTGATATAAGTAATTTAATTTGAGGCTAGTACTACAAAAACTAAGTGTATTGCAGCTAGTAATATAGAAGAAAGATGTATGTATGAGAGTACTACAAAAGAAAAATGTGTTTTGTGGATACTACTACATACTAAGGAGTAGTGTATCTTGTGATACTACCTACTAGGGTGAAAGACTTGAGCCTATAGTCATTAGGTGTTAATAGTCAAGCTTTCTTGAAACCCTATATGTGTTTTATGATAAAATACATTCGAGATGAAGATTTATTTCATTGAAGTCATGGTAATGATTTCTAGTACATAGGTATTGATGAAAAGATTGCAAATTTGTGACAAGCCTCTATTTGTGACAAAGTTTAAACACTTATGAGATAAGCTTGGTATGACAGAGAATGTCTCCCTCACTGAGAGAGAGTGTTGAGATTACAACATCGGGAGTCATTCTCTAGTCTTGTAATATTAATACAGTAGGATTTGTGTAGTCCTACAAATATCCTCATATGATTGAGGTGGTGATGTTGTAAAATATTGTGAGTAATATCAAAACAGTAGGCTTGTGTAGTCCAACAAATATCCTCATGTTGTGAGGTGGTGTACTTTACTATGTACTATGTGATGTATGGCTAGTCATGGTCAACAGGTGCTACAAGTCTCCTTTAGGGATTAGCTACCCCTAGAGTGATTTACTTTACCATATGACTATTTGACCTGGGGCAATACATATGATCATAGGTTCGGAAACGATCTTATGAGTATGATATGATTAATTAATGAAAAAACACATGGACCATGCAAAGATATTTAATATAAGCATAGAGATAGAGAGAGAATATGAATTAAAGTTATGGTAAACAAGTTCAGCTAATTAAGCATTCAACTACTTAATTTATGCAAATGGTTATTGGAAATAAACACTGATGAATATGCACTAGTTTTGTTCAGTTACATTCAGTTATGTTTAGTTACATTAAGTTCTATTTAGCTACATTCAGCTCAACTCAGTTAAATTAAGTTCAACTTAGTTACATTCAGTTCAACTCAGTTAACTACTCCGTTAGAGTTAGTTAATTCATGGAAGGCGCATATCTTCATGTGGAAGATAATTATGCAGTGCCATCTTGACACCATATCAGTATGGGGTGCATGATTTGTTACCACCTAAGTTGTACTTAGTGGTTTTTTATCAAGTGAGCCTGGTGAACCAAACAAGGATAACTTGTTCAGACTTCAGAAGACCTTCAGTCTTGCTTCTGGGAAGTTCTTGTTGTACTATATCATATGTTCATACCCCATGGGGAAGTTGTAATAAATGTTCTAGCATGAGAGTGTCTGTAAAAGACTCAGTCTCTTAGACTTTATTTGTCAATCCAATAATCCTAGGTTGTTTTTTCCCTTGGTTATTATTGTTTATTGAATAAACGATTGATAATTTCTGAGTTTTTCACTCCATACCTCTAAAGTTGGGGTGGTCGGCTTGGAATTTATGCCTATTGAGGTTATTAGATTCTATGTGTCAATGTATAAACATGCTAGACATCATGGTCGAGTCATATGAACATGTCTAAGTCCCCTTAGGTTTTTTCAATTATTCAAATTTTTAGTTTTTTCAGTGTTTTTTATTAAAATTTAATTTTTCCAAAACTTAGGCTATTTGTTTTAATAGTTTAACTGGAAAAATTGATTTTGTAATAAAAGTAGGCCAAATAATCAGTTTCAGTCGTGTAGGTGCTCATTTTCAAGCTAAGAGCACCATGTAAACCCATGGACCCACTATTTCCTATTTTTGAGTGATTTTCCATCACTCAGGTTAGAAAGCCCCAAAAATCAATTATTGATTATTTTAATTAATAAATTGATGAATAATGGAGCAAATCCAAAATCATAGATAAGTGGATTCTCAGCAAATTTGATTGAAATCAGTCAGATCTGAACCACATTGACTGAATCTGACAAATCCTTGATAGAAGGAGGTGATCAAATCATATCTAGAGTTGATCTTCAACAATATTTATGGAGAATTGTGCCCTCTCTCTCTCCTCCACATGTGTGGGCTCTCCTGGGAGCTTTGTGGACTAATGTGTCGGTTTATGGGTTGATGTGTTAGCTGAATCAAGCCCCTGGTTGAGAAGTAGGCTCAGTTCAGCTTTAGATCTGCATTGATTTACTCTCCATTAGCTTATTTGATCTGTCTCCTTGGGATTTGCACCCCCCTGGGCTGGATCTCCTGGTTTCTGTATAAATCAAAGCACAAGCAGCCTCTTAGAAGATAGTTAGAACTAGGATTGAGGTGTTGTTGCTCTTGTACTGTATTGTTTATTATTCTGGAATAAAGAAGCTTTGGAGGAAATATTTATGGTGTAATTCTCTTCATGTGTGGATGGTGATTGTCAAATGCTTATGAGGTATAATCTATATTATTTATCATTGCTTTTGCTGATTAATTGTTGGCCTTGAAGGAGAGAGCTCCCTCCTGCTAGGGTAAGAGTTTATTCTAGTTTGATTTATGTTCTTACTGCTTCTTATTTCAGATCTATTGGAGTTGTATGTACTTTAAGTTTAATTGCATGCTTTCCAATTATCTCTTCTAGCAGCACCTATGTTTTAACCATCTGTTTGTGCAAGGATTTCTAAGTTGCAGGTGATCTCACTTGTAGAAGAGGTTGATCTGGTTTGCATATTCCTCATCTTCAAGATCTTCTTAATGACATAGTCCCTCGGTGTTCCACAAAATCAAAATCCAAAGCCCAACATTCCTAGGCTTCAAACACTCTTTCTCTCTCTTCCTCCTTCAAAATATTAATTTCTCTTCAAATTGGTCACTCTTAAAGAGTATTATTGCTTAGATCTGTCTCATTAAGAAAATTACATATATATCTAGTTAGTAGGATCCTTTTTAAGTTTAGATATCAGTTTCGTTTTGCATATAAAGTTATATTTTAAGAGATCTAGCTGGAATTATCCTCTTTTTGCAAGCATTTTAATGAAAATTTGTAGCTTGCTTTTAAGGTGGTTTCCTTTGTTGTACTTTAAAGTTTCATATTCTGCAATAAAAGTGCACATCCCATTGGCTTCCCGAAAATCAATCCAAGATCCCAAGGAAATCTTGCTTTCCTTGGTTCCTTTTTGCAAAACTAGATTAGCCCAACTTAACAAAGTTTTACTTAAGTTTTTTTTTCGGTAACTAGTGTAGTGACCCAAAACACTTTCAAAGTGTGTTTGGGCACATTTGAATTTGATTTCTTGCTGTTTTTTAGCTATTATAACAAAAAAGAGAAGGATACTCTGCCCAATTTCTGACTCTTGGACGAACTGGAGCTTCTCGGAAGCTTCCCCCACCACTATGTTTTAATTCTAGTTTGTTACATGCTTGTTGTAAGCCTTTGGATCCTAGATAACAAGGAACAAAGTGCATCAATTTTATTTTTATGATATTGTAAATCGATGCTAATAAAAATAAAATGTCCTTTCGAATAGGGTCTTTCGAGCCTATTCACCATCCCCCCTGTGGGGATTTGTGTCCATGTTTCCTTTTTCCTTTTCTTTCCTTTTTTTTGCAAACTAGTGTAGTTCTAATCTGCAAGGTAGTATAATTTGTTTTATTATCAATTTCATATTCCATATTTGATATTTCAAAGTAATCTTAATACTTACGCCATGACTTCCCGATTGACCCAAAAGGGGAAAGAGATGCGTGGTAGGACTAATTAGAAAACCGGAATTGTGTATCTGTGTTTTCCTTTCATAATTTGTTTCATCAACCACTATAAAATTAACCCCTCATTGATTCACTGATTGAGATCCACTTGGATCGAAAGAGGTTCCTGTAGGGTTTTCTTTTTAACAAGAACACCCATCTCAAAATTTACTAAAATTGACAAGACTCCAGTGTGTATGCTCTGCACTTGGCTGTAGTTTGTATGATTAGTCAAGCTATATCAAAAGCACTCGAGTGACTAGAATAATTAGGATTCACTCTCCCAAATTGACAAACCATCAGGTGAAAATCCAACACCTAGATCAAACCATTGCAGTGGAAAAATACCCAAAGGAAGCGGGAACTCCTGAAAAGTGACCTCAAGGCATTGATCTCTGTCACACCCTAACGGGTGCATTATGAACAATAGCCTAGGAGACTCCATTCAGCCCACATATTCCTTGCAGGTAGCTGTGAAGGTTTAGTTTTGGATATACTCCAAGTACTCTTGGGTATATCTGGAGTCCACCCCTTCGCCTAATTTTAATCAACTCATATTTCACATTAACTTAAAACGTACCAAGAGGCAATTGCAAGTACATTAATTATCTTTTGACTCCATTTTAAGGCACTGGTTATTTTCTTGCTATATATATATTGTGTCTCAACATTGTGTTTTCGTGCACTCATTTTGTATCTTGTCATCTATGGTTGTTTATGGTTAAACTTCAAACTCCTAAGTAATTGATTTAGTTTAACATCACCATAATAAGTAATTAGCATTAGTAACTTAATAGGGTCTACCCTCCTTGGCTTCGTTAGGAGTTGAGCCTAAACGGAGGAGTCAAGAACAAGGTGACGGCCTTGACTTGAGACTTGCCCCCAAGGACACACCGAGTGGCTTGAATATTTCTTCCATGTGACCTAGGTGTGTGAAAGGCACCAACACTTTTTGGCGCTGTTGCCGGGGATAAATCTTTTTAATCCCGAGTACGACTTTTGTTTTCTTCGTTTTTGTTTTTGCTTTGTTTGATGAATGCTTAGAGTAGATCTTTAATTTTCATCTGGCGACTCCACTGACTTTTTTCTAGTTTTTATTTTTACAAAGAAAAGCAAAAACTAAATTTTGTGAAAAGATTTATAAATGGTTATTTTTCTTTTTCACATGGCGGCTCCATCGAAGGGATAAAACCATGTTATCTCATAAACTTGTGAAGTTTTTTTGTGTGTAGATGAGCCCATGCGACATGTTAAAACCTTTAAAGCTCATCACTTGATAGCTCCATCTTTTCAGTACAAGGTTTAATCGTTATATCAAATGCATACTATTAATTTTTGATATGGATGAATTAAAGGAGAAATATGGTGCCTAGTTAACCGTAATGTTTCAGCCTATCGATTTCTCAAACATCCCAGGTTTTCCTAACTGTTGTAATGGTTTGGGGGATGCATATAACTGGCTTCTGACATTTTATGGAAATTATGGTGATTCGGCCATCTAGCATGTCAAATCTTTCCTTCAGTTGATTGCTGACTCCAATATTCTTCATGAAGACAATATGATGGAAATGTTTGCTAGTACTTTTGGGGGTGAGGCCTGTTGTTGGTTCTATCAGGGCCTTCCTAATAAATGTATAACTTCTTTTCCAAGCTTCCTTTGGATGTTTTTAGAGAAGTGGCATGATGGTAGGGGTAGTATGAATGGTTTAAAAAAGTTCCTTGAAAAGATCTGTACCTTCTACCTATCTGGGACAGAGTATCACACGGAAACATATGATGGACCTTTTTCCATGATACAAAGTATTGAAGACTTGGAATCACTTCTTGAACATTTAAGTGAAGAGGAGGTCCATGATACTCCCATCAAAGAGTTTCCTCATAGTTATTCGAGAAAGGAAGTAATTAAGCAGCTTATTAAAGAATATGAGGTATCTCCCAACACACAACAAGATTCTGAGGAAGGGAAAATCCGGGATGATCCTATTGAAGAGCTTCAGGAGGATCCCATGGAACACATTGTTGAAGACTCTCCTCATGTCACCATAGCTGAAAACATTGAAGATTTGATGTATTATAAAGTGTGTTGCAATGCTAATATCTTTCTAGAAAGCCCTCTAGAGAAACCCACTGAGCAACACATCCCAAGTGATCCCATTGAATATGTCCAAAAAGTTTCCTTGATTGAAGATAATATTGAAGATCCTCTTCATGATATCATAACAGAATCCTATAAATAAAATTATGATAAGATCAGTATCATGTGTGGTGACACTAAACCTTGTTCTCCACATGCTGATGAAGGTTTGGAAAGTTTATTGCCTTCTAACATTTTTTATGAAGAATATTGTTATGAATACAAGGAGAACATGGATAGGAAGGAGCATGATGAAGAGTCCCCCACATATGACATGGATGGGAGTGATGGCTATTGGAATTTCATAGATAATCCAACTTGTGAAAATCTTATTGATAATTCCATCCATGGTATGTCCAGCAAGGGGAGTGTCTATTAAAAAATTTGTGGAAGTCCAATCTACGATACGTCCATAGAGCGGAGCATGGATCTGGATACCTGGGAAAATATTAGTATGAAAGAGGAGCATTCAGAACCTTCACATGGTCATTCAGATTCATATCATGTAGAGCCGCACAAAGGTATCAGTAATGAAGACATTGAGAAGCAGTGTTGTGAAAAGTCAGATGTGATGCACTCAGTGGAATATTAGTCTCAGCCATCTTTTTCACATATAGAGGTTCCTTATGATTTGGAGCTACTTGGGGATTGTGCAACAAGTTATCATTTAATAAGCCCCGATGATCAGTATGCTGATGTAGTCAGTCTACCTCATCGTTCTGATTGGTATATCAGTCCTATCTAGTCATGGATATAATCAGCTTGCATGAGAACATACAAGTTTGGGAAGAATTCTTATGACATTATTCATTCCTACGATTTCCCATCCATCCCACCCATTCTAAATCATCACGCAGGTTTGCATTTTATGAATAAGGTATCCTTACTTTGGCTGGTAACCAAAGACAAGGAAATTTTTTTTTGTGTTAATAAAATACTTAGGTGGTTACATTGGAGTTTTGATTACACCTAACCTGGTTATATCATGCTTAGAGTAGGAAAATAATCTCCTAAAAGAGAGCATTTACTTTCTGCATATTTGTTTTGTACTTAGCTATTATAAAAAATAAAAAATAAAATAAAAAATTAGTTAATTACATTTATTTTGTTTAAATAAATCAGCTTAATGGTTCATTTGGTTTTTAAATAAATCTTGTGCTACTGAGGTTTTTTTTGTCAAGTTGAGATGTTTTTATAGGGTATATAAACCAAAGATTCTGGTGTTCTCGTATCCTCTCCTTGCCTTAAAGACTAGATTGAGCACACGTCCCATAGTTGGAGCCAGAATGTTACCACCTAAGTTGTACTTAGTGGTTTTTTATCAAGTGAGCCTGGTGAACCAGCCAAGGATAACTTGTTCGGACTTCAGAAGACATTCAGTCTTGCTTCTGGGAAGTGCTTGTTGTACTATATAACATGTTCATACCCCATGGGGGAATTGTAATAAATGTTCTAGCATGATAGTGTCTATAAAAGACTTGGTCTCTTAGACATTATTTGTCAATCCAATTAGCCCAGGGTGTTTTTTCCCTTGGTTATTATTGGTTGTTGAATAAACGATTGATAATTTCTGAGTTTTTCACTCCATACCTCCAAAGCTGGGGTGGTCAGCTTGGCATTTAGGACTATTGGGGTTATTAGAGTCTATGTGTCAATGTATAAACATGCTAGACATCATGGTTGAGTCATATGAACATGTCTAAGTCCCCCTAGGTTTTTTCAATTTTTCAAATTTTTAGTTTTTTCAGTGTTTTTTATTAAAGTTTAATTTTTCCAAAACTTAGGCTATTTTTTTTAATAGTTTAATTGGAAAAATTGATTTTGTAATAAAAGTGGGCCAGATAATTAGTTTTAGTCATGTAGGTTCTCATTTTCAAGCTAAGAGCACCATGTAAACCCATGGACCCACTAATTCGTAGTTTTGAGTGATTTTCCATCACTCAGGTAAGAAAGCCCCAAAAATAAAATTTTCATTATTTTAATTAATAAACTGATGAATACTGGAGCAAATCTAAAATCATAGATCAGTGGATTCTCAGCCGATTTGATTGAAATCCATCAGATCTAAACCAGATTGACTGAAACTGACAAATCCTTGATAGAAGGAGGTGATCAAATCAGATCCAGAGTTGACCTTCAACAGTCTTTATGGGAAATTACACCCTCTCTCTCTCCTCCACACGTGTGGGCTCTCCTGGGAGCTCTGTGGACTGATGTTTCAGTTTATTGGTTGATGTGTCAGATCAATCAAGCCCCCGATTGACAAGTAGGATCAGTTCAGCTTCAGATCTACATTGATTGACTCTCCATCAGCTGATTTAATCTGTCTCCTTGGGAATTGCGCCCCCCCTGGGCTGGATCTCCTGGATTTTGTATAAATCAAAGCACAAGCATCCTCTTAGAAGCTAGTTAGAACTGGGATTGAGGTGCTGATGCTCTTGTACTGTATTGTTTATTATTCTAGAATAAAGAAGCTTTGGAGGAAAGATCTATGGTCTAATTATTTTCATGTGTGGATGGTGATTGTCAAATTCTTATGAGGTATACTCTATATTATTTATCATTGCTTTTGTTGGTTAATTGTTTCCCTTGAAGGAGAGAGATCCCTCCTATTAGGGTAAGAGTTTATTCTAGTTTGATTTATTCTCTTACTACTGCTTGTTTCAGATCTATTGGAGTTGTATGTACTTTAAGTTTAATTGCATGCTTTCCAATTATCTCTTCTAGCAGCACCTATGTTTTAACCATCTGTTTGTGCAAGGATTTCTAAGTTGCAGGTGATCTCGCTTGTAGAAGACATTGAGCTGGTTTGCATATTCCTTATCTTCAAGATCTTCTAAATGACATAGTCCCTCAGTTTTCCACCAAAGAAGAATCCAAATCCCAACATTCCCAAGCTTCAAACACTCTTTCTCTCTCTTCCTCCTTCAAAATCTTAATTTCTCTTCAAATTGGTTACTTTTAAAGAGTGTTATTGCTTATATCTATCTCATTAAGAAAATTACATATAGATCTAGTGAGTAAGATCATTTCATAAGTTTAGATATCAGTTTTGTTTTGCATATAAAGTTATATTTTAAGAGATCTAGCTGAAATTATCCTCTTTTTGCAAGCATTTTAATGAAAATTTGTAGCTTGCTTTTAAGGTAGTTTCCTTTGCTATAATTTAAATTTTCATATTCTGCAATAAAATTGCACATGTCATTGGCTTCCCAAACAACAAGCCAAGAACCCAAGGAAAGCTTGCTTTCCTTGGTTCCTTTTTTGCAAAACTAGATTAGCCCAACTTAACAAAGTTTTAGTTAAGTTTTTTTTTCGGTAACTAGTGTAGTGACCCAAAACAATTTCAAAGTGCATTTGTGCACATTTGATTTTGATTGCTCTCTAGATTTTAGTAGGTCTAACAAAAAAGAGAAGGAGACTTAGCCCAATTTCCGACTCTTGGACGAACCAGAGCTTCCCGGAAGCTTCCCCCACCACTGTGTTTTAATTGTAGCTTGTTACAAGCTTGTTGTAAGCCTTTGGATCCCAGATAACAAGGACCAAAGTGCATCAATTTTATTTTTATGATATTTTAAATCACTGCTAATAAAAAGAAAAGGTCCTTTTGAATAGGCTCTTTCAAGCCTATTCACCATCCCCCCTGGGTGGATTTGTGTCCGTGTTTCGTTTTTGCTTTTCTTTCCTTTTTTTTGCAAATTAACATAGTTCTAATTTGCAGGGTAGTATCCTTTGTTTTATTATCAATTTCATATTCCATATTTGATATTTCAAAGTAATCTTAATACTTACCCCACGACTTCCCGATTGACCCGAAAGGGGAAAGAGATGTGTGGTAGGACTAATTAGAAAACCAGAATTGTGTATCTATGTTTTCCTTTCATCATTTGTTTGATCAGCTACTATAAAATTAACCCCTCCTTGATTCCCTGATTGAGATCCACTTGGATTGAAAGAGGTTCATGGAGGGTTTTCTTTTTAACAAGAACACCCATCTCAAAATTTACTAAAATTGACAAGACTCTGGTGTGTATGCTTTGCACTTGGCTACGGTTCGTCGGATTAGTCAAGCTGTATCAAAATCACTCAAGTGACTAGAATAATTAGGATTCACTCTCCCAAATTAACAAACCATCAGGTGAAAATCCAACACCTAGATCAAACCATTACGGTGGCAAAATACCTAAAGAAAGCGGGAACTCTGGAAAAATGACCTCAGAGCATCGATCTCTATCACACCCTAATGGGTGCGTTATGAACAATAGCCCCAGAGATTCCATTCAGCCCACATATTCCTTGCAGGTAGCCGTGAAGGTTTAGTTTTGGACATACTCCAAGTAATCTCGGGTATATCTGGAGTCCACCCCTTCACCTAGTTTTAATAAACTCATATTTCACATTAACTTAAAATTTACCAAGAGGCAATTGCAAAACATTCACTCC
>LPNX010313088.1:362762-411736 GCA_001517045.1 Pseudotsuga menziesii | reverse complement strand
TATATATATATATATATATCTCGATTGGAAGCACCCCAAAAGTTGCTTCTACTTGTCACCTGCCTGAATGAAACCACTAACCACCTCCCTTTTGAAAGGATTAACCTCCCCTCCGTGGCCTGAATTGCACTACATCACCTCCTTGAATGGCTCTCCCTCTATCTATTTGATGTAGGAGCATCGTGGCATGCCAGCAATGTGATGAGTTGGTCACATGCTATGGCATCTTTTGTAACCCTTTTGTGCTGAGTCATAGTCTAATTAGCTGCATAAGAATCATTGCGGATAGCGAATCCCTATGTAGAGATCAAGCCGCCGGTAGTTTGTTTCAGACAAGGAGGTTTTCATCATGCATCGTAGAGTTTGTTTTCAGTTGCAAGACCATTCAACAAAGGTCGTCGTAGTTTTAGCATAAATAGATAGCTTAGAGATGTAGAGGGGGTTCTATCATTCAACATTTAGAATTCTGAGTTTGCAGAGAAGAGGACAGACCAGTGTCTGAATCCTACTTGTAAATATTTTGAAGAATCGAAAGGAGAGAGATACAAGTGGTGTGCAGTTTCCTTTGTTGCTTGATAGAAGGCTTAACCGTGTGTTTGTACAGTTGTTAGCCTTTATACGTGTACTATGTTGAACTGTGTATCTGTGCAGAGACGACTTCGGCATTTTCATGAACATTTGTATATTTCTGAGAAGTTACTGTATTCATGCATCAATTTATTGCTTGAATAGTTGAAGTAGAGTGTATATGCATGCATAAGAGTGTTATGCTAAAGAATCAAAACGATTGCAGGGTGGATTGATCAATTTCATAATCAATCGGTGCAACCTGTAGGTTTTTTTCCTTAACAAGTTTTCGCAGAGAACCAATGGTGGAGATTGAGTCTGAAGATCATGATTTGAAGGTATAGAAGAATCCTCTAACGCAAGTTGTGAGGAAGTTAACAGATTCACGGAGATCTGAGAGGTTTGTGTCAAGAAGCAGATCGACGATTGGAAAGAAGACCGAAAATATCTGACGGCTAGGAGAATTGTGGGGGAATAATTTCAGGAAGGAAGTTTCGAGGGAGCAACTTTGGGAAGTTGGCATCCCGCATCCCACATCCCGAAACCCAATTTTTGGAAGGCCATTTCAAAAAGAAAGTTGCAGAGTGCAACTTTGGGAATTTTGAGATCCCACATCCCACAACCTGATAGCAGAAGCTCTGTTACGGAAAGAGAGTGTCGGGATGACGATCACGGAGGCAGAATTGTGGGGAGGTAATATTTGGAGCAGAATTTGGCCATTAGGCTAAGTTGGGTAGTCCTTATAAGTGTAGGAGCCCCTAGATCCTGGAAGTGCTAGTTGGGGTTCGCTATGGTCAGACCCACCTGCACCAATTTTGGTATTAGAGTGGGAAGATATTTTCTGTTGAGGAATTCCATAGTTGAGATTGTGGGTAGAATTTTTGAAGGAGAAAGGAGAAGCTCGTGAAAGAGAGAAGCATAGTTGGAAAAGCCTGGAAATAGAAAAGAAAAGTGCTCAAGAGGTTCTGGATAGAGAACCAACATTGCCGAAAGAACAAGGGCCGAGAAGAGACTTGGTGAGGTAAGTTGTAACAGTGTGAAAGAGAGTTGTTATTGCAGAGGCTTAGTGTGAGAAGATGGCTACATGCATTGGAAGAGCAAGAGGTCATGACAGAGGTCGATCAGGAGGGAACAAAAAAGTTCTACAGGAAATTAGGGAGTTAAGGGCATGTTACAATGTCACATATTTAGACTTATGCATGTTTATCACTCAGTGCTTAGCCGAGGTAGTTGAGCACTACAGATGCTTTGATACCATATTTAGCGCTCAACCTCCTAGGCTAAGCACTACAGATGGTATCAAAGCATAAGCATGATAACATCATAATATCATAATTAGGATATAATCACATATAACATGCCAAAAAAATATAGTTTACTCAGTATAGCTGAGTTCACATTTAATAAGTAAATGCAGTGTAATAAGTCTCAGTGATAAACATGCCTAAGTCAAAATATGGGGCTTTACATACACTCCCCCTTTGGAGATGAATGAATGGTTATCCCATTGAATTGAATATGTTAAATTTAAAACATAACCGATTGAAAAATGACAACAATATTATTTGTTTAATTATTATGTTTAATGGTAAAATAATGGTAATAAAAGTATTGGCTATTATTATTTGTTATTGATAACATAATAATAATTACTAATAATAAACACTAATAACAAACAAATATTAATAACAGTAATAATAATAATTAATTGTAGTATTATTATTAATTGATTGAAATAATAGCATTGACATGTATATGTTTATTGTTAAGTACCCTGGCACTAATCTATTACCTTGTTTCTTAATAAATAAGGTATATTTACAGGTTTAAATAAATCATGATTACTAGTTAACCCATCCAACTATCCAAGCTTAATGTTTTTCAAATATTATTTCATAGTGACATTACTTCTCTTAATTGTTTTATACAATTAACAAATAGTTTTGTTGACTCATTCATACACATGCCCTAAAAACTTAAACATACATTATCTGAATTGATCAATACACAAATATTTGGTTCCTTATTACAACTTATATGATTATCTCACATATTATGCAGTTGTATATTCATACTAGCGTGCATGTGTGAGGTGTGCATGCATGGCGAGTACATGCATAGACTGCACATGTACTATAACCAATCCACCTAAATTCTAGCTGATACTAATAATATTTCATGCAATAGGACAAGTATACAGATATAAGATGATTTTTTTGACATTCGGAGTTATTTAATAGTTATGTTCTTATTAATCAGTCAATCAATATTGGTACCTACCATCACTAATTCGGTATCATAAATGTCCAACCCTCAACAATAATAACTAATATGTCCTCCCACCCTAACATACATCCGCATCCTTCATTTCCTTCCTCTGCTAGTACAAAGTGGATGCCAGTTGTATTGACCTTCCCACACAGAACTTGAGAGTGGTAGCATCAGCTAACTAGCTGACCTAGCCTCTCCTAGTAGGCATCCAATCGTTGTCATCACAAAAACTTGAGGATTGTGTCTTAGTACTTCCCTCCCATGAACTCGGGTATCATAGTGAAATAGGGTTGGAAATACAACCATCCCTCTCAACATACTGGGTCTATACCCCATCAAATCATACTGTGCTACTATCGAGTTTATTGGTACATTTCATCGTATCATCACTTTGGAAATTAAGGCTCTCTTCAAGATATGTATTACATCACACTTCACATCATGTACCCGAATATAACATAGCCCCTATACCCCACGGGTTAGCACTATGCAACCATGCATTCATAAAAATATTAAATAAATAATTGGTTCATATTATCAACATTGTTTCCTTCCATCACATAAAATCATAAAATCAATCGCATCTTGGGTGGGTATCCATGTACAACATCATACACATCACATAGTATCAAGAATTACAAGCATTTATATGTTTTTTTTATGAAATAAAGAAATACGATGATGACTACCACATAGTAATCGCATAAGCATAGTAATTTCATAAAAATGATAACATCATAACATTGTAATCATAGCATAAGCATGATAACATCATAACATCATAATCGGTATATAATAACATATAACATGCCAAAAAAATAGTTTACTCAGTATAGCTAAGTCCACATATAAAAAGTAAATGTAGTGTAATAAGTCTGAAGGTAAACTTGGGGTCTTGGTCAGAAATTATCTTCTTCGGAACTCCATGAAGGCATACCAATAATTGATGACCTCTTTGATCAGATGAAAGGCGCATCAGTCTTCTCTAAGATTGATTTGCGGTCAGGGTATCACCAACTTAGGATTAAAGAAAATGACAATCCTAAGAATTCTTTTCAAACTCGATTCTGACATTATGAGTTCGTAGTGGTACCATTTGGTTTGACCAATGCTCCAGCAGTATTCATGAGTGTCACGTCCCCAACCGTTTACTCGAAGGAGAGGACGCGACTAACATTTATCAACCCAGGCGATCTAAGCCCCATGAACATAATATAAAAATTTCTTTGAAATAAAACATTCATAATTATAAAGAGATGCATAATGGAATGTTCATGATATATACATCGGAAGCAAATATTTCATTCAACACATTCATGCATTCAACATGTTCATGATAATTTCATAATAATTCATAAGAAAATACAGTTGCAAAACTTAAATACACAAGAATACTTATCATTTAAAGAAGCTCATCCCACAACTAGCTATGCCACTGCAATGTTCCACCCAACCATAAGCCAGTGTGCTCTTTCAATCTCTCAGCAACAATGCCACCCCCGAGCTGGGCATGATATTTCCCAAAGAAAGAGGAACACTAGCGAACTTCACCCATAGCCAAGGATACAAATAAAATTCAATCAAGCCAACATAGCTGGGTTTATCAGACTTACATAGGAAGTGGTTTACACTTAGCCAAATTCACATGAGACACAATGAAGTAAAAATATGGGTTTATCAGGCTACCATCCAAGCCATCCTTCCAGTTCAGTTTATCAGGCTATCAAGGAGGTGGAAAGACTGATTGTTAAGCTAGTGAGCTCAACCCCAAAGCTATGAACACCCACACTGGATCTAGCCTGATTTCTAAATAATTACACACCCAACACAAGGAAGCATTCCCTTCTCTACTACATAGTCCCTCAGGCCATGCCTTCCCTTCCAGTGCTATTCAAGGCATACAAAGAAGAAAACCAACCTTCTAGATTGGTTTATGAGGTTCTTTCACTAACCAGGTTTATCAAGCAAGTCTAGACTCTATTTCCATTCCTTCAATAATTTCAAATGCCAAAAATGGATTCACACATAGTGATCTCAGTCATGGGATTTATCAAAATGTAGCAGACACCAGGGATTACATACACACACATAAATTTATGAATTTCTGAACATTGTCGGTGCTAGACTGACTGCTGCAAAATACCAAAATGACAACGTTTGCTGGTCAATTGAATCAAAAAACCAATTCGGATTCAATGAAATCATGTTCAGGAAAACAACTAACACACAGGGGAAAACGTGTGAGAGAAAAATCCATAGAGGAAAACCAAAAACATGAAGGATTCAAATCATTGGACAGGAGAAATTCATGAAAGGTTCAGACTCAAAATCATTTTTGCTTGCTTGCTGCTACGTGAATGCCCAATTGGGTTTCCAAAAACGTTTTGTTCAATCCAAATCGTGAGGGAAGGTGAAACACTGCTGCATGAGGGAAAAGTGTTCGTTTTTGGTGTTTTCTTTCCCAAGAAAATTTTAAAACACTTTTCCAAAATTAGTGCTCTACCCAATTCAAATCTCTTCCCACTCTTCCAATCCCCGACTCCCTCATCCTTTGGAAAAATCATGCCCCCATCTCATTTAGTTGCGTTGACATAGCCAACTGTGGGTTTTAATTAAAAATTGCAATTTAACATGATGTCCAACTTTTTTAATGTTTAGCTAGAATAAAAAAAAATACCATCGGCCCAACTTTAATTGTCGAAACATAACACTAAATCAATGGTGGGGCTTTTTCCTAGCTCCACGCCATGATTATTTACATCATTTTATTTAAATGCAAACAGGGTTAAAATCGGGGTGTTACAATGAGCCTCATGAATAATGTCTTCTGGACGTACTTGGACCACTTTGTTCAGGTCTTTTTAGATGACATTCTTATATATTCTAAGAAGGAGAAGGAGCATGAGGAACACTTGCGGTTCGTATTAACTTTCTTAATGGCACACAAACTGTATGGTAAATTATCGAAGTGTTCCTTCTTCCAAAAGGAGATTCACTACTTAGAGCATATCATCTCAGGAGAATGGATCTCAGTGGACCCAGAAAAGGTGAAGGCCATCGAGGATTGGCCAATTCTAAAGAATGTGCATGAGGTGCATAGCTTCATTGGATTAGCAGGGTATTACTGAATATTTGTGGAAGTGTTCTCCAATATTTCGAAACCCATCACCACCTTGTAGCGAAAGGGAATCTGATATGAGTGGACCAACGAATGTGATATCGCTTTTTCTGAAATAAAGAAATTGCTGACAAGTGCACCAATATTACGGGTACCAGACATGGATAAATACTTCATGGTATGCACCGACACCTCGAAGCAAGGGTTAGGACTAGTTTTAATGTAGGAAGGTGGGGTAATAGCTTATGTATCTCGTAAGTTGAAGCCTCATGATTTGCAATATGCCACACATGATCTAGAATTTGTAGCAGTAATGTTGGCACTAATATTATTGAGACACTACTTTGTTGGTAGGAGTTTCACACTTAAAAAAGATCATCAGAGCTTGCAGTATATTTTTACACAAAGGGATCTGAATACTAGGCAACGACGATGGAGTGAGTTCATGAGTGAGTATGACTTTGTTATCTCGTATATCAAAGGAAAGGAGAATGTGGTGGCAGATGATCTAAGCCAAAGACCGAGTATTTTCTCCTTAATCCCCTTGAAAGTGGATTTGAAGGAGAAACTGCTTGGAAAACTCTTGGGGGATGGTTGGTATATAAAGGTAGCCTCAGATATTCAAAATGGGAAGAAGTTTGAGTCGAAGTATGATGGGTACCATATTGAGGAAGATGGGTTGTTGCGGTATCAAGGGAGGATGTATATCCCTAAATAAGGTGATTTGAGGGAAGCAATCCTTAGTAAGTCCCATATGACACATTATTGTGTGCACCCTGGGGTGAAGAAGATGTATGCAGACATGAAAAAGTTATTCTCTGGCTGTCACATACCCCAATTTTGTAAAATAATGTTATTTGTTTTAATTTGATTCCTAAGACATTACGTTAAATTTAATGCTAAGTAGAAACTGATGACTCGGCAGAGTCAAAAGATGTGGAATGTAATTCTGAATATTTTATTTTTAATAAATAAAAGTGGAGACAACAGCTTGGGAGAGCTAATAATAAGAGTGTTACTGGTTAAACTGGTGGAAGGATCTAGGTGGAGAGCAAAATACAAGTGGCAGCATCCTCAAACACTTCCTATGTTGCAGGTGGCAAGTTCCCTACATTTGGGGTCATGATCCCCCAAGAAAGTGGGATCATAGCAAGTGGCTCAATTAATGACAACTAACCCAAAAAGACCTAGGCAATCTTTTAAAAAGTACCCAATGTAGAGAGCGGAGGATGCTGAGATATTTTCCAGGAGAAGAATCATTCAGGAGGAATGCACTTCAAGGAATTCATTGGGGAAAAGGGAAAACTGTAAGGAAGGTGTTTTGAGAGATAAATTGCAGTAACTTGGTCTAATACAACTTGCTAGTTGAGAGAATTGACTGGTAAGTTCAGGATTGGTATTGAGTCTCAGGACTAGTACTTGATTAATTGCTGCACCTAGTTCCAGCCAGGGAGACCAGAGCAGGATCAGGGGTCCTGAGGAGTCGCTGTTTGAGTGCTCTCCAGGAGTTGGTAGGGAGGAACGACCTCCCATTGTTGTTGTCAACCAAGCTCTAAGAACATGTTCTGCTATTTATTAATTTATGTGTTATTATCTGTGTGTGATTGAATAATGCATTTACAGTTTATGATGTAAAAACTAAGATAGAATATCTTGATTTGTTTAGTAATGAAATTATTCTTAATGGGAAACAAATCCCACCTTTGTTTTTCCCCATCTGGAGTAATCCAGATCGTACTCTAGCACAGGTGGTGTATTTAAATGAAGATAATATGATGTGTATTTAAATAAGATGTTAGCTTGATCAAGAGAATGTTTACTTTTATTTCATTATCAGAAGAAATAGTATTCTATACATGGAGTAGGGTTAGGGTTAGACTTAGATTATGAATGTCAGATTTTAGTAAAAGAAAAAGAAGCTATATCTTTTCACTAACAGAAGTATGTTGGTAGATAAACAGTTCTCTATACAACATTCATTTCTGTAATCTTATTACTTATTTTGAAACCAAAAGAAAAGCATATATTAGTTAAAATAGAGTAGGGTTAGACTAAATAAAAATGCTTTTAACTTTACAGCTTATTTCTTCTAGCTTAGGATAACTAACTACTGTACGTATAGCAACTAAACTGTGAGTAAGAATAGCTAAAATCTTGATTTAATTCTACAGATAAACTAGTTGCTTTCAGAATTTAATTATGCATTGTAATGTAATTAATTCATTCATTTTTATCTAGCTAAGCTTAAACAAGATCTACAACTACTGACCTATCCTCTATAAAATGTTAACAAATATAGAACATAGATAGTTGTTTTTTCTTTTATTTTATAAACGCTAATATTATAACATAAACATGATAATATATAATACAG
This sequence comes from Pseudotsuga menziesii, assembly GCA_001517045.1. Lineage (NCBI taxonomy): Eukaryota > Viridiplantae > Streptophyta > Pinopsida > Pinales > Pinaceae > Pseudotsuga > Pseudotsuga menziesii. The sequence goes on along the minus strand of LPNX010313088.1, from coordinate 403,406 downwards.
AAGGTACTTCTTATAAATTATTTAGTGTAGAAAGTATAAGAATACAACAATAAAATACTATCTTATTATATATCTATAAATAGACAAAGAATAAAGATAAAATAAATAATTGTAGGAACAACATTACTTGCAGGTAAAATAACATTTATCTCACTATAATAAATATTAAGTAATAGACATTTTATACTTAAAATATATAACTATCATTTACATAAATACAACTCTAAGAATAATAAATTACATAAGTTCTGAAAGTTAACAACTACAAAACAATAATTATAACCTTACCTGAATAGAATGAGTTAAGGTAAGTTCGCATAAAAACATTATACAATTACCCTGAATAATTTACAGGTTATAAATTAAATATATTAACTTGCACGAATACAAGTAACAGAACATAGATATGCTCGATTTACCGAGCTTAAATAACAATTTACACAATACAAATAATAAACAAATAAATTACAGTAGTACATTGTATTTTAAAAGTAATTTAAAGAAACAGTAAATACATTTGTTTATATAGCCAAGTTAGGGTAAAACCCTAATATATTAAAAATTTAAAACAGAGGTAAAACCAAAGAGTTTAAGCTCTTCTGATGCCTCTCGGCTTCAAACAAAGTCAACAGAGTATGGTTCTAACAGCCTTCCTTTCATTAATACTTATATATACAAGTAACTATAACAAAATAAAAATTTACAGTTACGGCCTAAGCCGGAAACCCCGCATAAAGCAAGGGTTTTAACATCAATAAGAAACAGTAAATCGAGTAACCAGGTAAACAAAAACCACGAGGGTTTTGCAGGCCACGGTGACCAACCAGTAAATGTCCCATAAGGGACTGGACAAGGAAGAACAGCCATGGGGTATCCAAGGCTTACCCATGAGCAAGCCATTGCCACAACCTCACACCAACCACGTAGAGAGAGATAGGTCAACACCTGTGAACAACGAAGAACATTAATGTTAATAACTTGCTTCAGAATTAAACTATTGTGTATTAAACAAATATGCAAAGATAATAAAAAATGTAAATAATATTTCTTACCTCAAAGCTTCACCGAAACGTAACCACCCACGAGAAGAAGCACCACCACCAGCGTGAAGAGAAGTAAGCCTTTCATCAGCTACAAGGGAGAAGGTATTATTACACAGTATCAACCCATACCGACAGAGAATAGTAGTCACTAGCCAAGCAAGTATGAAAGCTTATGCCACAATAGTTCTTCAAGCAAAAACACAAAACACTGTGAAACCCTATGACCCAGCAAATCTCAAGCTACGAAGCCACGACTCCCTCTTTCGAGCAAAGGAAAAATGGGACTACACAGTCTATTAATATCTGAGCTAAACAAGTAATGAAGGATAAACCCCGGAGGAACAAATAAGCCAGCCCAAGCAGCAACAACATTATTTAAAAATTCCCTTCTCGCGAACGTGCAGCGCAAGCTCACCATGTACAGGAAACAAAGAAGTCGAGCCAGGACACTACCACCGCTAACTTACAGAGCGACAGTGCAGACAGGAACATAGTATCAGAGCGGTCGGAGGCTCGAAGGTGATGGAGGGAATGAGAAGATAGGGTTCAATGCTGTCCTTTTAACTATGTAACACATGGCCACGATGATGCCACGTTTGCCAAGCAAATAATTTGCATGCTGTGGGTATGAGGATATAGTCCCGGTGAACATTCTACCAAGAGTATTATTTCCAATCATTTGTTAATCAGAGGTTCCACCATAACCCATGTTTCCAATGTCAACCTAACATGCACATTGCATGGAAACATAAGAATCATTACTATAAAAACTTTGCCTTAATACTCATCAAAAGTGTGTGTGTTAATACAACCCATTATTATATTTTGGCATGCATTTTCTTTTAAACAATTATAACCTTGGTATTAGTTAATCCTTATAATATGTTATAAAAGGATTTCATAACGTTTATTTCGGTGAGTACATTGCTTACAAACTAGTATTCACTCAACCAAACATTTGAACATAGCAAGGATATAAACAATACTTGACCTAGCACGTTAGGCAAGTAAAGGAGGCATTTTATAAAAGCTTATAGAACTTTAAAACAAGGTTAAACTATAAACTCATTGTGGAACATGGTCTGTTCTTTGACCCCTTGTATTCACACATTGCACCTTCTTTATACATTGCAAAGTATTCGCTCAACCAAAAACCATAACTCTGGCCTAAATTTATACTATATGTTGTTATAAAGGAAGTTTATAGAATCAATCTATGGTAAAAATCCTTTTGTTAATGTTAACCTCAAATGCCTTTGATTTTGTATTTATTAAACTAATAAGGTTTGCATTTGAACATGTTAAGTCTTAAAAATGTTAAGGGGCTTGACATTGGAATTTTAATGTTATCTTAACCATAACTGGATACTACTTTACAAGGAAATTATATGCAGATGAATTGAATTCATCAACACTATGATAGCCTAATTGAAAGTAGTAGGTAATGAGGATATAAGCCCTTTTAAACTCCAAGTTTTGGAAGACGGAGTATTAGTATAGAAATCAATTTTAACTACTGCACTTTACTTTCACATCACAAGTACTAACCAAAATTTATTATGACATAAATGGTTATGATCACTTTTTAAAATAGATCCTTAATGTAATAATGTTGCCATCTTTAGTCTACTTGTAAAGAAAGATTAAGGCGTGTGCACACGACGATCATGGAAAACAATGGTAAACATCGCAGAGTTTGGTACTCAATAAAAACTATAAACTACAACTAGAGAAAGAGAGCAACTGTCACCAACACAGATAGGACTGAATCTCGTATTCCATGACGTATTTAAAAAGAATAATGATTTAATGATTTTACCTCATAAAGCAGTTGAAATTGAAAGGCATTTATATTCTTTTTCTGAGCTATTATTTTTGCGACGAAAAAATTATCTGAATGCTTTAGGATTATTGACAGGCAGCACCAGATCTTCTTACCTGTAAGTCTATAAGAGCAGGTAAACTTTCTACGTTAGCTCAAAGCTAAGTAAGCCCCAGAACACCAAGACAGTTCCACCTTGTGGTCGCAAAGAAAAACAGGTCATTAAACTGAAAAAGAATTATTCTATAAGATAAACATAATCAAGTAGATAATTCAGTTTACAAAATCATTAACATATAACTAATTAAAATAATTTAGCTGACTGCATTAATGAAGATTATCTGTATTTTCAAAATTTTAAATTTTTCAGAAAATTTGGGACTTTGACATGTGGTATCAGAGCACAAGGTTCAAAGACTAGGCCTTGATGCAGCCCAACTAGCTTTCATAGAACAGTAAATTAAAATAATATGCTAACATATATATGTTTTTATGTTAATAACATAAAATTTCTTTTTTCTTAAGTTTAACAGGCGGGTATGGAACAGCTGGGAGAGTATGCACCGGAGGAGTCTCCAGATACAGAAACAAGAAATTTGCCTAGAGAACCTATATTAGAAGGTGTGACTGCCACTTCCTCAGAGCTGTTACAGACGGTAAAAGATTTAAAAACTGAAATGGAATCAGTAAAGAGGGAGAATGAAAGGATCCTTAAGGCTCAGGAATAATTGAACCAAATTTTAGTAGAAAAGTTCCAAACTGAAGGAAGAAGTAGAAGGTCAGAATCTGAGGATGTTAGTCATCAAAGAAGATCCAAAAAGATGAAGCTGAAAAAAACTAAAAGCAGTTCATCATTTGAAGGTTTTGGTGAACGACAAAGTTACCATACTACTAGTGACAGTAGTGAAAATGATTTGTATGACAAAAAGAAGAAATACAAACCATATGAAGAAATTTCAGGGGAGTTTAAAAAGATAAAGCCCCCAACTTTTAATGGAGAGACTAAGAAAGGGGAGGAAGCAGAGTCCTGGTTATCCGGGATGAAGAAGTATTTTCATATATATAATTATTCTAATCAGTTAAAGAAAATGATGGTAATATATAACCTCTCAGGAAAAGCTAACATATGGTGGAAGGACTTGAAGAGAGTCAAGGGTATAAGAGAAAAAAAAGTTAATTGGAGTACCTTTAAAATAAATTTCAAGAAGAAATTTCTTTCTGAGCAGTATTACGAGGAAAGAGCTAAAGATTTTTATGAATTGAAGTTAGGTTCAATGACCATGAAGGATTTGAACAACAAATTCTTAAGTTTACTTAGCTATGTACCCTACCTAGTAGACAAGAAACAGAAAGTACAGCGATTTCTTAGCTGTCTACCATATCATATCAAAGACAGAATTGAATATGATAACCCGAAGACTTTGGAGGAAGCTATGAGGAAGGCTAATTTTTGTTTTGAGCAGAACCGGAAGAAAGAAGGCTTGTCCAACTAGAAGGCTAAGAAAAATAACAATCAGGCCGAATTTAAGAAAAAGGAATTTGTACCCCATAGGAATTTCAAGAATAATAAGACCAAAAATTATTCTAACAACAAGAGTTTTCAGGGAAATAGGAATGGTACTTCCAACAATTCGAATAATTTTAAGGGCAAAGAAGCTGCAAATAACCATGGAAAATTTACCAAGAGTTTTGAACGTAAAGAGTCTATTAAGTGCTGGGAATGTAACGGCCCGCACTATGCCTCGGTCTGTCCAAACCGAAAAAATATTGCTAACAATATTCATACTGTACAAGAGGAGATGACCGTTGGGGAATAGCAAGGAGCATGCCCAGAATTAACACGGTTTTAGAGAACCGCCAAGATGACTATCAGACTTCCATGGTGGAAGTAGAAGGTATGATTAAACAGACCCCTGTAACCATTTTAATTGATCCAGGAGCTAGTCTCATTTATATTGCACCTCAGATAGTGGAAAAATGTAAGTTGTCTGTTGATAAGTTTGAGAATCCTTGTTTAGTTCAAGTAGCCATTGGGGCTAAAAGAAAAGTAACTGGTTTTGTGAAAGAATGTGCTTTACTTATGGATGAATTTAAAACTACAGTTAAGCTTAATGTTTTTCCACTTGGCTCATATGATTTGCTGATTGGTATGGACTGGTTAGAATAGCATAAGGTAATTTTAAATTGTTACGATAAAACTTTCACGTGCTTAAATAGTGATGAACAACCAGTAAAGGTTAAGGGTATTCCTAGAAAAACTATAATAAGGCATATTTCTGCTTTGCAACTTAAAAGAGCTGTTAGAAAAGGATGTAAATCCTGTGCAATAACTATTACAGACGAGGAAGGTAAAACTGAAACAGATAAGTTAACAATAGAAAATATTCCTGTTTTAAAAGAATATACTGACGTATTTCTAGAAGAAATTCCAGGATTACCTCTAAAGAGGGAATTGGATTTAACCATTGAACTGGTACGAGGTGCGGTACCTAGTTCAAAATCCCCTTATCGAATGAACATTTTAGAACTTAATGAGCTAAAATCACAGTTAAAAGAGTTAATTGATAAAAAGTACATTCGACCTAGTGTGTCTCCCTTAGGGGCACCGGTCATCTTTGTTAAAAAGAAAGATGGAACCTTGTGATTATGCATAGACTACCGTCAGCTAAACAAGATGACTATTAAAAATAGATATCCGTTGCCCCGCATAGATGATCTGTTTAATCAACTGCGTGGAGCCACGATGTTTTCGAAGATAGATTTGAGGTCAGGATATCATCAAGTAAGAATTAAATATGAAGATATCTTTAAGACAGCCTTTAGAAAAAGATATGGACACTACGAGTTTGTCGTAATGCCATTCGGGCTTACTAATGCCCTAGCTATGTTTATGTGCTTAATGAACAATATAATGCATAAGTATTTAGATAAGTTTGTGGTCATGTTTATCAACAACATCCTAATTTACTCTAAAATGGAAGAAGAACATAAAGAACACCTAAAAATTATTTTGCAAGAGTTGCGAGAACATCAACTCTTCGCGAAGTTTAGTAAGTGTGACTTCTTTAAGGATAAAATTCAGTATCTAGGTCACGTAGTGACCAAGGAAGGAATTTCAGTAGATCCTGAAAAGATACGGGCAATCGAAGATTGGCCGGTTCCTAAAGATGTAATGGATGTTAGGTCGTTCATGGGAATTACTGGGTATTACCAGAGATTCATTGAAGTCTTTTCAATGATAGAAAACCTGATAACTTCTTTGCAAAAGAAAGGCAAGAAATTTGATTGGAACTCAAAATGTGAAGAAAGTTTTAAGAAGTTAAAAACCTTATTGACTAGTGCACCTATTCTAAGAATAGCAGATCCTAATAAGGACTTCGTAGTTTGCATGGATGCCTATAATGATGGCTTAGGCGGTGTTCTGACTCAAGAAGGTCATGTCATCGCCTATGAGTCTAGAAAGTTAAAAATTCACGAAAAGAATTATGCAACTTATGATCTAGAACTAGCAGCTGTTATACACGCCTTAAAAATGTGGCGACATCATTTAATTGGTAGAAAATTTATTTTAATGACTGATAATAAATGTCTGAAATATCTTCTAGATCAACCTAATTTAAACGCTAAACAAGCTAGGTGGTTAGCTTTCTTAAGCGAGTATGACTTTGAAATCCAGCATATAAAGGGTAAGGAAAATAAGGTGGCTGATGCATTAAGTAGAAACACTAAGCTGAACTTTACAACAGTAATTAGCACTTATGTTTCAGATTTAAATAAACAGCTTAAATAATGGGTAAAACAAGATGAACTTGATAAAAAATTGCAAATTATAGCTAAGGAAGAACCTACAAAACGCTTAATAAAAGGTTATAGTTTAAATGAAAATGAATTTTTATTATTTGAAGATAAACTGTATGTACCTAATGTGCCTATGGTTAAGTTTTTAATTTTGGGTGAATTCCATAAAACATCATATTCAGGTCACCCAGGTTATCAAAAGACTATAACCATTCTAAGAAAATATTATTTTTGGCCAAATATGAAAACTGAAGTAGCTGAATACATTGCAAGGTGTTTAGAATGTCAACAGGTGAAAACCGAACACCAACATCCAGCTGGTCTGCTACAACCTTTACCTATTCCTAGCCGGAAATGGGAAGCGATTAGCTTAGATTTTATTACTGGACTGCCTAGAAATCAAAATTAAAATGACTCTATTATGCTAGTGGTTAATAAGTTAAGCAAGGAATCACATTTTATTCCTGTTAAAACTACTTACAAGGCTGCCAATATAGCTTATATCTTCTTAAAGCAGATTTTTCGGTTACATGGAGTACCAAAGGTTATAATCTCAGACAAAGATCCTAAATTAATAGGAAACTTTTGGAATTCCTTGTTTAAAGGATTAAATACAACATTGAATTTCAGTACTTCCTTCCATTCTCAAACAGATGGACAAACTAAAAGAGTAAACTAGGTGTTGGAGGATTTATTGAGGATGTATGTGAAAGATCAGCCAGGTAAGTGGGAAGACTATTTACATCTAGCAAATTTTGCATATAACAATAACTATCAGTCGTCAACTAAATTTAGTCCATTTGAAATTTTATATGGACGAAAATGCAACACTCCTATCTCTTGGAATAATCCAGTAGATAGATTAGTGTTAGGACCAGAATTGTTGAAAGAAATGGAGGAAATTGTGAAGCAAGTGTAGGGAAATTTGAAGGTGGTACAGGATCGGCAAAAGAGCCAAGCAGACTTGAAAAGAACTCCAAAGGAGTTCCAGGTAGGTGAACATGTGCTCATCAAGGTAAGGCCCAAGAAAATCTCTCTAAGACTGGGGAGTTGTGCAAAGTTGGCACCACGTTACTGTGGTCCATTTGAAATTTTATCTAGGATTGGCCAAGTAGCCTACTAACTAGCATTGCCACCTAACTTAAAAGTACATAATGTTTTTCATATCTCTATTTTAAAGAAGTATGTTCATGATGCTACTCATGTGGTTGATTGGAATGTTGCATAGGTGGAACCAAAAGGAGAAATTCTAGTGGAACCGGACTGTATTCTCAAGAGGAGGAAAATTACACTTCGGAATCGCACCATTGGACAGGTAAAGGTGCAATGGAAGCACCTTAGTCCTGAAGAAGCTACCTGGGAATTGTAAAGTAAGATGCGGGAAGCATACCCAAATCTGTTCCAAGGGACTGCGGAGGATGAAGAATAAATAACATCGAGGATGATGTTACATTTTAAGGGGGTGTGTATGTCACATACCCCAATTTTGTAAAATAATGTTCTTTGTTTTAATTTGATTCTTAAGACATTATGTTAAATTTAATGCTAAGTAGAAACTGATGACTCAGCAGAGTCAAAAGATGTGGAATGTAATTCTGAATATTTTATTTTTAATAAATAAAAGTGGAGACAACAGCTTGGGAGAGCTATTAATAAGAGTGTTACTGGTCAAACTAGTGGAAGGAACTAGGTGGAGAGAAAAAGACAAGTGGAAACATACTCAAACACTTCCTATGTTGCAGGTGGCAACTTCCCTACATTTGGGGTCATGATCCCCCAAGAAAGTGGGATCAAAGCAGGTGGCTCAATTAATGACAACTAACCCAAAAAGACCTAGGCAATATTTTAAAAAGTACCCAATGTAGAGAGCTGAGGCTGCTGAGATATTTTCCAGGAGAAGAATCATTCAGGAGGAATGCACTTTAAGGAATTCATTGGGGAAAAGGGAAAACTATAAGGAAGGTGTTTTGAGAGATAAACTGCAGTAACTTGGTCTGATACAACTTGCTAGTTGAGAGAATTGACTGATAAGTTCAGGACTGGTATTGAGTCTCAGGACTAGTACTTGATTAATTGTTGCACCTAGTTCCAGCCAGGGAGACCAGAGAAAGCTCGGGGGTCCTGAGGAGTCGTTGTTTGAGCGCTCTCCAGGAGTTGGTAGGGAGGAATGACCTCCCATTGCTGTTGTCGACCAAGATCTAAGAACAGGTTCTACTATTTATTAATTTCTACGTTATTATATGTGTGTGATTGAATAATGCATTTACAGTTTATGATGTAAAAACTAGGATAGAATATCTTGATTTGTTTAGTAATGAAATTATTCTTAATGGGAAACAAATCCCACTTGTGTTTTTCCCCATCTAGAGTAATCCAGATCATACTCTAGCACAGGTGGTATATTTAAATGAAGATAGTGTCAGGTCCCCATGCTTCTGATCGGCGAAGAGGACGTGGCTACCAACTTCAATCACCCGGGCTAACTGCCCATGAACATGTACAGGCTTAAACATTACATAAAACAGAATGCTTAAACATGCATAGGTGCAATTATTTACCAAGCACAGCAGAAAACAACATTCGTTCAAACAAGCATTCTTTCAACATGTTCATCTCATTTTTAATTAACAGCAGATATAGAATTGCAGAGGTAAAATACACAAGATCACTTATCTTATGATGAACTCGATCCGTAACCAGCTACATCGCTAAAATGTTCCACCCAACCATAGGCCAGCGTGCTCCTTAATCTCTCAGCAACGCTGCCACCCCCGAGCTGGGCATGATTCTCCAAGGAATAAGCGAACTAGCAAGCTTAAACATAGCCAGGGATATACAGAACACAGCCAAGCCAACACAGTTGGGTTTATCAGGCCATTAAGGAGCTGGAGAAGGAAAATTGCCAAGCTGGTGAGCTCATCACAGAGCCAATAGCACCTACACCAGAACTAGCCTGACCACTAAGACACCCAAACACACCCAACACAAGGAATCAGTCCCTTTTCTACTACACAGTCCCTCAGGCCCTGCATTCCCTTCCAGTGCTACTCAGGGGTGATGGAGAAGAAGGCCATCCCTCTAGCACTATCTGTGCGGTTTCCAGCCACCAGGTTTATCAAGCAAATCTAATCCAACATCCCTGCTCCTCTCACAGTCCGAAGACCAACCATTGCACTCCGGCAATTAATTTAGCTATCACAGCTTAAACCAGGGAAAAACGAATTCTGAGTCATTCTTGGCCCTATCGTGGCCAAAATGACTCTTTAAACGAAATCACAACATCCCCGAAGATGTAAGGAAGACCACGGCAACACAGCCAACAACGTGGGAAAAATAACAGTGCTGAAATGTATCAGGGAGTACAACTTACAGCAAACATGGGGAATACAGCTTGTCCTGGGCAACAGAACCACTGAGAAAACATAGAAGGACCACACAGAGAAAGAGAGAAATACCAAATTTCGACAGCCCCAGCATCCATGATTTCGTAGAGAAAGAATGATGTGGTAAAACCCAGAAATTCCTGTGCGTGAGAGGAACAATCAGACCCCGTGAGGAACTAGCAGCTCTTCCTGGGCGCGTGGGTGAACAACAACAACTGAGAGGACGTGGAATTTGATGTGCGTGAGTAACAGCAACAAATTCCCTGCGTGAAGATGAACAACAATGGGGAGGATGCGAATTGCAAGTTTTCAGCGTTTCGCAACTCGTGGGGAGGAATAAAAATCTGCGTGGGTGAAGAGTGCGTTTTTCCTTTCCATTCAGAAGTCAACTATGGGTGGAGTGTGCATGGGGGCAAGGAATGACAGTCCTGCCACACCCATTCCTAGACAATAACTGCCTCAACTGCCAGCAGAGATTCTTAAATGAAAGTGGTTGGGAGTAAAACAAGGGAAGAAGACACATGGGTTTTTCCCCTTTTGGCTCAAGGTTGACAAATTCTCCCCCCACATCCTTATCCTTGGGAAAATCATGCCCCATTCGATTTAGTTGCCGCGACCGTAGCTGGTTGTGTTCATTTTAATTATATATGCATATTTACATGATGACCAACATAATATATGCCGCATGCCTCGATAAACCATCGGTGACAAATTTAAATCCTAAACATAACGTGACCGATCAATGGTGGGGCCTTAGCCTTTAGCTCCACACCATGATCATTTACAATATATACATCATGTACATTTAATGAAACGGGGTCAAAACCGGGACATTACAGATAGTATGATGTGTATTTAAATAAGATGTTAGCTTGATCAAGAGAATGTTTACTTTTATTTCGTTATCAGAAGAAATAGTATTCTGTACATGGAGTAGGGTTAGGGTTAGACTTAGATTATGAATGTCAGATTTTAGTAAAAGAAAAAGAAGCTATATCTTTTCACTAACAGAAGTATGTTGGTAGATAAACAGTTCTCTATACAACATTTATTTCTGTAATCTTATTACTTATTTTGAAACCAAAAGAAAAGGATATATTAGTTAAAATAGAGTAGGGTTAGACTAAATAAAAATGCTTTTAACTTTACAGTTTATTTCTTCCAGCTTAGGATAACTAACTACTGTATGTATAGCAACTAAACTGTGAGTAAGAATAGCTAAAATCTTGATTTAATTCTAGAGATAAACTAGTTGGTTTTAGAATTTACTTATGGATGGTAATGTAATTAACTCATTCATTTTTATCTAGCTAAGCTTAAACAAGATCTACAACTACTAACCTATCCTTTATAAAATGTTAACAAATATAGAACATAGATAGTTGTTATTTCTTTTATTTTATAAACGCTAATATTATAACATAAAGAGGATAATATAGAATATAGAAGGTACTTCTTATAAATTATTTAGTGTAGAAAGTATAAGAATACAACAATAAAATACTATCTTGTTATATATCTATAAATAGACAAAGAATAAAGATAAAATAAATAATTGTAGGAACAACATTACTTGCAGGTAAAATAACATTTATCTCACTATAATAAATATTAAGTAATACACATTTTATACTTAAAAGATGTAACTATCAGTTACATAAATACAACTGCAAGAATAATCAATTACATAAGTTCTGAAAGTTAACAACTACAAAACAATAATTATAACCTTACAAGAATAGAATGAGTTAAGGTAAGTTCGCATAAAAACATTATACAGTTACCCTAAATAATTTACAGGTTATAAATTAAATATATTAACTTGAAGGAATCCAAGTAACAGAACATAGATATGCTCGATTTACTGAGCTTAAATAACCATTTACACAATACAAATAATAAACAAATAAATTACAGTAGTACATTGTAATTTAAAAGTAATTTAATGAAACAGTAAATACATTTGTTTATATAGCCAAGTTAGGGTAAAACCCTAATATATTAAAAATTTACAGCAGAGGTAAAACCAAAGAGTTTAAGCTCTTCTAATGCTTCTCGGCTTCAAACAAAGTCAACAGAGTATGGATTTAACAACCTTCCTTTCATTTATACTTATATATACAAGTAACTATAACAAAATCAAAATTTACAGTCACGGCCTAAGCTGGAAACCCCGCATAAAGCAAGCGTTTTAACATCAATAAAAAACAGTAAACCAAGTAACCAGGTAAACCAAAACCATGAGGGTTTTGCAGGCCACGGCGACCAGCCAGCAAATGTCCCATAAGGGACCGGACAAGGAAGAACAACCATGGGGTATCCAAGGCTTCACCATGAGCAAGCCATTGCCACAACCTCACACCAACCACGCAGAGAGAGACAAGTCAACACCTGTGAACAACGAAGAACATTAATAATAATAACTTGCTTCAGAATTAACCTATTGTGTATTAAACAAATATGCAAAGATAATAAAAAATGTAAATAATATTTCTTAGCTCAAAGCTTCACCGAAACATAACCACCCACGAGAAGAAGCGCCACCACCAGCGTGAAGAGAAGTAAGCCTTTTATCAGCTGCAAGGGAGAAGGTATTATTACACAATATCAACCCACAGTGACAGAGAATAGTAGTCATCGGCCAAGAAAGTATGAAAGCTTAGGCCGCAATAGTTCTTCAAGCAAAAACACAGAACACTGTGAAACCCTATGACCCAGCAAATCTCAAGCTACGAAGCCACGACTCCCTCTTTCGAGCAAAGGAAAAATGGGACTACACAGTCTATTTATCTCTGAGCTAAACAAGTAATGAAGGATAAACCTCTGAGGAACAAATAACCCAGCCCAAGTAGAAACAACATTATTTAAAAATTTCCTTCTCCTGAACGTGCAGGGCGAGCTCACCATGTACAGGAAACAAAGAAGCCGAGCTGAGAGACTACCGGCGCTAAATTATAGAGCGATAGTGCAGACAAGAACATAGTATCAAAGCGGCTGAAGGCCTGAAGGCGGTGGAGGGAATGACAAGCTATGGTTCAATGCTGTCCTTTTAACTACGTAACACATGGCCACAATGATGCCACATTCACCAAGCAAATAATTTGCATGCTGTGGGTATAAGCATATAGTCTTGGTGAACATTCTACGAAGAGTATTATTTCCTATCATTTGTTAATCGGAGGTTCCACCATAACCCATGTTTCCAATGTCAACCTAACATGCATGTTGCATGGAAACATAAGAATCATTACTATAAAAACTTTTCCTTAATACTCATCAAAAGCGTGTGTGTTAATACGACCCGTTATTATATTTTGGCATGCATTTTCTTTTAAACAATTATAACCTTGGTATTAGTTAAGCCTTATAATATGTTTTGAAAGGATTTCATAACGTTTATTTTGGTGATTACATTGCTTACAAACTAGTATTCACTCAACCAAACATTTGAACATAGCAAGGATATAAACAATATTTGACCTAGCACATTATGCAAGTAAAGGAGGCATTTTATAAAAGCTTATAGAACTTTAAAACAAGGTTAAACTATAAAATCATCATGGAACGTGGTCTGTTCTTTGACCCCTTGTATTCACACATTGCACCTTCTTTATACATTGCAAAGTATTCGCTCAACCAACAACCATAACTCTGGCCTAAATTTATACTATATGTTGTTATAAAGGAAGTTTATAGAATCAATCTATGGTAAAAATCCTTTTGTTAATGTTAACCTCAAATGCCTTTGATTGTGTATTTATTAAATTGATAAGGTTTGCATTTGAACATGTTAAGTCTTAAAAATATTAAGGGGCTTGACATTGGATTTTAATGTTATCTTAACCATAACTGGATACTACTTTCCAAGCAAATTATATGCAGAAGAATTGAATTCATCAACACTATGACAGCCTAATTGAAAGTAGTAGGTAATGAGGATATAATCCCTTTTAAACTCCAAGTTTTGGAAGATGGAGTATTAGTGTAGAAACTGATTTTAACTACTGCACTTTACTTTCACATCACAAGTAGTAACCAAAATTTATTATGACATAAAGTGTTATGATCACTTTTAAAAATAGATCCTTAACGTAATAATCCTGCCATCTTTAGTCTACCTGTAAAGAAAGATTAAGGGGTGTGCACACGACGATCATGGTAAACAATGGTAAACATCGCAGAGTTTGGTACTCAATAAAAACTATAAACTACAACTAGAGAAAGAGAGCAACTATCACCAACACGGATAGGACTAAATCTCGTATTCCATGATGTCTTTAAAAGGAATAATGATTTAATGATTTTACCTCATAAAGCAGTTGAAATTGAAAGGCATTTATATTCTTTTTCTGAGCTATTATTTTTGCGACGAACAAATTATTTGAATGCTTTAGGATTATTGACAGGCAGCACCAGATCTTCTTACCTGTAAGTCTTTAAGAGCAGGTAAACTTTCTGCATTAGCTCAAAGCTAAGTAAGCCCCAAAACACCAAGACAGTTCCACATTGTGGTCGCAAAGAAAAACAAGTCATTAAACTGAAAAAGAATTATTATATAAGATAAACATAATCAAGTAGATAATTTAGTTTACAAAATCATTAACATATAACTAATTAAAACAATTTAGCTGACTGCATTAATGAAGATTATCTGTATTTTCAAAATTTTAAATTTTTCGGAAAATTTGGGACTTTGACACTGGCCCAGTGTGAAGAGCAATGTATTTGATTTTGTTTCAAAATTCCTAGAGTGTTAGCAATTCAAGGAAGATCATCGACACCCAGCCAGTCTCTTATAGCCTCATGATATTCCCATGACTAAATGGGAAGTAATTTCCATGGACTTCGTTGTGGGATTTCCACTCACATCCTCAAGACATAATGTTATACTGGTGGTGGTCGACAAAATGACCAAAAGTTCCCACTTCATTCCAGTCAGAGACACTTATGATGTGACAGATGTAGCAAGGGTATTCATAAATGAAATTGTGCACTTTCATGGAGTTCTGAAGAAGATAATTTCTGACTGAGACTCTTAGTTTACCTCCATATTTTGGACACATTAGGGATCCAACTAAACTTAAGCTCAGCTTATCATCACGAGATAGATGGGAAGACAGAGAGGGTGAATTAGGTGATGGAGGACATGCTTAGGATGTATGTTATGGATTAGCAGACATATTGGGACAAATATCTTCCTCTAGTGGAGTTTACATATAACAATAGTCATCATAGCTCCATTGTTATGAATCCATATCAAGCATTGTGTGGGCAAACTTGCAAGACTCCACTCATTTGGGATAGGATGGAGGACTGTGTTTTAGTTGGACCTAAGTTGCTTCAGGAGATGGAAGAGCAAGTGGTACAAATTAGGAAGCGGATGAAAGAAGCACATGATAGACAAAGGAATTATGCCGATGCACACAAAACTAATAGAAGTTATGAGGTAGGGTATCATGTATTTATCCTCATTTGACCAAATAAAAGTACCATCTAGTTTGGAAAGGGGACCAAGTTGTCACCTCACCTCATAGGGCCATTCGATATTCTTGAATGAATCAGACCAATAGCTTATCGTCTTGCACTGCCACCCAACTTCCACAGAACTCATAATGTATTTCATGTTTCAATATATTGACATTACATACCTGATGAGGCTCATAAAATTCATTAGAAGGACTTGCAGGTCTTGGATGAGGGAACCTTCATGGTTGAACCGTTACGTATACTAAATCGTAGGGTTTGACAGCTTCGTAGTCGCCACGTGGCCCAAGTTAAGGTCCAGTTGGACAAGTATAGCTCAGGATATGCTATCTGAGAGGACGCAGAGACTATGCATTGAGATTTTCCCTCACTATTTTGAATATAACTTTGGGGTGAAGTTTCTCGAAGGGTGGGTGTATGTAACACCCCATATTTTGACTTAGGCATGTTTATCACTTAGTGCTCAACCCAGGAGGTTGAGCACTACACACATCTCAAATCCATGAAAACAGACAGACGAAGAGACCCGAAAGCAAGGGATGTAAGTGAACCTGACGATGAAGAGCAAAGAGAAGAAGCTGCACCTATGCAGGAGACACTAGAGTTAAGATATTTCATATCTATTCTGAGAGCAACTTCAAGGCTGAGACCGAAGTTTCCTACTTATGATGGAGGTCTCGTCACGGAGCATCTCATTAACTGGATCAGTGAGCTGGATAAGTACTTTGAGTACGATGAGGTAGAAGAATACAAGAGAATCAGATTGGTTATGACGAGGTCCAAGAGGCATGCATCCTTGTGGTGGGATACTGTGAAAATAGAAAGAAGAAGGAAGAATAAGCCATTGATAAAAAGCTGGGATAGAATGGTGGCAAAGATGAGGGATAAGTTTTTGCCCAAATATTACCAGTAAATTCTGTATGGACAGATATAGAACCTTAGGAAAATATTGTTAACAGTGAGAGATTACACTGAAGAGTTCTACAAAGTAAACCTAAGGGTTGGATATGTGGAAGAGTCAATAGATAAGGATGCTAGATATGTGAATGGTCTAAGGATGGATATCCAAGAAGAGATCAGCATGATATCACCTAGAACTATGAAGGAGGTGTATCAATGTGCCATAAGGGTAGAAGAAAAGATAACGAGGAAGCCGAGCTTCAATAGAGGTCATGGTTCAGCTAAAGGAAGAGGGAAAGCTACTGGAAGAGGAATATTTGGACCACAGAGAGGAGAGTCGAGTAACTCTAACCAAAAAGAGTAGCATGGTAGAGGAGGGGATTCTAGCATAAGAGATATTTACCAAGGTGGTAGAGGTAGAGGACGAGGAAAATAAGCTGTCGTTAGATGCTATAAATGCAACCATTTGGGGCATAAGTCATTTAAATGTCTAGGGAATGAAGGCATAGGATAGAGAGGAGATTATGTAGCTCAGAATGAGAAGCAACAAGAATAGTCAATTGTAGAGGAAGTCTTGCCAGAGACACGAGAGTCATTGATGATGAATAAAGTATTGTTGAAACCTGAGAAGGAGCAAACAGAGCCTGCTCAAAGGAAATATTTATTCAGGACTATGTGTAAAGTCCAAGGGAAGTGTTGTAAGAAGGTGATTAACAGTGGGACTACTGAAAATATTGTTTTCACGGATATGGTGGAGAAGCTAAGTTTAAATAATTGCAACCATCATGTTCCATACAAAGTATCTTGGTTAAATAGAGGACATCAAATCCTGGTGAGTGTGCAGTGTGTAGTTGATTTCCAAATAGGTCCATATAAGGACAAGATTCTATGTGATGTGATGCCCATGGATGTTTGTCATATACTGTTAGGAAGACCGTGGAAATTTGATAAGAAAGTAAACCATGATGGTAGTATTAATCTGTCACAGTAATCTAGGGACTAAAACACAGTCTCATCAAATATTAATAACAAAAGGCATGAAAATGCTGTAATAGTGCTACAAAATGAGTATTTGCTCTGTATATTCACAAAAAGAATGAGTAAATCAATACAATGATCATGCTGCAAGCATGAATGACAAATTAATTCAAATTCCCAAGGAGGTCATTCGAATTGAATGAGTGAGTCTAGCTTAATTGAATGTAAGCCACAACCAACACTCAAGTTAACCACTAATCAAAACCCTAATTGACTCAACTGAGCCCTAACTGAAGTCGGAGTGCAATAAATGACTGATTCTAATGGAAATTAGCTCAAACACATGTCTCTGCAATCCAACCAACAAGTGGTAGTGCATCAATGACTCCAATGAACCCCGATGAGGTTAACTGAAGTGTAACTGACCATCATAAGTGGTTGGAGGCGTCCCTATTGACTCCAGTTCATTAAATAATCAATTTAATGAAGGAAGGTGCCTTCATTGCTCTATTTAACTAATTGTAACCATCATTTAGTAATATGGGGCATTAATGACACTCAGATCACCCCCGGAGTGATCCAGTTAGCCTCCCTGAATGTAGGAGAAGGCTAAGTTAGCCTCCTTGACTGAAGGTAGACATGGGTGTGATATAGCTGATGTCATCCAGTGCTCCATTGATGTCAATTAAGTTAGTAAAACTTAGGATAGTTGTTTAACTAGGAAAAATTGACCAAATTGAGTGTGTATGGTGGTAAATGTCTCCAACACCCCCCCTTAAGATATACTCAGGAGGAGTAGAAAAAATAAAATGCATAAAAATGCTAGGGCCCCAGCAGCTAATGCCATAGGTCACCCTGTACAATGCTGAAACTGAAACAATGCTAAAAAACAAACTAAGTGGGGAAAAGAAGGAAAACCCAGTGGGAAACACCCCCCCGTCAAGCTAAACACTGAAAATAGTATGATCACCCTGATGGACTCACCCCCAATAGTGAACAGAGGTAAGTGAACTTATTTTCTGAAAATTTCTTGGTGAAGATGTCTACAATCTACTCATCAGTCGGGAGTATTGCAGAATGATGGTCCTGTCATGCACTAGCTCCCTGATATAGTGCATGTGCATCTCTACATGCTTGGTCCTCTACCTGGTAACTGGATCTGTGGATATATTAATAGCACTTTTTTAGTCACAAAATAGGACAGTGGACAAATTACTACCAATATCAAACTCTGAAAGAATGCCTTGCAACCGAACTACTTGGATGCAAGCATTCACTGCTCCTTGATACTCAGCCTCTACTGAAGATAATGCTATGGAAGCCTATTTTTTGCTAGACCAGAAAATGGGGCCACAACAAAACATGAAGACATATCCAATAGTATACTTCTGATTAATAAAATCACCCACCCAATCAGAATCTGTGTATCCAACCAGCTCTAGCTCGGAGTCTGCAACATAGTGAATGTCGTAGGTCCTGGTTCCCTGAATATACTGGAGGATCCTTTTGGATGCCTTCCAATGAATATCATGAGGCTACTGCATGTATCTTGATATAGTATTCATTCATGGAATAACATATATCAGGCTGAGAATGTGTCAATTACAACAAGCTACGAATCAGTTGTCGATAGATAGTGCAGTCCATGGGAGGTGTGCTTTTTCCTTCTTCAAGGCTAATCCCTGAAAGGAATAGGAATGGTGCAGGCCTATATTCAGCCATATTAAACTTGAATAATAGGTATGATATGTATTTTTATTGAGTGACCACTATCCCGTCAGAATTTTGCTCAATTTTAATCCCCAAAAAATTGTTTTAAGAGCCCCAAATCGCCCATTTCAAAGGCATTATGGAGAGCAGTTTTGATGGCTGAAATAGAAGCAAATGTGCTACCTGTGATCAGTAAGTCATCAACATATAAAAAAATAATAATAAAATTACCATCAGACTTCTGTATATACACATTTGGATCTGATCTACACCTTTGGAAGTTTTGCGAGAGAAGAAAGGCATTCATCTTGGAATACCACTCTCTTGGGGCCTGTTTTAACCCGTATGGTGACTTCTTTAGCTTGCAAACCAAAGATGGATCAGAGATGCATCACTCAGGATGTTTCATATATATCTCCACATGAATATCTCCATGTAGAAAGGATAACTTAAGATCCATATGATGCACTTCTCAGTGCTTAAATGCTGAAATTGCCAAAAATAGGCGGATTGAGTCCATTTTTGCAACTGGTGCAAAGGTTTCATGGTAGTTCACACCTTGGACCTGAGAGAAAAATTTTGCCACCAGACTTGCCTTATATTTGTAGGTTCTTCCATCAGTAGAAAACTTGGTCTGAAACACCAACTTGCATTGAACCAATTTCCTTCCTGGAGGAAGAGAAACTAGCTCCCAAGTAGTGTTTTTCTGAAGAGAATTCATCTCTTCATCCATGGCAACTTGCCATCTCGGATCCTTCCGAGCATGGTAGTAGGATTTTGGTTCTCAACTAATCATCAAATAACAAGTTTCAGACAGAAAATTATCAGGACACAAGAGAGCAATACCTTCTCTTTGGAAATCATACTGGTTTCTCCTTGGATCACCCGAATTTCCAATGTTATCTCCTGCGGAGAAGAGTGTCTGTCAGGGCCATGTGGGAAGATGATTTTGTACTTTAGGTTCTGATTCAGAGTCTAACGTTTTCTATACACTGATATCAGAAATAATAGGATCCAAATCAAGTTCATCACCCCCATTTTAATCATCCAAATATTTAGTAGAACACGAAGGAAATTCAACAGTTTTCTCCTTCACTAGTTCCACCTCCTGAAGAGGCTCATCGAAATTGACACTCCTTTCGATGATGATTTGTTTTGTTTTGATATCTAGCAGATTGAAACCTTTTGATTCATTAGGATACCCAATAAATATAAATTCTATGTTTTTTGGTTGCAAATCCCTCCTTTTATCAATTGGAATTCAGGCCCATGCAATGGACCCAAACACCCGCAGGTTCGACACATCCGGCTTGTGTCCAAAGTATGCTTCGAAAAGGGTATTTCCTTTCACGGATGAGTGTGGCACTCTATTCTGAATGTATGCTGCACAATTCATGGCTTCATCCCTCAAATTTGCATCCAACTTCTTTGATTCCAACATACACGGGGTCATCTCCTTGAGAGACCGATTCTTCCTTTCCGCTACACCGTTCTGCTGGAGAGTGTAGGGAATGGAATGTTGGACCTGAATACCACTTTGGGAGCATATGTGCAGAAAATCATTACTAGCATACTCCCCACCATTATCAAATCTCAATATCTTGATCTTAAGCCCAGAGGCATTCTCGATCAAGGCCTTCAGTTCAGAGAATTTTTCACATACTTCAGACTTCTTTTTGAGAAAGAAGACCCATGTGTACCTTAAAAAATCATCAATAAAAGTCAGAAGATACCTTGATCCATTCATGGATGTGATATGCATTGGACCACTTATATCAGAATGTATGAGCCCCAATATGCATGTAGCTCGGTTTGCCTTCCCCCGATCGAACTTGTGCTCAGGGTGTTTTCCAACCACATAGCCCTTGCAAATTCCAATGGTTTCCTTGATGATCGGAAGGCCTTCAACCATGGAGTTTTTCTGTAATTGCTACAAATATTTGAAATTGAGATGGCCAAACCTCTCATTCCACAACCTACTAACTTCATTTCCATGAGTTAGCAGTGTGGTGGGATTTGCATCTGCCACAAAGTGGGAAAACTCATAGGCTTTTGCATGATGGTTTGCAAGGCCTTTAGCAACAACTTCTCCGAATGTAAGTTCCGTTATCTCAACATCATTCAAGCTGAAAGATACTCTCTTAGCAACTCCTATATGTGTCATATGATAGACACTAAGGAGATTTGATGGCAGAGACGGTACATACAAAGCATTTGAAAAATAGCCATTCTCAAGATCAACCGTACCTTGTCCTTCTGAAATGATGATGGAGTCATCTCTGATGTGGATGGGGATGGATTTGCCGGTCTCCAAGGATTAGAAGGATTCTCTTTCAGCCATAATATGGTTTCAAGCTCTAGAATCAATCAAGATTTCTTCCCATGAGGGCATGACCTCTTTCATGCTGTGGTTCCCGATCTTGCTGATCTCTCCTCTGAAATCTTTCAGGAAGATTAATGTGATTTCTCTCAAGGAGAGAGGTAGCTTCATCAAGCTTCTTCTTTATGCAGGCATGTTCAGGGTGGAAGCCCTTCCTGCAGTATGAACACTTGACTTTTTCCTTTCCATGATAGCCTTTTCCTTTGTTCTTCTTTGAGCCGGAAGACTCATCATAGTGCTGGTTTTCAACTTTAGGCTTAGGAGCTTCAAATTTAGTTTTTGGGTTCTTCTGGTGCTTTCCTTTACCCTTCATATATTTGGGCCCTGAGACATGGAGGTCTTGATCACGGGAGGATCTAATGATCCCCATCTAGACAAGCTTATCATGTTCACTTGTTAGGGACTCAATGAAGGCATTGAGTGTAGGCATCTTCCATCTAGGGGTTTTGAGATTCCCCGCATGAAATGTAGAGACAAAAAATGAATAATCAGCTCCAAGTTTGGAGAGTATGGAGAGGATGAGCTGATCATCCTCCTTCTCCACTTTGTGTTGCTTCAACAGTAAGACAATGTGCTTGAAATTTGTGAAAAAGTCATTCAAGGTCTCGAAATTGGAAGGCTGGAGAGACATCAATTCATTTTTGAGCTAGTAAACTCTCAAATCATCCTGCTTTCCATACAGGGTTTCCAATTTGTCCCAAATTTCCTTTGGAGTCTTCAATCCTGAAAGATGGAAAAGAAGATCCCGAGAAAGAGAGAGGCACAAGAATCTGAATGCTTCATCCTTCTTGTTCAAGAATCTAGCTTTGTCTGTCACAAAAGCAGGCTCTTCTTCAGTGTCCATAGTGACCCTATAGAGTCCTCTAGCATGTAGCTAGATCTCCATATCTCCTTTCCATGAGTGGAAATTGAACGGAGTTAAAAGATCTACAGAAGAAGCCATCTGAATCTACTGGAGCGAATGCTTTCACCTATTAAAAACCTGGAAATCACAACAAAAAGGGAAATGTAAGGTCAAACAGCTTACACATTTTAGGATTTCATCACACCCAGCATAGTCAATCAAGAAATCTTGATCAACAAGTTCCTTACTTGGGGTATTAAGTGGTAATCCTTGGCTTCTGGTGTAGTGCTGGATATTTGAGCTATTGCCCAATTTTCATGAAAGATCTGTCAAAAAACTTGTTTTTGAGAGATCTGAACTTCATCTCACCATGAGCTCTGATACAATATTAATCTGTCATAGTAATCTAGGGACTAAAACACAGTCTCATCAAATATTAATAACAATAAGGCATGAAAATGGTATAATAGTGCTACAAAATGAGTAGCAGCTTTGTATATTTATATAAAGAATGAGTAAATCAATACAATGATCATGCTGCACGAATGAATGAAAAAGCAATTTGAATTCCCAAGGAGGTCATTCGAATTGAATGAGTGAGTCTAGCTTAACTGAATGTAAGCCACAGTTAACACTCAAGTTAACCATTGATCAAAACCCTAATTGACTCAAGTGAGCCCTAACTGAAGTTGGAGTGCAATAAATGACTGAGTCTAACTAAAAGTAGCTCAGACACATGTCTCTGCAAGCCAACCAACAAGTGGTAGTGCATCAATGACTTTAATGAACCCTGATGAGGTTAACTGAAGTGTAACTGACCATCAAAAGTGGTTGGAGGCGCCCCTGTTCACTCCTGTTCATTAAATAATCAATAAATAATCAATTCAATGAAGTAATGCACCTTCACTACTCTGTTTAACTGATTGTAACCATCAGTTAGCAATATGGGGCATTAATGAGATTCAGATCACCCCTGGAGTGCTCCAGTTAGCCTCCTCGAATGTAGGAGAAGGATAAGTTAGCCTCCTTGACTGAAGGTAGGCATGGGTGTGATCTAGATGATGTCATCTAGTGCTCCTCTGATGTAAATTAAGTCAATAAAACTTAGGATAGTGGTTTAACTAGGACAAATTGACAAAATTGAGTGTGTATGGTGGTAAATGTCTCCAACAGGTAGGAGTAACTATCACAGTTTTGAGCAGAATGGGATAACACATGTACTACACCCTTTGCAAGGAGGTAGTACAGCAGGACAGTTAGCACCTAAAGTTTTGATGTTGTCAGGAAAGGAAT
Organism: Pseudotsuga menziesii; assembly: GCA_001517045.1. Lineage (NCBI taxonomy): Eukaryota > Viridiplantae > Streptophyta > Pinopsida > Pinales > Pinaceae > Pseudotsuga > Pseudotsuga menziesii. The sequence goes on along the minus strand of LPNX010313088.1, from coordinate 379,771 downwards.
ACTTGCAACAGGTTGAGGAAGAAGAGTTGAACTATGTTGTGGTATGTAAGCCAAGAGTGGTGATGATGAATACCAGCATTGTAAATCTAACTTAGGAGATTCAAGAGATGTTGAGTGAGTTTAGTGACATTGTGGTGGATGATTTACCTGATGAATTACCACCAAGGAGGAATATAAGTCATCAGATTGATTTTATTCCAGTAGCTAGTTTACCAAACAAGGAAGCATACAGATTGACACATTCAAGAGAAAGAAGAATTGAGGAAGCAGGTCTAAGGATTATTGGACAAGGGATTGGTCGAGAAGAGTCTGCGTCCATGTGTGGTACCAGCAGTACTGAAACCAAAGAAGGATGGTGAGTGGAGGATGTGTACTAACTTCATAGAAATTAACAAGATCACTATCAGATATAGATCTCCATTATCAAGGATGGAAAACATGATGGATTGCCTAAGTGGGGAAACCTGCTTTTCAAAACTGGATTTGAAGAGTGGATATCATCATATCAGGATCAAAGAGGGAGATGAGTGGAAAACAACCTTTAAGACAAATGATGGGTTATATGAGTGTTTGGTCATTCCATTTGTATTGTCCAATGCACCAAGGAATTTTACGAGATTGATGAATGAAGTCTTGAGAGATTTCATAGGTAAGGTTTTGATAGTTTACCTTGATGACATTTTGGTTTTTAGCCAAATAGAAGAAGAGCATCTGAGATATGTTTTAGAGAGGCTGCAACAGGAAAAGTTGTTGATAAATGTGAAGAAGTGCACATTGATGAGGAAAGAGCTCGTATATTTGGGATTTGTTATCTCAAGAGAAGGGTTGAATATGGATCCAGAAAAGGTGCAAGCAATCATTGATTGGCCTTCACCTAGGAACATATTTGAGGTAAGAAGCTTTCATGGATTGGCAAGTTTCTATCAGAAATTTATAAATAATTTTAGTGGTATGTGTGCATCTATCATTGAGACAATTAAGAAGGATATACATCCATTTCAATGGATAGTAGAGGCTGAAAGGAGCTTTCAGTTCTTGAAGAAGAAGATCATTGAACAACTAATATTGAAGTTACCAGAATTCAACCACCATTTTCAAGTAAAGTGTGATGCTAGTGGAGTAGCAATCAGGGTTGTACTTAGTTTGGAGGATGGTCCTATAGCGTATTTCAGTGAGAAGCTAAATGATTCCAAGCAGAAGTATTCATCTTATGACAAGGAGTTTTATGCCATTGTTCAAGCGATGAAGCATTGGAGGCACTATTTGATGCCTAGAGAATTTGTTTCGTACTCTAACAACCATGCATTGCAGTATATTATGCAGCAACCTAAGTTGAACCTGAAACATGTCAAGTGGGTTGAGTTCTTACAAATATTTAACTTTGTGTTGAAACACATAAGTGGACAGCCAAACAGAGTAGCTGATGCTTTGAGTAAAATACTGTTGATTATGCAAGAGAATCAGATCCAAGTCTTGCTATTTGAGCTTTTGAGAGATTTGTATGAAGATGACATTGATTTCTAGGAAGCTTAAAGGGATTGTAAGAATATAGTGGAGGTGGATAGAGAGCCATGGATGGAGTATACCCTACAAGATGGTTTACTCTTTAAAAACAGTAAACTGTGTATACCAAAGTGTTCTATGAGAGAGAACTTGGTACAAGAGAGACATAATGGAGGTATGGAAGGTCACTTTGGAAGTGATAAAACCTTCGGACAGTTGCGTCATTTCTATTTTTGGCCAACGATGAGGTCTGAAGTTGAGAATTTTTTAAGCAGATGCAGAGTATGCCAACATGTTAAGGGGAGAAGCCAGAACACAAGATTGTATACACCATTTCCTATTCCAACTAGGCCCTAGGATTTTGTGAGTATGGATTTCATTCTAGGTTTACAAAGAAATCAAAGGGGACATGATTCTATCTTTGTTGTGGTGGATAGATTCACTAATATGGAACATTTCATTCCATGTTACAAGACTAGTGATGCTACACACATTGCTAACTTATTCTTTGATGAAGTTGTGAAGCTACATGGTTTTCCTAGAAGCATTGTATCAGACATATATGTGAATTTCATAGGTCATTTCTAGAGGATCTTCTGGAAGAAGTTGGGTACTAGATTGAACTTCAGTTCAGCGTATCACCCACATCCTGATGGACAAACTGAGGTAGTTAATAGGAGTTTGGGAAACATGTTGAGAATTCTAATTGGGGAGAGTACTAAGCAGTGGGATAGAGTATTAGCTCAATATGAGTTTTCCTATAATGATTCACAAAACAGGAGTATAGGGATGATTCCATTTCAAATTTTGTATGGAATGCATCCAAGAGGGGTGTGTGAACTTTGTGACTTAGGTCAATTGGAGAAATGAAGTGCTGATGGAGAAGAGTTTGCTACGAGGATCAATGAACTCCAGGAGCAAGTGAAAGCAATGATACAACAGAGTAACACTAGTTACAAGGCAAGAGCAAATTCCAAAAGGAGAGAAAAGAAACATGAATTAGGCAATTTGGTCTTAGCATATATGAAGATAGATAGATTTCCAAAGGGGGAGTATAACAAGCTGAAGATGAAGAATATTGCACCCTGTAGGATAATCATAAAAATTTTCAGCAAATTCTTATGAGTTAGAGATGCCTATAGGAGTGAGTATTTCACCAATATTTAATGTAGTAGATCTATATCCCTATGCAATAGGTGACACTGAAGACTTACAATGGGTGGGGCAGATGCCTATCACAGAGCCATTGGGAGTTGAGGCCATTCTGGACACTAAAGTGGTAAATAGTACAAGGAGGGAGGACTATCTAGAGTATTTGGTCAAGTGGAAGAAGTAACCAATAGTGGATTCTACTTGGATGAGTGTTGCAGAGTTGGAAGCCAAAGGTTTCACTATAGCTGATCTACTGAATATCGGTTCATAATTTTTTTTACTTTACGAGTTTGATGCAGGAGCATCATGGCATGCCAACAATGTGATGAGTTGGTCACATGCTATGGCATATTTTGTAACCATTTTGTGTTGATTCATAGTTGATTCACGATGTAGGAATCATTGCGGATTGCGACTCCCTGCATGGAGATCAAGACGCCAAAAGTTTGTTTCAAATAAGGACGTTTTCATCAAGCGTCGTAGAGTTTGTTTTCAGTTGCATGACCACTCAATAGAAGCGGTTGTAGTTTTAGCATAAATATACAGTTTATAGATGTAGAGGGGGTTCTACTATTCAACATTTAGAATTCCGAGATTGCAGAGAAGAGGACAGACTAGTGTCTGGTTCCTACTTGTAAATATTTTGAATAATCGGAAGGAGACAGATCTAAGTTGTGTGCATTTTCCTTTATTGCTTAATAGAAGGATTAACTGTGTGTTTGTAGGGTTGTTAGCCTTTATGCATGTATGTGTTGAACTGTGTATCTGTGCAGAGCCGACTTCGGCATCTTCATGAACATTTGTGTATTTATGAGAAGTTACTGTATTCACGCATCGATTTCTTGCTTGAATAGTTGAAGTAGAGTGTAGATGCATGCATAAGAGTGTTAAGATAAATAATTGGGATGATTGCAGGTGGGATTGATCAATTTCATGATCAATAGGCGCAACCCATAGGTTTTTTTCCTTAACAAGTTTTCACAGAGAACGAATGGTGGATATTGAGTCTACAGATCATGATCTGATGGTCCAGAAGAATCCGATGACAGAATTTGCTAGGAATTTAACAGATTCATAGAGATCAAAGAGTTCCATGTCAAGAAGCAGATCGATGGTCGAAGGGAAGGCCAGAAAGATCTGATGGCTAGGAGAATTGCGAGGGAAGAATTTCGGGAATGATGCATTAGAGGAAATTTCAATTTAAAATGGGCCTTCGAAAAATAATAAAAATTCGATGTCATCATGTATTAGCCAATCAAAATTATTTAAATTAAAAAATGGAGCACCTCTTAAACAAATTTTTAATATAAATTTGGGGATAGGTATCATAAAAAAACTCCTTTTTTTGTTTGTGTTTTTGACATATCTACCTGTGTTTTTACTCAAAATTCGATAAGGAGAGCTCGTTGGATGTGTAATTAAATTATGCACCCAACGAGTACCAACTCGACATACTTTTGACAGGCCCCACTACCCCAGAAGCAAGAAATACCTGAAAAAACGTGGTGATGACATCATCATCATGTTTTTTCAGGTATTTCTTATTTTTTAGGGTAGTGAGGCCCGTCAAAAGTATGCCGAGTGGGTACTCGTTGGATGTGGAATTTAATTCCACATCTAATGAGTTGTCTTGATCAAAATTTGAGTAAAAACACATGGAGATATGTCAAAAATACAAACAAAATAGTAGTTTTTTATTTTCTTCCTCCAAAATTAATAAATATTATTTTATTAATTTTCCTTAGGAGGCCCATTTTGAGTTGAAATTTCCTCTAATGTTTTGGGGGAGCAACTTTGGGAAGTTGGCATCCCACATACCGCATCCCGAAACCCGATTTCGGAAAGGCCGTTTCGAAAATAAAGTTGTGGAGTGTGACTTTGGGAGTTTTGAGATCCCGCATCCTGCAACCCGACATTGGAAGCTCTGTTGCGGAAACAAAGTGTTGGGATGACGATTACGAAGGAAGAATTGTGGGGAGGTAATATTTGGAGCAGAATTTGGCCATTAGGCTAAGTTGGGAAGTCCTACTAAGTTTAGGAGCCCTTAGATCCTGGAAGTGTTGGTTGGGGTTGGATGCAGTTAGACCCACCTGCACCACTATCATTGAGGTTTGGTTCAATGTTTCTTCCTCTATCCCTTGTAGCTATGATTACTACTACAGTAAGGCATGATTTTCTAAAAATATTTGTGCAACATTGTGCGTTTACTCTATTGAATGAGTAGCTGCAAGAAGCCCATAAAGGAAAACTCGAAGATAGTGGAATTTCAAATGAATGGGATAAAGCCATTGATGACCTAATTTGGACCTTGCTCTAGGATTTGAGAAGTTTCCTGTAGAATTTCAAGTTTTAAAACCAACCAGTTCCATAAGTTTAGTGAATATTTTGAGATCTCCCACAAACTCAAAAATTCATAGAAAGGAAAAGAAGTTGATATAATCTTGGAGGAAAAGGTTTGTTTTAGAAATTAAACAGTTAGAACAAGATGCAACTGCATCAAAACAACATAATTGTTGGCCTACAAACTGAGAATGCCTAAGGATCCTCATAATATATTAAAACATCGAGCATCTATAAATGCAAGTGTGAGAAGCTTTAAGACATTTAGGATCACCCTAAATACTACCACCACTAACAATAGTACAAGCATGGGAGAGGTTGCAATTTCTTTGAAAAAGAGTGGAGCCTCCACAAAATTCCTAACAGGATGTCGACTAGTAGCAGCCCACAAGCATAAATTGATATACTTATTTCCCAAATGAGAGGAGCAGTAACTCATGAGTAACTTCAACCAATCATTAATTAATAGTCCTACACGTCAAATGGACCTATGAAAAATACAGTTTCCAATGGGAAAGAAGACTCAAAATTTTTCAATGAACAATGTTGCAAACATGAAGATATGGCGTTTCAGGTACTCAAATATATCTAGCAAAGAAATATCTATAGTGGTGGGAGTCAATACCAGTTCGAAGGTTTACCAAATGTTAACCTTGAGTTTTGAGATTTGGAAAATTTGAAAAACTTGATGAGGTTCATTCATGTTTGTTGACCTTCATGGTCATTGACAGAGTCCTCATTTTTTTTTTTCTTTTGTTGACTAATTTACATAGTGTTGTAGCTTCTAGGGTTTGTGTATCAATTTATTTTCCCAATCCTTTATAAGTGTTGTGTCAAAATTAAAGCTTGTAATCTATCCTTTCCTATCATAATAAGAGGAGGAGAATGTGTGTGGATTCATCCATCAATGCCATTTGAGTCCATGTTTCTTTAGCATTCTTGTCTTCCAACCTTTTCTTGTCCTATAATCCTATTCCAAAGCTATAGTTGATGTCTTTGTAGATTAACAAGGCCCAAAATAATGACTTTTGTGATATGCCCCTTCTGGTTCCTTGGGAGCAGGTTTGATTTGACTTGTATGAGAACTATATGTCTCACATCTCTATTAACAAAAATGTGTTTGTCTAGAGTCTAGTTTATGGATTTATTTACTGTGAGAATGCATGTTGTTGCTATCTTCTCTATGAATTCATCATTTAGTATTTTGAGTTAGTGGGATTTAATCTTTGATTACCTTACTTACTTTCTTCTTTCTCATTTCTCTCATTTCCCATTGGACTTGGTGCTTGTATCTAATTACTTAAGGCATCTTTGTTCATTAATCTACAGTATCTAATTTCCAATCTGTGTTATTTCTTCAATGTTTTAGCAAACGTCACTAGGAAAAATTTCAAGCTAGGATAATGAAAAAGTCATAGAAATACCCCTTGAAAGTACCATGTACTAGTTTTGGAGTTATATTATTGGTGAACAAGTACATTTCTTAAGTGGTCAATCCATCTCCCTTGGAATTTTTCCAAGGGATGACTTTGAGTGATAACAAGCAACAATTTTTAATCATTTTATAGGATGCCCATGCTTTTCTTTGGAGGAAACTATGCATTGAATGGTATTCAAACCACTGAGGACTTGTGTATAACATCATGAGATATAATCACCATACTCTGCAAGTCTATTTCCATCCCCACAAGAATACCATCTGCAACCCTGCTTCCACCTCCACAAGAATACCATCTAAAATCCTGGTTCCACCCCCACAAGAATACTGGTCTAGTTGTATAATCCCTAAAGGAAGTTGGGAGAGTGCTTCTGTAGATAGAGATATAGTATATGCCTATAAGTTTTTTTTTCTTTTTGCTTTAAAATTTGCAACAACCTCGATGCAACTATAGGATGATGTGACCATTGATTACAATATCACAAGAATACAGGTCACTAATAATTTTATATTTGACATGAGGCTTTCACAAATCCCAAGGAAAACACAACTCAAGGTCCAATCACATGCATATTGGTAATGACTGATACATACTACTAAACTTAACTAAATACATACAGTCCATGTTTCAATAAGTGATAATCTATGAATGATATTTTGATTTTTCTTATGTACATCATTGGTTTCCACATGGTAAATATTGTTGTACAACTACATTTGCATTATTTCACAAACATACCTAGTGCATTCTTTCCTCACTCTTATGATTTTACTTTTAATGTTTAAAACATTAAACCTTACAAGGAAAAACGAGCATGAACCATACAGTAATCAAAAGTGGCTTATGAATGTTGTCAATTACTTCTGAATTTGCAACCATAAAATACCTTGGAAAAGATTGGGAACTCAGCTTTGTATCTGGTACATGAAAAATCCTTGATCTCCTCATTAGTCAAGCAACCACCATACATTGTTCTTGTACAATTGCAAAAAATATTGCTAAGCAACCACCATACGTTTTCTAAAATAAGTTACGTCAATTTATGTGAATTTATTGTCACATTGACATCTCATGAGAATTTTTTTTTTTTTGGTTCTTATTTTTGCAGCTCGTTCGAAACAACAAGATGGTGCAAGAATGGACATTGTGCATTCAAGCGACATTTTATCCCAACCCCAGACATGAAACCGTTGAATATTTCATGCACAACAATGTTTTAAATGACATCATGCACAAAAAAAGAGACATACATGGAACACCAACGAACAACGATGCTTACTACATTTCCCTTATAGAAGGGATAAAAACAACCAAAATGTATAGAGCCAATGGTATATCTGTTTACACCAATTCTGAACTTATATGTGTCCAAATCAAAGGAATCTACCAAGTTAGAAGAGGGAATTTAAAATCGCTTCATGTAGAAGCAAGAACCATTGCTGCCAAATTTCATTTTTTTTTACGATCAACCACCATTCAGATATTAATAGGAAGTTTGTTGATCTACTGGTTTGGGAAAATGTCAACTCCAAAGGGGGGTGTGAAAAATGAAATGGTATCAACATCTGTTACAACAAATTTTAGGATTGCACATTGTTATACATCTCCGATATGTGTATCTTTTTTCGTTGTTACACATGAATCTAAATCCAAACCTATATAAAGATCAAGCTTCAGTGCCTCTCGGATTCCACATGGATTCAGATCCAACTACGATATGAGTTGTTCCAATTGCTTGGTAGGTAATTGACACTGAAAAACGTTATCCAAGACACATGTGGATGATTTTGGAAACTTGTTTAAAACATTCAGTAGTCTTGCATTTATTTAAAAAATATTCCATCTTTATAGACAATAGACATTATTCATTTTCCAAATTATTATTTATATCCAATACCCCGCGGGAACTTGAACCCATGACTGGACTCTCTCTAACTGTTTCTCTCCTCTGTGGGGAGTCCCAGCCACCCAAATAATGAACGGATATTTCTGTGATATATTTTTCTCTTCGTTATCTCTCTTTCCAGATATGCAAACCAAGGAAATAACTTTCATGTGCCGAGGAAACAAAGAAAACGAACATTCGTGGCTCTGCTTAAATTTATTGGTATGGGATTTGTTTTTTTCCAACAAAGTGTCAATGGTCAAATCAAAATATTGGTCGCTTCTTGAACAAAGAGTCACCTTCCCATGCGACTATTGTTTACAAGTTTAATTAATTTTGGGAGTATCAAAATATTAAAGGATAAGTATAAGGTTTTTATTGTTATTATATAAATTTTATTTTATACTTATATTATTTTACATTATAATTATATTGGTTAGATAAATGAAATATCACATTATCATTATATTTTTTAATTATAAATTATTTATTTTTATATTTGATGATGATGATAATGATTTTTAACGTCCATCGAAACTAACTCTGTTATATTTTATCAAACTTTAAGAGGAAACACTCATAGTCTCACGGAGATGATAAACTCTTCCCACCCATGGTATTTTAATAATTATCCAGTGCATCCTTGTGTTTCACTATGAATATGAATATTTAATTTACAATTAGTTAACGTCAATGAATTGGGATTCCAAACATTGTGGTTGATTGGATTATGGAAAGTGTAAGCATTGCCTCTTCCATTTTCCTTGTAAATGACAGTCCTACCTCTTTTTTCAAGAGCTCCAGGGGTCTTAAACAAGGATGTCCCCTATCTCCCCTTTCCTTCATGGAGGTTCTTAGTAGACTTATTCGGTAGGCCACTTTGGAAAAATATTTTCCCCGTGTTAAAGTCACTGCTCAACATTCCCTAACCCACCTTATGTTTGTTGATGATGTCCTCTATCGGGGGTCAGCTCTGTTGAGGAATGGAAAGCATATGATGACATTGTATATCTCTTCTGCTCTGCTATAGGAATGTAGTTTAGTTCTTATAAGTATGATTTCCTACAGCATGATTTTGATGAATCAATCTATCACTTATTCAAGGTTTTATGCCTTATGAAATAGAGGCTCTGATTAACGATTTCAAATACTTGGGCTATCTCCTCGGGTCGTATTCATATGTGAAGGAAGATTGGTTCTGTCTTGTTAGGAAGTTGGAGCAAAGATCAATTGTTGGGCCTTTAAAAGGATCTTCTTGGGTGGAAGACTTATTCTTTTGAAGGAATTCTTAGTGAGCCTTTTAGTGTACTGTTTTTTCTTTGGGCTTGCTAGATGCCCTCAAAAACTAAGTTCTTTACTTGTCTATGTATCCACAACAAAATTATTACCTAACAATTTGATCTCCTAAGGATTTATGGGACCAAACTATTGCTCTCTATGTAGACATAGTTATGAATAAATATGCCATATCTTTTATATGTGTCCCTTGTCTAGTGCAACTTGGAAGGAGGTCACCTCTATGTTATGAATCCACCAAAAATGGTTGCAAGGTTCCTTTGAAACAACTCTACAAGACTAGGTTCAGAGATACCCCCATCATAGTGATTTCCCCACTTTTGTTTTGTGGGGAATATGTAAAACTAGGAATACCAATATTTTCAAGGATATTGAACCAAACATACAAGTTACCTACCTAAAAATATTAAATCTATATTTAGATTGTCACTCGCCGTAGATGGGAAAAAATAATAGAATCACCGAAGAACCTACTTATCCTAAGGAGAGGATGTTATGTTTTTCTTATGGTGCATCCAACGTGGGAAAACCAGGTTGTTGTATGGTCATTAATCTCTTGGATAGTCACCTTTTCTTCCTTCAATTGTGTTTCAGCATGAGAATTGACACATGGGTAGAACTTTGTAATTTACATTCGTTTTGTTTTCCCATAGAAAAAACTTTAGAAGTTTGCACATTTTCAGTGATTCCAAGGTGGTGGTGGATTGAGCAAATAATATATATCCATTAAGTGTTGGTTGTTGATCCTAATCTTTCATATTCATAAATTTTATTATTTAGCCATGTTTGTACCTGAGTTTTACTATACACTCATCCTAGCATGGAGGTGCAGGGGGACATCGTATTGGGTGACCCATGGTATTTTCCCATGGTAATAACCCTATAAAAGGAAAGCATTATAATACAATCATGTATTGTATTGTAGCATCGTAAAAACGATCTCTATGATTGTGAGAGAGTGAAGAGGAAGTGTAACCGGGTTGCTGCAGATTGTATCCCTTAATTTTGTTGGATGAAATAATAATAAAGGACTCACAATTTCTATGTGGACGTAGCCCATCTTGGTTGAACCATGTTATATTTGTGTCTCTTTTGTAATGTGGTCTAATATTCACATCTTGTTTATTGTTTATTGTTATTGCTCCATGATTCAGTTTTTCTAACAATTGGTATCATAGCCCAAATGTCTATTTTGCTGGTAAAATCGCAAGAAAGAAGGGTTCCTGGTTCGAGTGGGAGAAATGGAAGAAGAAGGAAATTTTATGGTGAAGAAATTTAATGGCCAAAACTACGAGCTATGAAAGATGCAAATGGAGGACTATCTATACCAGAATGATCTATACATACCATTGGGTAGAAAAGCAAAAAAAATTGTGACTATGAAGGATGAAGAATGGTAGGTTCTTCACACAAAGGAATTGGGAACAATACGGTTGTGTATGGCTTCATCGATGGCTTTCAATATGTCAAAATAAAATACAAGTGGAGTTGTGATGCGCGCATTGGCTAAGCTCTATAAAAAACCATCGGATTCCAACAAGTTACTTTTAATGAATCATTTATTTAATATGAAGATGTCAAAAGGTGGGTCTATTGATGACCATTTAAATGAATTTAATATGATTACTAGTTAGCTAAGTTTTGTAAAAGTGAACTTTTATGATGAGGTTATTCTAATCCTGTGCTCATAGGAAGAAAGCTGGAATTCCTTGGTCATGGTTGTAAGTAACTATGTCTCTGGTTCAAACACTTGAATTTAATGATGTTGTTGGTGTTATTCTTAGCAAGTAAATGCGAAGGAAAAAGATAGGTGAGATGTCAGGTAATGTGATACCATGCAGAGCAGGGGAAGATAAAGGGAGAGAGGAAGGATCCTAAGTAACTGTGGAAATTTTAGAAAGGGAATATCCAATTCCAGACTTGGAAAGATAGAGTGCTAGAACTGTGGTAAGAAAGGACATCTAAAGAAAGACTACAGATCTCCAAAGAACAAAGGAGACGAGAATCATGAGGCTACTCAGGAATAAAATGTAGCAGGTGATGTGTTACAAGATGATTTTATTATTTCATTAGATAATACTAGTGATTATGGGTGGTAGATGCAGGGGTTTCATGTCATGCTACACCTAGTAGGAAACTCTTTCATGATTTCATTTGAGGTGATTTTCGACATGTTTTATTGGGGGATGATGAACCATGTAAAATTGTTGGAATGGGTAAGGTACAGATCAAATTAAATAATGGAAATGAATGGCTGCTAAAAAATGTGAGGCACATTCCTTCTATCAAAATAAATTTGATCTCAACAGGGAATTTGGGAGATAGAGGTTGTTTTTCTAATTTTGATGAAACATGGTGGAAGATCACTAAAGGAGAAATGGTAATAGAAAAATGAGATAGGATAGGTACGTTGTATTTATGTCCTCATAATAATGATTATTATATCTCTGTATCTTCCATAAAAACACATGCACCACTGTGGCATCACAGGGTTGGCCACATGAGTGAGAAGGGGATGCAGATTCTTCACTCAAGGAAATTGCTTACAGATCTGAAGCAAGTAAGTTTTGGAATTCTGTGAGAACTATGCTTATGGAAAACATAAGAGAGTTATATTTTTTAGGGTTGGGAAACAAAAGAAGAGTGAAAAGTTAGATCTTGGGCATATAGATGTATGAGGTATGGCTTAGGTACAATCTCTCAATTGCTCTAATTATTATGTTACTTGTATTCATTATGCAACTGGAAAAAATTTGGTTTATTGCATTAGACAGAAATATGATGTGTTTCGTACTTTTAAGAAGTGGAAATATTTGGTTGAGTGTGAGACACAAAAAAAGTTGAAATGTCGTAGATTTGATAACGGAGGTGAATAATGCAATAAGGAGTTTGGTAGGTATTGTTCCTACTATGAGATTCATAGAGAGAAGACAGTTCGAGTAACACCAAAAGAAAAGGGTGTGTCAGAAAGGATGAATATGACGATGTTGGAGTGTGCAAGGTGTATGATATTGCATGTAGGCCCCCTTACAGTTTTGGGCTGATGTTGTATATATTGTTGTTTATTTAATAAACAAAGGGCCTTCAACCACTTTGGATGGTGGGATTTTAGAGGAGGAATGGCCAGGTAAAAAGGGAAACTACTCATTTCTAAGAACTTTTGGTTGTGAAGCATTTGTCCATATTGATAAAGAAATATAACAAAACTTGAGACTAAATAATAAAAATGCACATTTATTAGATACAGGGTAGATGATTTTGGTTATCACTTATGGGATTATGAAAATCACAAACCCATTATAAGTAGAGATGTGGTATTCAATGAAAAATTTATGTACAAAGATCAATTGCAGAGAAAGAAAGAAGAAAACCAAAAACTTGAGTACATAGTGCTTGATGAAATTAAAGAAAAAGAAGTTCCAAAGGTACCATAAAATCAAGAACAAAAACAAGTATCTCAAACTCCTGTAAATGTAAGAAGATATACAAGGTTAAGTAGACCCCCTAAATGATTCTCTCCTTCGCTGTATTATTTCTTGATCACTAAATATGGTGAACCATAATGTTTTGAAGAAGCAATGCAGGTGGAAACTGGAAAGAAGTGGGAGCAAGGTAGGAATGAGGACATGGACTCATTGGTAAGAAACCAGACTTGAGGTTTGATTGAGTTTCCTACAGGTAAAAGAACATTGCATAATAAATGGGTTTATAGGTTGAAGGAAGAAGAAGGAGGCAAGAAGCGGTATAAGGATAGAATTATGGTAAATGGATTTGCACAAAAGAAATGTGTATATTTTGATGAAATATTTTCTCTTATTGTTAAATTAACTTCAATTATGACTATTTTAAGTCTAGTGGCAGTAGAATATTTGTATCTTGAACATTTAGATATAAAAACAACCTTTCTTCATGGGGATTTGGAGGAAGAGATTTATATGCAACGAACATAGGGGTATGAGGTCAAAGAGAAGGAGAAATGTTTTTGTAGGTTGAAGAAGATATTGTATGGCCTGAAGCAAGATCCAAGGCACTGGTATTTAAATTTTGATAATTTTATGACAAAACAGGGTTATAGTAGATGCCATTTTGACCACTGTGTTTATTTCAAGAGGCTAGATAATGGAATATATTTTATCTTGTTATCGTATGTGGATGCAATGCTTGTTGTAGGGTCTAACATGCAGAATATAAATGTGATCAAAAGGAAACTACATACATATGAAAACCCCATACAATACTACATATGTCTCAAAACCTTGAGATATACAGGGAAACAATGAACTTAGGTATACCTAAGGGGCTTCAATCATATGTGTTTCCTATTGCATTTTCAATGTGCTTTATTTGTTTATCACACCTCCAGTTCCTCATAGTAAGCTAATGAAATATTATCTATATTGTGTCCCCAATTTCTAATGCCACTTTATTCTTCATGGTATTTGCCTTTAATATTTCATAAGAGTTAAACATGTTTTCCTTTTAATTTATCCGATTCACTTACACGAATTATCCTTTTCACTATTAACAAAGTGCATAGGTCCATCATGCTAGTTATATGTGTGTGTGTGTCACAGCGTAAAATGTTCTCCAAGACGTTGCGTTGGTGGAATATTTCTCATGTAAGGTGATGTAAGTCCCTTTTGAAGGAAAAGTGAGTCGTGTTGGGTAGATATGTGGTGATTAGTCTCTATGTTTTGACACTTCGATTTCTAGGTGCAAGTTTTCCACTATCTTGTTCTTCGTATTCGGTAGAAAAATGAATGCTGGTAATAACAGTTACTATTTTTTCAAGTCAGCAAGTTCTAGAAAAGGAAGCGATGATAAGAGATTGTCATGGCTTAATAAGTATTTAAACAAAACTGCTAATGATAGGTTATACGATACCAGAGTAATTTATCAGGAATTTTAACCACAACCGAATTGGTCACTCCTAAACATAGATATTGGAAAAATCTACAAATTACCCATGTTCAAGTTCCATGCTGTAAATATATTTTGCTGTGTTGCATGGGTACGCGTACCGAGGGGTCGGGTACACGTATCGATACTGGGTACACGTACCGAGTACTCGGGTACGGCAATGGTATGTACCCGGACGTACCGTCAAGTACCGCTAGCATTAATTACGTACCAGGTACGTGGTAAAAAAAATTTGGGTACGTTTGCCTGAAATGGTACGGAGTACCCCGATTTTGGGTACGCCTAGGGTACGGCCGTGGCATAAATTGTGGTTTTTTATTTTACTTTTTAACCTAAATCGTGGCCCAAATCCATGGCATTGCATGATTGCTAGTTAAAACCCCCAAACCCGGCGTAACTATATTGCAATATTCATATGCATTGTCCTCAGTGCTGGTTATCAACGGAACAGACAGTGGAATATCGAAGCACAGGCTGCAGTGGATCGGGCAGCACAGCCTATCGGCCCACAGGGTATAGCTCGTGCTCACTGCTCATTTTATATTTTACAGTGTTTTTTTGTGGTTGTTTGGCATTTACCCACAGCGTAGGGAGGAAGAGCCGTTTGGCATTTGGCATTTAGTAATTTACCCACAGCGTAGGGAGGAAGAGTCGTGGCCCATTCATAATCTAACACTTTTAGTTTTTTAAATGCATATTGTTTACAGTTTTATTATTATATAATGTAAACAGTAATATACAGTGCACTTTCCAGAAAAGAAATTTCAAATTGGAGATAGATTGGAGTAACAGCAGTGAATCTTCTTATCATTTTTGTGAGTTACATGCTTTCATAATTCATTGGTCCACTCTCATATACCATACTGCAGAAAAACTTAAAGAATTCATTTTTTTTACATCTCAATTTCATCTTTATACCATTGATTCAGATTCCAGAAGCAATGAAGATAAAAAAAGATAATCTCCAACAGATTCTATTCTATTTCCCTTCAAAAAATAGTATTTTTAAAATACCTTTTATTTGATTAGGAATCTAATTCAATTTTTATTCCTAAAGCATATAAAAAATTATGCTGTATAATCAACTTAGGGTTAAAGTGCATACGCTGATGAATTTTGCCATCCCATATGCAGTCTAGGGGAGGATAAGAGACCTCATTATTTCCTTATTAATAATTATGAATATCTAATAGTTTTTTTATGTGCAAGTGCTGGTCATAAACCAAGCCGTCGGAATCATAGTATTGTCAAACTTCAATTACAGTCGACTGATATTTAATAAAATTTATCATGAATTACAATCTGCTGATATTTAATAAAAATTAAAATTTATCATGAATTACAGTCTGCTGATATTTATCATTTTCTGCTACACATGTTCTTAACATGTTGATGTGTGTCTTGGCTTACTATTGCATGGAATGTGAGCATGTGTGGACAGATTTCTAAGTTTCTTTAAATATTTTTTGTTTGTTTAATTTTTAATTTTTGATTCTTGAACAATGAATAATTGACAATTGTTTTGAATTTTGAATTTTTTCAGTTTTCCTATCACTCCACAGTCCACACTTAAAAGTCATCAACATACAGCAAAATGTCTTCATCAAAGAATAATCCAAATCCTCAATACCCATTGTGGAAGTATGTGGAGAAGACAAAACAAACAAAGGATACAGGGGGGACAGTTACGATAAAATGTAACTTCTGTAAGGCTGAATGGAAGGGCACTTATACAAGAGTTAAGGCCCATTTTATGCAGATCCCAAGGATGGGTGTTGAGCTTTGTAATGGGGACCCAGAGGATACTAGTAAACTGCTTAATGCACAAATGGAGCAGCGAAGAGCTGAGGGTAAGGCAGGCAAGGAGATCACAAGGCCTTCTCGTAAAAGCCATGATGATGTGGATGATGACTCCATTGAGGTGGGTGATGAATATCCATCTGAAGATGAAGTTCAGTTTGGTGATGAAAGTGTGCCATCAAAAGCATCCAAAAGCACTACAACTCAAGCACAAAAAAAACCAAAACTTGGTGGCCTTGGTGATATGTTTGATGTGAAAGGAAGGGAGGGCATTGATCTTGCAATAGCAAGATTTTTTCTTGCATGTGGCATTCCTTTCAATGCAGCCCGCTCACCATATTTTGAGCAAATGGTTCATGCGATTAACAATGGACCTATGGGATATAAGCCACCTGGTTATGAAAGGCTCCAAACAGTTTTGGTAGACAAGGAGAAAGCACGCCTTGAGAAGGCAATGTCTCCATTGATGGCATCTTGGAGTGCGGATGGATGCTCCATTGTTATGGATGGTTGGACAGATTGTAGGAATCGTCCATTGATAAACATAATTGTTTCTTCCATCTCTGGTCCATACTTTCTCAAGGCCATTGATTGCTCTGGTCAAGAAAAAAACACTATGTTCTTGAAAGAACAATTATGTGATGCCATTGCTGAGCTGGGGCCCTCCAATGTTG
>LPNX010313088.1:339074-361483 GCA_001517045.1 Pseudotsuga menziesii | reverse complement strand
TGAATTGTGAATTTTCATTGTTCAATGAATCAATGACGAAATCTGAAAGTGAATATGTATTATGCAATGACAATGTGCATGTATGGTACTATGGATCATTCGATCATGATGTATCATGTGAGTCATGTGATTGTGACATGTTTCAGTTTTATTTTTAATATATATTATATATTATAAATTATATATATATATATATATAGTACCCTCGACGTACCAAAGTGCCGTACCCGTACCCGTACCCGTACCCACGTTTCCTGGCAACATAGATCTTTTGATATACCTCTGTAAATGTTCCTATTTCTATCGGCCAATCAATTTATCAAATTCCTTTGATGAATGCCGAAGACATTCAATGGGGTTTGGAAAATGGATTCAGATATATCCATATAGGTATGACTCAATTTGGTATTAATCCTTTGGTCTGACCAAGGTTAAATACTTCATGTTCAGCATGTGTCTTAGATACCCGTTTAAATAAGTTTGAGGATCCATTGGTATGATGATTCTAAAGTCCTCCAAACAATGGCCCATCATGGTCATCAATAGTCCCCAGATACCAGGTGTCTCTTACAGACCCTTATATAAATGATTTATTGCAAACATTTATCAAGTTCCATGGATTTGATGTCACCCTCGACACCCATATCGTACATCTGCATACCAGAGTTTGCATTAGGTTTTTATCCACAACCATGCATGCTATAAATCCAAAGCTAACAAAGTGAGCCTTACAACAAGGTTTAATTGTCTTTCCCAGTAATGCTACTCCTTTCCAACTAGGATTTATCCAAGTAACATTACCAGAACAATGGAATAATGATTACCATCCACTATCAAAATAATATCCTCAGCTAGGACAAAGACCACAAGGTTTAAGAATAGTTCAACCAGTAAATGGTTCTACTTCTTTGAAATTTGGCCCTCCAAATTTTTTTCGTCCTTCTCGACCTCGTTAGTCTCTTTTTAGAAGGTTTTTGTCTCATCAAGAAAATCAAAACAATACTCCAAAAAGAAGAATTTTTAATCTTTCAAGTTCTGTATAAATGTTTCCTTATGATTATCAGATGCATAAGCATCTAATTGATCATAGTTTCGAGCCTTCTAGTTTATCTAAATACTACACAAACAAAAAAGTTGAAAATGTCCCAGTAACATATTAGTCAATTGATCAGACAAGAACCCCAAGTGCTTCGAGTCATAATGGACAACATTCTGATTGTCCAAAATGTGCTTAGTTGTTTAAGGATATAAAAAGTTTCACTCTACCAAGACAAAAGCCTGACCAATTAACCAAAGTGTTTGAATGAATATTAGATACTAGAAATTCAACCCCAACTTTCAGAGATGGTATTTTACAAGCATATATACAGTTCATAAATCTCAGAAAACCTATAGAACCAAAACCACTAGAGTTAATCAAGATGTAAAATTATTCGAATTTCCAATATGTTTGTCTAACTCAGAATCTTGATGGCATTTCCAAATATGTTTTAAAAATGAAATAACATTTAGTCTCTTTACATCATTCATTATATAGTATTCATGTTCTTCACATAGAGAAGAAGTATAAATTAGAAGACATCAATGCTAAGTTAGATATTATTTTCATTGTTGTAGAAAATTTCCAGTCAGTAGTTCCATGGAAATATTTCCCTACGGATTACAGTGGAATTGACCATGAAGGTTTTAAATTCATATATCATGCAAAGTATTCAAGGTCCTGTAAATATCTCAGCAGATTCAACAAGGATCTGACTAGACAAAATAAAAACTAATCCTTCATAAGCAGAAAGTTAAAGGGATAGAAATATGAGAGATCAAAATGGCATATTCTTTTGATTTAGAAATTGGTGAATCTTTTGTACCTCCTACTGGTAAGAGTAATAGGAATGAATATTTCCATTACCATCATAGTATTCCCATAAGGCAAGGTCCACATGTAATCCAAGTGAATCGCATATGTCCATTTGGCAGGTGGACAAATGAGTTAAAAAATGTTGAAGAAAACATAGATAAAAAAGAACTATCAATAGGGTTCGGGAATATGTTGATAATTAATATTGATTGTCTTACACATGTCCAAGTTTTAAGTCAATTGTAGAAGGTCAATGCATGGGATTTCCAAAGAAAATCCAAATGCAAGTCTTCCTGGAAAGACATAATGCTGCAAATAACTTGGGCTTTCACAGGTATAGTCAAGTTATTGTGGGAAAAGTTGTCAGATACAAAAAAAAGAGGATATCGCAGAAAATCATGATCCTTTAGAGTCAATTTTCCAAGAACTTGTACATGAATTCTTAGGTTCTTTCCCTCTAACACGCCTCCAAATGCCTCGCACCATGCCCAATTGTTTATGAGTCAAAAATTATGTAATCTATATTCACTTCAAGACTATTTTTGCAAAAGGTAAACCATGATGTATAAAATTACCAATCATCATAATATAGCATATATTCGTCATTATCTTTCTCTGTGCCTGGAAAGGTTTCTGAATTGATAAACGGGGATTTGGTAGATAATCATGTAAATATTGATGATTTGATGTTGTTGTCGGAGAAACCATAGTATCGAAATGACTTGGTCATTTCAATACTGTGGTTTCTCGGACAACAACATCAATAACTTATCACCACAGAAATCTAGCAACAGAAATTGATGATTTATCTTTAGCAGGTCTACGCCAACATGTTTTTACTACTTTGCAAAACGAATGTCTCACTATGAAGACACATAAAATATTAAAAAATAGTTTTTGATTTCTTCTTCTGTTGGCCAACAATTTCGTGAAACATTCCATTATGGTTGTTTTAAGCCCAGTGCAAAACTTCCTTCTTCTTCATTTTCTCGCAGTATGTGGAAAAATGGTGGATCCTATAAGAATTCCTTTAAACACTCCTCCGGGGATTCAATTCATGTACATGACAAAAGATTAAATAAGAACTCTTCGAAAGGTAACAGACTAGTCTTCCCAAAAAGAACCCATCCTAGGAATAATTCCACATGTTTTGTCGGTGGAAAGATTGTCCATTGGGAGAACAAGTTTCCAAATAAGAAGACAAAGCTACAGTTCAAGCTATTTGATTTTTTCACAACAAAACATGATCCTGTTGAATGAGATCTAGTTTCGAAATCAGAATCCGAAGAAGAATGTTTGCTATTCATGAATGAGAAGGTGATTCTAACGAAGAATCGGAATCGGAAAAATGTTTCCGAGAACTTTCAATAACATATCCAAATAGATCAAACAATGAACATACTTTATTAGTGAATGTATAATATTTTCAGTTTCCTATGATTAAATAACAGATTGAATACTTAGAAGACGAAAAGCAAATTTGGCTCTAGGTTTAGTCATCATTAAAAGGAGGCTAGAAAATTGATGACGTGCAAAAGAAATTGATTCACATAAAAATAAATATTGGAGATGAGGAAGAGGAGAGATGGTATGAATATTTTCTAGAATACCAAGGGACGAGATTTTTTTTAAGGAAAATTACTTATCTGGAAAATAAAGTAAAGATAGAAAGAGAGGAGTTAGAAAATATTGTTAAAAGTATACAAAGCACTTTACACCAGCTAGATGAAATCAATTCTGAATACATTCAACTAACATTGAAAAAAGAACACAACTTTTATATTGAACAAGAGTTTCAACAACTTCCTTCAATTTCAGAACAGAAATCACTAGGTGACAAAATGGTAATCCCTGTTGGAATTAAGACAGAAGGATATACGCTTTATGAGCTATATTTCTATGTTCATATAGGTGAAATGAGTAGTTTTTGCAAATACAAATCTATTCCCTCGTATTTTTGGAAACATACTCATATTTATTTCAAGGAATTTAATAAATAATTGATAAAGATAAAATACATCGTTCCATACTTTCCAATACTACTTGGAAATGTTAGAACCTACATGACATTGTAATTTTTTGATACAGGTGCATAAATGCTCCTAGGATAAGATTTTGTTAAGAAACATTTGCATATGCTTGTCAAAGAAGAATCTATTGAATTCATAGTACACAACAATAAAGTATCAGTTCCTTCCAAGACATAATTCACAATACAAGTTTTGCAGAAACACCATACTTACTTGAAGAATCTTTCAAAGACTTCTCCAAAATAAAATAAAAAATTGACAGACATGCTGATTTGCATGGCCAAGAGATTCCTGTAGACATTGTGAAAAAAATTAAAAGAGGATTGTACTTCTAATCATCCGGATGCATTCTGGATAGGAGATAAGTACTATTAAATATTCCATATAAACAAGATGTACAAATCAAACCACAGAAGGCTTATGCCAATAATATGAGTCCTACAAAACAAAAAGCATGCAAAGAATAATGCCAACATGCAAAGAATAAAGCCAACATATTTTGGAACGCAGGATTATTGATCCATGAAAAAGATTATGGGCTTGTTTAACCTTCTATGCTAACAAACATTGATATTAGAAGAGAGGAAAAAAGAGATTTGTTTTAAATTATGAAGTTTTAAATGATGCTTTAGAACCAATCAGGTATTTTTTTCCAAACAAAGAATTTTTGTTTTCCAAACTTTCTAAGGCTAACATATTCAACAAATTGGATTTGAAAAGAGGTTTTTTGGAAAATTGGAATTGCTCCAGAAGACAGATTAAAAACAACTCTTGTGGAGCCAAATGGAAAATATCAATGGCTTGTCATGCCCTTTGGATTGAAGAATGGACCTTCATAATTTCAGAAAATGATGGAAGGCATTTTCATGGCTTTAGACTTGATTATTGTATATATTGATGATTTTATTGTTTATAGTATAGATGTTGCACAACATAAGATGCATTTAGAACAATTTTATTCATTTGTTTATAAGCATGGCATAGTTCTATCAGCAATTCCTCATTAATTTGTAATTGTATAGACAAATATAGACTCACCTAGGATTATGCATCTCACAAGGTAAAGCGATTCTATGACCTCATGATTTGCAAAAAATACTTAGTTTTCCTGATAGGTTATTAGATGTAAAGACAATCGAAATGTTCCTTGGTTGTCTCATTATATCAAGAAATTCTACTAGCATCGGTCCAAAGAAACCAAGCTAATACAACATAGACTGAAATAAGAGTCTTCTTGGATAGAAGAAATGACAACAATAGTCAAAGGATTATAAATAGTATCCAAAATCTCCCTCCATTATCATTACTAACTAGACCAAGATATTCCATTTGTGTTAGAAACACATGCTTTTGAGCAAACATGGGAAGTTGTATGATTACAAAAGAATTCAAAACATGAAGAATTATGTGCTTATACCTCAGGAAATGTTGATGAAACAAGCATTAAATACCCTTCTTCACACAAAGAGATTTTGGCAGTAAAGAAAGCCATACAAAGATTCAGACTAATTTTTAAAAGTGTCATATTTTTTGTGAGAATAGACTTAAAACATATGAAAGGAATCTTTTCAAATAAAATATTGCTAGAACAAGGAAATGCCAGAGTACTCATATGGTCTATCTAGCTTCAAGGTTTTTATTTTGACATTGTGTACAGAGAAGGAAAAGAAAACCTTTTAGCGGATATGCTCACAAGGGAAGGACCTTTACCGAAAGAAATAAAAGTTTTTTATAAAGGAGAGAGTTTCCAACAAAATACTTCTAGAGAAACATTCCAACATGAAATTTTCTCCTCGTTCCATTTTCATTTTTGTATATATTTTTTTCTATTAGAATACAATATCTTCCAACAAAAGTCCGGCATAAAATTTTACAGTTAAGAACAGAGTATTTAAAAGGAAGAAGAATCTATGATGTCAATATTGGCTATATAAACAATTTGAATTTTTATTTTGGAATGGTTGTATTAATAACATAAGAAATCCATCACTTTGAATACATATTTTACCCTTCCCTCAGACGGATTGATTATTATACTATTCACCAAACGACTAGATAACATGGAAAGGTCACAGTAATATTTTTCTTTGAAGACATCAATAGTCCTTATAGAATTTGGATCCCACAGATGAAGATTTTATTTTTCCAATATGTTCCAAGGATATCAGCTTTAAGTGTTTCTACAACTTTTTGGTTCCTTTCTACCCTACAACATGAATTTGCAGAATTAGCATTAGCATACATTGTCTTCCAATTTGATTTGGTATGGAAAGGTTCCCAAGTGAACATCATCCAAGATATTGGTGTGGAGTAGATGATAATAGAAAATAACTTCTTCGGAGAAGCATCAATTCCAAACTATTTTCGCCAAAGATACTTCCAAAATTATCCATTTTCAGCATGTTTCCGATAGATTCTGCCACATTGGCTTGACAACATCATGCCATGGATTGAGCCAGAAGATTTTCATTCCCAATCACAAAGTCTCAAGCCACTCATAAACTGGGTACCACCCAAGGACCATAGAAGAATATTTTGTGCATATCCTCTTAGTGATAATGATAGAGATTTCGATGGATTTGATTCTGAAGGATTTTATTTAGATCATATTCCACATCACTGATTGTCTTGTCTTTCATGGGTTCTCATCAAATACTATCCAACGTGGATAATAATTTTTCCGTTGATTCCCATACCGGCCGGAAACAATTACTGTAGCAACAATATAGTAATAATGGTTTCTGTGGGTGCACCATTCAAAGAATCTCCACTGTATTATTTTATTTAAAATATATCTGATCTCTTTGAGAATATAATTCTATATGTCCTTTATGTTAGCCAAAACCGAGCCAACTAAACTTGGGTTTAGCGCTCAGTCAATATTTTTAAAAGAAAATAATTTCACTTTTAACTTCGACCTGTTTTTACTGCGACCACCTTTTTACTGCGACCAAGTTAATACCTGCGATCAACTTATCTGCAGTGCGATCAAGTTGATGCGGCGGTCAAGTTGATGCGATCAACTTATGTGTGATCAAGTTGATGTGATCAACTTCTTTTGTGATCAAGTTGATGCCTGATGCGATCAACTTCTCTGCGATCAAGTTTGGTGCTTGATGCGGCTAGATTGATAGAATATGATTCTTAGTCTAAAGACTTAAGAATTTTACAAATCCTTTTCACCTGTGCGTAAGATGAAGTAAAATGACCACATTTACAAATCCAAATAACTTAAGAAAAACATATGCCCAAATATGTAGGAATATTTGAGTCGAACAAAGTGCGGTCAAATATGGAACTTTCACGCCGTGAGATTTTTATGGGTTCTTGTTCTTTTACTTATCAGTAACAGTAAAAGACATTTACAGAAGTAAATCTGGAAATATGAGCGACCAAATAATCATGAATTCAACCACAAACTATTTCATATATTAACTATGCGGAAATACAAAGTAATACAAACTTGTCTGTTACAAACTCGTCCGTCTACAGAGCTTCAGCTCTTCGGCTAAATCAAATGCACAGAAGCTTGATCTTCGACTTCACTTTCTCACCCTGAGTTCCTCTACTTGTATCTTTTCCTTTTTCTGTCTGTGTTCCTGTGTAAACTAAATTACAAAATGCTTCTTCTATTTATAGGCAATCTAAAAATTGCTTCAGCATAAACCAACTTACTTGCCGACTTACTTTCCATTAAAAACTGCAATAACTATCTACCTAACAACTTAACTTCTGAAATAAATTTGACTGAGTTATGTTGCCTACATGTGGACTTTTCCTTCTTGTCAGTCTGACAGACAAGATCGTGGCTTATCCAAACTCTGATAGAGTCGGTTGGAATCCAAGTGGAGATCTGCATGTAATTACATTTTTCCAACACTCCCCCTTAATTATAAGCAGATGGGGATTTTAAAATAAAATTTACAAAATGTTTCAGAGCTTAGACATGCTCTGTTTATGACAGAGTTCACTGTGGAGAACTTGTCATTCCAAGATAACTACGCAGATACTGGAATGTGTCCTTTGCCAATGGCTTTGTGAAAATGTCAGCAAGTTGTTCTTCAGACCTGCAAAATTCCAAACAAATTTCCTTTTTGTTTACCAACTCTCTTATAAAATGAAACCTTGTGTCAATGTGCTTGGTTCTCTTGTGAAACACATGATTCTTTGATAATGCTATGGCTGAATTGTTGTCACAGAAGATTGTTGTCGGTTCTTGATGGTTCTGTGACAAGTCTTTTAAGACTCTCCTCATCTAGACAGCTTGACATGCAGCACTTGTTGCTGCAACATACTCTGCTTCAGCTGAAGATAGAGTTACTATAGGTTGTTTCTTTGAAGCCCATGAAACAACACCTGTACCAAAATGAAATGTGTATCCAGATGTGCTTTTCCTGTCATCTATGCTGCCTCCATTGTCACTGTCAGTGTAACCAATGAGTTTAAAATTTTCTGAAGTTGAGTACATAATACCAAGGTCTTTTGTGCCACTTACATACCTCGGAATTCTTTTACCTGCTTGCCAATGTGAGTCTTTTGGTGACTCCATGAACCTTGAGATCAGACTTACACCATACATAATGTCTGGTCTTGTTGCTGTCAAATACATAAGGCTTCCAACAAGCCTTTTGAACAGCGTAGGATCTACAGTGGATCCTTCATCATCCTTGCTCAATTTTAAACCTGTTATCACTGGTGTTGGGGCTGTCTTACAGTTAGACATGTTAAACCTTTTTAAAACTTCACTTGCATACTTAGACTGTGATATAAAAATACCACTTTCGGACTGCTGAACTTCAATGCCCAGAAAAAACTTCATAAGCCCCTGATCAGTCATTTCAAATTCACTTTCCATGACTGTTTTAAAATATGCTATACCATAATCACCAGTAAATATTAAATCATCTACATACAGATAGACAATTAACATTTTACCTTGCTCATCGACTTTGGTGTACAAAGTCGGTTCACTTTCACTTCTTTGAAATCCATTTTCAATGAGATAGGAATCAATACGACTGTACCAAGCTCTAGGAGCTTGCTTCAAACCATATAATGCCTTTTTTAGCCTGTACACTTTGTGCTCTTGACCTGGAACTTCATACCCTTGTGGCTGTTCCACATATACTTCCTCTTCTAGATAGCCATTTAAGAATGCCGACTTGACATCCATCTGATGAACATGCCATTTGTTTTGTGCAGCAATGGCCAAAACTGTTCTCACTGTATCCATGCGTGCAACAGGTGCAAATGTTTCATTGAAGTCGATGCCGGGTTGCTGTGTGAACCCTCTTGCTACCATTCTTGCTTTGTGTTTTTGCACATTCCCATCAGCATCTTGCTTTGTCTTATAAATCCATTTAACACTGATTACCTCCTTGTCTTTTGGTACATCAACCAGTTCCCATGTCTGGTTTTTCTCAATGCATTCTATTTCTTCATCCATGGCTTGTGCCCATACTTCTTCTTCAACAGCTTCTTCAAATGTTAGTGGATCATATATAGGGGAAAATAATGCAAACAGAGAGAATGAATTAGGTGTACTAGCTTCATATATCTCTCGCAGACTTCTTGTCTTCATCGGTTCTGTCGATGTTGACCCCGACGAAATGCTTGATGGAGTCCGATGTCCTCTTGGTGTACTTGTCGGTGTAGCTTGAGATACTACTTGTGTCGATGGTCCTTGTGATGAACCATGTCTTGGTGTCATGGGAGTCGATGGTGCTCCGACCGGTTGACTTACATGTGGTATTTGAACCACTTCCTCTTCCATATCGTCATTGTCAATGTTCAACACAATCTTGACATTTGTGTCGATGGTTCCATCCCATGATTCATTCTCAACAAATTGAACATCCGGACTGATTATCACTTTCTTTGTGACAGGGTCATATAGTTTGTATGCTTTTGTGTCTTCTGAATAGCCGACAAAAATACATTTCTATCCCTTTTTGTCTAGCTTCCTTCTCAGCTCATCTGGAATATGAGCATATGCAACACAACCAAAAAATTTTAAATGTGAAACACTATGATTCATACATGTCCATGCTTCTTGGGGAACTTTGTTCTTCACACTCTTTGTTGGACATAGGTTCATAATGTATACAGTAGTTGTGACTGCTTCACCCCAATACTCATTTGGCAAATGCTTGGCTGCCAACATGCTGCGTGCCATCTCCATGATGGTTCTGTTCTTTCTTTTAGCTATACCATTCTGTTGAGGTGTATACCGTGTAGTGAATTGTTTCTGTATGCCATGGGTCTTGCAAAAATTCAGAAATTCTTTTGAAACATATTCACCTCCTCTGTCAGTCCTTAAGATCTTGATGCGGTGTCCACTCTGGTTCTCCACGAGTGCCTTGAACTACTGAAAATAACCAAATGCATTAGATTTGTGTTTCAAGAAATATACCCATGTCTTTCTTGAGTAGTCATCAATAAAGGTTAGAAAATATTTGCAGTCACTAATAGACGATGTCTGCATTGGACTACAGATGTCAGAGTGCACAATTTCAAGTGGTGTGTGTGCTCTATAGGACTTTCCAACTGGAAATGTCTCTCTGTGCTGCTTGCCAAAAATGCAGCCTTCACAAACCCTCTCTGGTCTGTCGATCAATGGTAATCCCTTCACCATATTCTTTGTGTGAAGTAGCTTCAGCCCACCAAAATTCAGATGTCCAAATCTGAAATGCCACAACCAGGATTCATCCTGAACTTCTATCTAAAATGCAGCTTGCAAATTAGCGCTGCAATTTTCTCTCTTGTCGAGGATCTCGACTGTTTCTTCACTTTCTGCCTTGAATGCAGCTCCTGCCTTTGTCTTCCCTTTTATGTTGGGAACTATCCTTAATGGAAACAAGCGGTTGCTTGTCATTGGCACTTTTGCTATCAGCTGGTCGCTTGGACGCTTGTCTTTGATCACACATTCTTCATCTTCCTTGTAGACTCTATAGCCTTTTTGTAACAACTGTCCAATGCTTAACAGATTATGTTTCAGACCTTCAACATGATAGATATCAGGGATATACTTACTCTCCCCCTGTTTGGTTAGAATATCAACAGTGCCTTTTCCTAAGACAGTAACTTGGACATTGTTTCCAAGTGTAACATCAGTTTTAATTGAGGTGTCCAGACTGGAAAATAGATCTAAATTACCAGTCATATGGTTGCTGCATCCTGAGTCTAAGTACCATATGTCATGTGGACTTTCTTGAACAGCATTGCATTCAAGTGGAGATGTCGATGCCATTAACATTACACCTGTCGAAGTGTTAGTGCTGGTTGGCTGACTTGGGCTTTGCCTTCCTTGGTCATATTGCTTCTTCCTGCATTCATATGCATAATGACCAAACTTTTTACAGTAATGACATTGAATTTTTGATTTATCAAACCTCTGGCCACTTGGCTGACTTGGGTTCTGGTTATCTCCTCTGCCACCGACATTTGTAGGACTTCTGCCTCGTCCTCCTCTTGAAGAACTTCTTCCTCTGCCTCTGAAGTTGTTTCTCCCCCTGCCTCTACCATGGCTTATGGATGACTATGCTGCAAATGCACCTTCCAATGATGTCTGTGATCTGCTGATTCTGTGTTCATGATTGATGAGTGAAGCTTCCAGCTCATCAATGCTGAATGTTGACATGTCTGTGTGTTCTTCTAAGGTTACAACCAAATTTTCAAATCTTGGGGGAAGACTTCTGAGAATTTTTTCAACAACCCTTTGGTCTGATACGAGTTCTCCATGAGATTTCAGTTGGTTTATCAACCCAACAACTCTGGTGTAGAATGTGTCTACATTCTCTGAATATTTCATGCACAGAGATTCAAAATCTTTTCTCAGAATCTGCAGCTTGGATGTCTTTACCTTAGTCAAACCTTGATAGGCAGTCTCCAATGTATCCCATGCTTCCTTGGAATTAGTCGATGCTTCTATTCTTGGGAGTATGCTCTCATGCATAGCTTGATGTATGAAAAACAGAGATTTTCCATCTCTCTTTCTCTATTCTCTCAAGGCATCTTTCTGAGCCTGTGTGAGATTGTTATATGCTGTCATGTCTGCTGGTTCTGCATAACCATGCTGAACTATCTCCCAGACATCTTGTCCTCTGAATAAAGCCTTCATTGTTAAAGACCAATATTCATAATTCTTTCCTGTAAAACTTGGAGGTTGTAGTGAACCGGAAGTGGAAGCCATTTTTAATTTTTAATTAACTTTCCGTAGAAAATTAATTTCCACTTTTTAAGACAAGATTTCTTTCCTAAAATCTTGGGCTGTTATAAACCTTACTCTGATATAATACCAAGCTCTGATACCAGTTAGCCAAAACCGAGCCAACTAAACTTGGTTTTAGCGCTCAGTCAATATTTTTAAGAGAAAATAATTTCACTTTTAACTTCGACCTGTTTTTACTGCGACCACCTTTTTACTACGACCAAGTTAATACCTGCGATCAACTTATCTGCGGTGCGATCAAGTTGATGTGATCAAGCTGATGTCTCATGCGATCAACTTATCTGCGGTGCGATCAAGTTGATGCTTGATGCGATCAACTTATGTGCGATCAAGTTGATGCGATCAACTTCTTTTGCGATCAAGTTGATTCCTGATGCGATCAACTTCTCTGCGATCAAGTTTGGTGCTTGATGTGGCTAGATTGATAGAATATGATTCTTAGTCTAAAGACTTAGGAATTTTACAAATCCTTTTCACCTGTGTGTAATATGAAGTAAAATGACCACATTTACAAATCCAAATAACTTAAGAAAAACATATGCCCAAATATGTAGGAATATTTGAGTCGAACAAAGTGCGGTAAAACCTGGAACTTTCACGCCGTGAGATTTTTATGGGTTCTTGTTCTTTTACTTATCAGTAACAGTAAAAGACATTTATAGAAGTAAATCTGGAAATATGAGCAGCCAAATAATCATGAATTCAACCAAAAACTATTTCATATATTAACTATGCGGAAATACAAAGTAATACAAACTTGTCTGTTACAAACTCGTCCGTCTACAGAGCTTCAGCTCTTCGGCTAAATCAAATGCACAGAAGCTTGAGCTTCGACTTCACTTTCTCACCCTGAGTTCCTCTGCTTGTATCTTTTCCTTTTTCTGTCTGTGTTCCTGTGTAAACTAAATTACAAAATGCTTCTTCTATTTATAGGCAATCTAAAAATTGCTTCAGCATAAACCGACTTACTTGCCGACTTACTTTCCATTAAAAACTACAATAACTATCTACCTAACAACTTAACTTCTGAAATAAATTCGACTGAGTTATGTTTCCTACATGTGGAATTTTCCTTCTTGTCAATCTGACAGACAAGATCATGGCTTATCCAAACTCTGATAGAGTCGGTTGGAAGCCAAGTGGAGATCTGCATGTAATTACATTTTTCCAACACTTTAAAGCTAATAAAGCGATGCCTCCATGTGTGTATGTCTGTTTGTGAGTTACCCAAAAGCATGAAGCTATCTAGTACAACATCTTAGTGTCTAGCATTTTCCATTTCCTTGTAACCAGTCACCGGTCACTGTATGAAAACTCTATTTAAAGAACTAAGAGTTCATTCATTCAACATTTGGAGTCTAGAACCCACTCTAAGAGTCTTATATTCTCCCTCTCTCGAAGCATTGTGTCTTTAGGTAGTAGTCAAGTATTGACAAGCCTTTGCATTTGGGTTGAATTCCTGCAAAGGTTTCTTATTCCTAGTGTGATTCTAAAATGGAGGATACTTTAAATTGTCCAAGTATTCTAGTCTGTAATCTCTTCAGAATTTTGGCTCCAATATAATACAAACCTCTGCAAGTTTATGTCTTTATTCTGTCTTTATGTCTTATGTAGTGGTATAAGAGCGTGAAATTCTGACAAGCTACATTTTAATAGGAAGCCTATGGTGACTTTTCATTTATTTATGCTATTTAAGGAAAGGTATTTTTCTATATGGAAATTTCTTCCTCTATTTCATTCTTTACAAATGGATTGTTTTGTTCATAACACTGCTTGGTCTGAAAATTTTAAGAAACTACAAATAAAGTTATGATTGGGGTATTCGAATTTTTCTGATTCCAGGATTGATGGTAACAAAATAGTTTCATGTTCAAATAATAATTTCAAAGTGATTTGCAGGATATATGGAAACAAAATAGCTTCCTGCTAAAATAATACTTTCTCTCTTCAGAGCGATTGGAATATGTGATAATACCAATGCATTATTTTGTTATGATCTTCTCAAATCATATTGTCCTTGGATTGTAATTTTTGAAATGATAGTGTTTAATGTCTCTATTCACTATTCATCCAACATAGGGTACTTTATGATCTTGGTGAACCATATATTATTGTATTCAGTTCTTATTGTAAAACCAACAGAAAACAAAAGATAAAAGTTCTGAAAAAACAAGAGAGTATAATCATATCAAACCTTCGTAAGGTCAACTGCAATGCAGATATAATATTGCTAATATTTTATGCCTAATGAGACAGGAGATAGACAATATGCCATGACTAGAGGTGATGTTTCTTATCACTTATTTGTAGTTCTTTACATCAAAATAAATACCAGGTTACCCTAGGAGCGAACAATTACAATGGGTTCTTTAAGAAAAGATTCAATGAGTTGTGTTCCATTGGATAAGGACATGTTTCCTTTCATATTAATATTTTTGTATCCCTTAGAACACTTGATTAAATACAATAGAGATATAGGATGGAACTTGTTGGCACAAGTTAACATATTAAATTTTTAAGACACCAAACAAAGCAATCATCCTAGTTTGAACTACATCCATCCAACCAGCCCAAAAGTAAACTTTTGATTTTGAGATAGAAAACATTAGGCTCAAACATAATTCCATACAGGGATGAACTTGTGACATGTATCTGGATCCTTAGAGACCACTTTCCTATTAGAAAACATTTATTTTTGTGAAACAATGTCCATTCTATTAAGGGTATGACTCAGATTAATGACAACCAAAATAATACCTATGGACTTTTTAGAAAAAGAGTATGCACAAATGACATGAGGATCAACTACTTTTTTACCAAAGTAAAATGCATATGATTGTATTAGAACAAATAAATCAACAAAAAAAATAATTAAAAGGACATAGATTTTCTGACCAAATACAATTTCCTTTTAGGTAGTTGCATCATGCAATGATGTGCTAAACCTGATAGACTAGTTTCTACCTTCACCTATCTTCAATTGATTATCCAACTTGATCTTTATGAAGCTTATAATATTATTATATTTGATTTGTACAATTATTAAGGAGAATACATATTCATACCCATAAATTGTTTTTCATAATGCGGTTTAGGTTTAAGGGTTTTTTAGGGAGGAAGTTCAATTTCAGACTTAAATGGGACATTAATTCAATAGACCCTAAAAATTATAACGAAATTATAAGTATAATTTCATTATTTTATATGATTTACCTTATTTGATATATTTATGGAATACTTATTCATGATTTATTGGAATTCAAATTGCTGACATCAGGAACGTAGATGAAAGCATAATTTTATCTTCCAAGTGGGATTACAAAGACGCTAGGGAAAATAGTGTTTTAGAAGGTATATCTATCGATTTCAGATCACATGATTCTTATTTTCCTATATTTTTGTCATCCATGAACGCTGAAATTCCTTCCTTTGTAGATGACTATTTCCTCTCTCGCTTTCCCATTCTTGAGAAGCAACTTACAAAAACAAATATAAGTTTGTATGCAACGGTCAACTGTATATCTAGTTCAAAAGAAGGATACACTCATGATTGATAACTATAGAAGCACCAGTATTGGGTTTTCTGCAACAATAGTTTTGTGAACTTTACTTAGATCAATAATATGAGTTATGTCAATTGAAGTTTGAGGAATCATAGTTCCATCATAATCTAAAAGAATGGTTGGTTTATTACTCTTTTTGTAAACCTAGACAATATGCTTAGTTGAAACTTTGCAAAAACTAGAATCAAGATTGACCACTCTCAATTGCAATCCAAATTCTAGTCTATAATATCGGATTCTTGAGTTCTCTTTGGAGGTTCTTTGCAAGTCTCCTATGAAACTTTGTGCCCAAATGGATACATCATGAATACTGACATATCTAAAATGATTTTCATGTCTCATTTTCTTTTCAACATCTTCCATTGTAATGCCAATATTCATAGCATCATTTAAAGCTTCAATATTCTACAGATTTACATGAATATACACATTTAGAAAGGGGGTCATCCAAGAAAATCAAACACTACCAACATAATTTATTTATGGTTACCATATGTGATTCCAAATCTAGCATATAATTATGTAATATCTTTCCTACAAAAAAATGTATTCATAGAGGATCAAATTCATAACATCTCAAAATGTAGATACAATAGAATGTTCTACAATTGTGTAATATGCAATCCTTTCATACAATGGAATATGTCTCTACAATAATTGAACAAGTTCATATATTTCACTTCGAAATTATTTTTTTATCCTTTGTGTGGTGGTAGATATCTTTGTTTGGACCTACAAAACACCTTTACCTCATCTGTGTGCAGGGTTGAGAATTTGCACCATGAGTAATATACCAACCAATTTTTGATAATGATAGAAAATTTGTTCCGCTGCCAGTAGTTTCACGATTATTCCCTTTATATTTTCCATGCCATCAATCCCTCTTGCCTTTAATTCACTAATCTTCCACTCGCTATCATCAAGCCTCAAGACACCCTCAAGTTGACTCATGTGTATTCCCACATGGATAACTTTCATCCCTTAATAATCCAAACCTATATACCCTCTTTTGGACTCATACTCCAAAACCAGTAACCTACAACAACAAGAAATAAAGCGCCTCACATAATCAAATGTATCCAATCCAATTAGATCAACATCAAGGAGATTTGTGAGAATATATTCACACACTGGAAGAGTGCGGTAAATATTAGCCGAGAGAAATGGGATGTTAAGAAAGAAACCTATCTTCATCTTGTCAAACCTTTTTCACAGAAATGTTGGAAAAATCATGAGATGGTAATCCTGTATCCACATAGAATTGAAATTGGACAAGATTCCGCAAATAATATCCTAGAAAACAATACATGTATGTGGCTCCACAATGGCCAGATTGAAAATAACATGAATATCAAAAAGAAGAACACCCACCTTGTCAAATCAACCTACCCTCAAGGGTCAGACAAGAACACCAATTGCAATGTAGGAAAACCAAGGACCATCTATCAAATTAACATAGACTATTCAAAATATGAATAGATATATTTACATGCATTGCATCCCCTTTCCTTGATGTTATAATTCTATACAAAATACATTGAATTCCCTACCTTGAGGTTTCTTAATAAATTCAAGTGCAAAAGAATTTGAAAATAGAAGAGTATTTAATAGGAATCATGTTCCATAAACAATAATGAAACCAAATTTATTCCATCAATGGGTGTCACAAGTGCAAAGTTGTATGATATATATATATATATATATATATATATATATATATATATATATATATATATCAAAAGAGAATTTGAACCCAAACTTCGACAACATATACGTCTGATTTTCAACGACAATCTATCAACAATCCAACAAACGTCGGATTTTATAAACAACGATTCATTTCGTCGGATATCTGAGAGGAATATGGTCTAGTCAGATATCCAACGATATTAAGTCAGATATCTGACGAAATATTTAGTCATATACAAGTCAAAGATCCAACACATAAACGTCGGATATTCTACCACCAATACTTATTAGAAGGAAATATTTCTGACTACATACTTATCAAATAACTGATGCAAAATACTTTACAGCTGATCGGATATCCAAAGACATCTTCCGTCGGTGGTATGGAATTAACGCCAGAAAAGTGGGGAAGAACGCTGGATATCTGACATATATACATACAAAAAAAGATAAATTCCTATTCCATTTACCATCTGTGGTATGGCATGATCGTCGGATATCATTTGATATGTCGTCAGATATCAGACCAATATGGGGAATTTAAAAAAAAATACTAGTTCTATATCCTTCTTCTCATTGAGAATGAAACCGGGTGGGACCCTCTCCCCTAGAAAGAGATAAAAAAACAACTCTGTGGAGGTATTCCCAAAATAGGGTGATTGAAATCGAAGAGGTTACTGCACCATGTGCAATGACAAGGAAGACACGAGCGATCGTGAACCTCGTTGTAATTGAAGGAGGATTTGCGAGAATGAAAAATTCAAGGGAAATGAAAGAAGAGTACTTCAGATCAGACTCTTCTGTAATGTCCCAAAATTTTCAATGGGTCACAATGGCCAAATCACATTCTCCATATTCATGAAAGTTGTCAAAGAACACATATTTCATTAAATTTAGAAATATTCTATTACAGGGACTTCATCCACATTGAGTTTGTTTTGTAAATCTCTAAATACATATTCTATTAAATCTAGAAAAATCAACTCAAAGAACTATTCCATTAAATTTGGAAGAATTAATCCAATGAACTATTTTCTCAATTAATATTTTTTATTTATTTCAAGTAAAACTTTACTATTCAACCATTCAAAAGGAAATATTACATCTCAATTAGAACTAGATGGGTTAGATCTAGAATTTAGAACTTCCTCTAGATTGAGTTTTTTCAAAATGAGGAAAGTCATAGCATTTGAATCCTTACATAACTTCTATTAATATTATTTATAGTTTGTATTAAATTTTAAGTTGATTAAATTATTTTATGACATAATACCAACATTGTATTTGTTACTACAACAATTATAAACATTGTCATAGTAATTATTTTTGTCTTTGTTGAGTATGTTGTTTTATTTTTGGAAGTTGACACCGCTTATAATCAAAACGAGAAAATATTTTATGACTTTAAAGTCTAAGTTTTACCCTTGTAATAATTAAAGTGAATTATGAATTAAAATAGCAATATAACTTATTATTATTGTTATTGGTAGTGGTAGCGTATTAAAAATTGAGTTGATAAATGTTTACTTTATGAATAATCGATTAACGTGGGAAATTTCTTACCTATAAATTTATTTAATGATATTGATGTTAGTAAAGCCTCCCTTATTTATTAATAGTAATTATTTTAACAGTCAAAATCAATTCTGAACTATAATAGGATTAGTGCAGTACACTTTGATTTTTCTCATATTCAAGAGGAAAGGGAGAAAACCAACTGAACTAATTATCGCAAGTGTTCTTTATTTATTTATGAAGTATTTGAACAATGTGTTTAATTGAAAAGAGCATATTTATATTGAAAATATAGATATCTTACAATATTTATATTATCATTAAGATTTTATATCATCTATTAATTTATGTTAGGGCACGGAGGAATCGAACCACCATCATCCTGCTTGTAATGCAGGTGCTCTTGCATTGAGCTAGCACCCTTTACAACATGGGGGGAGAGGGACTGTGTAACACCTAAGCTATGTGAAAGCTTTTAAAACCATAATGAATTTTACATTGTTCCCCCAACGATCATGCATGGAGTGCCCACTTGAAATGTTGGTTTGAAAAACTCACTAACAACTTAATCCAGAAAATCATTCACAATGATGACAAACTGTGAAAGCCTACACTCTGGAAATGTTACTACTTTGTCTTTGTTGAGTATAACATACTGCACTAGTACAAAGTTTGCACCACTTTAAAGTCTACAGAAGAAAATATAATATTAATTAGAATGCAACCAAGTAGAACAATTAAATTGATATCAATTATAATAACAAATAATAGGGAAAAGTCACTTCAAACCTTATTGCAAATGCCTTACAGTATTCACAAAGGAAGCCTAGAAGATGTTTTAAGGTTCATTATTGAATATGATTATGCACATTTGATATAGTGACATGTTGATTTTATATCAAAAGCAAATTAAAAAGTTAAAAATCGAATGGTGTTATCTAATTCACATAAAGTACCATCACATGAATTAACATAGAAGTTGAACCAAAATTTTCATATTAGTAACTAATATAAAATTCCTCAAAAAAGGGCTTGAAGAGAATATTTGATATACAACAAACATTGAAAAGTGTTTCTTCTTGTATATTAATAACTCATTCAAAGAGAAAATTACATTCATGAAACATCTCCGCCTAATCTCCTTATATTCAGTCAAACAAATCAATTACAACTTGTACACCACATTTATTTATCGTGGTCTTCCTACAATCTGCTTTCTTTTGTATCCATGCCCAAACTATGGTATTAAGTAGAATAGATCCAAGTCATGTGTCATGAAGGTTTGGTACCCAATATTGTTCTAAAATTTTCCCTTATATTTCCTTGAACTAGGCTTCCATCAATCAAAATTTACATGAAGAGTCTCACTTTCATCATTCTGGAAGATATATGAGGTGGTTTTTGCAATCCAAATCATCTCTCCTTCATCCTCAGTTCATGATCTAACTAGCAACATATTTCCTTTCTCAACTTCAATCATAGGATTGAATCTTGGCTTTCGCTTGTTGCACTTGGGTCCAACATATACCAATTCATTCGTCACATTCTCAAAATCTCCATCCATAATACTTATATTACATGTAGTGCATTACAATCAGCATTAAATCTCACATGGATTAAACAGTCTTTATGATGCAATGTATTTGATGGTAATGTCCAACATGAATTAAAGTTAACATGATGTTACTACTTAATGATTGATTTTATGGATTAAGTTATGTGAAATCTTTTCAGTCCACAATGAATTTTTCATGGTTCCTGTAACAAGCATGGGTGGAATGTCTTCTCAAAACGTTGGTCTAAAAATCCTTCACACAGTTTAATCCAAAAAATCAATCACAATGGTGACAAACTGATAAAACCTGCACACTCAAAATGTTAGAACTGTATTTTTTGAGTATAAGTTAATATACTAGTACAAAATTGGCACCACTTTAAAGTCTACACGAGAAAATATAATTATGAATTTGAATGCAGCATAGTAGTATAATTAAATTTATATCAACTATAATAACGAATAATAGGGAAAACCCACTTCAAACCTTATTGCAAGTGCATTACATTTATTCACAAAGCAGGTCTATAAGGTTTTTTAAGGTGCATTCGCATAAACTATCATCACATGAATTAACATTGAAGTTGAACCAAAATTTCCATATATGTAGAAAATAATATAAAATTTGTCAAAAGGTAGCTTGAAGAGAATATTTGATATACTACAAACATTGACAACTTTCTCTTCATGTATATTAATAAGTCATTCAAAAAGCAAAATTACATTCATGAATCATCTCCACCTAATCTCCTTATATTTTCTCAAGCAGATCAAGTACAACTTCAGGATGAAGATTTCCATAGTTAATCATAATGACAAAAGAGATTTTATGGAATTAAATTGTGTGAGTTGAAATGTTTCGAGTGGACACTCCACCAATCATCAGAGGAACAAAATGAAAAGCTCAAAGTGGTATTGAAGAGAGTGAGCAAAAGCTAATAATAAATAAGGTAAGGGTTTTGTACATGCATTAATGAATATAATTATGCACATTTGATGCTATGTTGATCTAAAAGACAAATTGAAAAGTTAAAATTTGAATGGTGTTAACTAATTCGCATAAAGTATCATCACATGAATTAACATTGAAATTGAAGTGGAATTTTCATATATGTAGTAAATAATATAATACTCCTCAAAAAGTAGCTTGAAGAGTATTTATTATACTACAAACATTGAAAAATGTTTCTTCATGTATACTAAAAGTCATTCAAAAAGAAAAATTACATTCATGAATCATCTCCACATAATCTCCTTATATCCGCTCAAGCAGATCAAGTACATCTTGTACACTACATTTATTTATCTTGGTCTTCCTACAATCTTCTTTCTTTGGCATCCATGCCCAAACTATGGTATTAATTGGAATAGATCCAAGTTATCCGTCAATAGGATTTGGTACCCAATATTGTTCTAAAAATTATCTCTTGTATTTCCCTGAGCTAGGCTGCCACCAATCAATCTTTACATGAAGAGTCTCATTGTCATCATCCTGGAAGATATCTGAGGTGGCTTTTGTCATCCAAATCACCTCTCCTTCATCCTCATTTCCTGATCTAACAAACAACATCTTTCCTTTCTCAACCTCAAATCTAGGATCGAATGTTGGATTTGGATTACTGCACTTGGGTCCAACATATACCGCTTCATCTATCACATTATCAAAATCCCCATCCATAATACTTGATATTGCATGGAGTGCATTACCATAAAGATGGAAATTTTGCCTCTTCTTGGGCCAAAAATAATCAGAAGAAGAATCACTTTCATCCAAGGATGTATGGTCATTGTAGATTCCATCTAATGCATCAAGAACTCTTTTCCAATACTCTAGTTTTTTATTCCATTCCTCTGTAACAATTGGTGAATTCTCATTGCCAATAGTCTCTTCCCACATTTTTATGTATGATGTTATTCCTTCCTTTAGTTCTTTTAAATAAACATCATTGTCTTTGGGACATAAGAAAGATGG
>LPNX010313088.1:316197-338763 GCA_001517045.1 Pseudotsuga menziesii | reverse complement strand
TTGCAAGAGATTTAATGGTAAATTGTGATCCCATGTGTGCAAATTGTAAGGAGAAATGACCAAAACCTCCTGTGCTATGCCCATGTGTTAGCATACCTGTCAACGACAAACCCAAGTTTGTTCCTACAACAGATTTTGATTTAACACGTAATCTTGGGATTGAAGTCTGTGTTTTGCCATTTTATCATGGATAATGCTCAAGTATTCCTTTGTATACCACTCTGACATAATTATGTGGGCATAGTAGCAATATCTTCCACACATAACTATCTTATTATGTTTCTTCAGTCTAGCTCGTTCCTTTTCTTCCAACTCTTTTGTAGTCGTTGTCTTCATCTATGCTTTCAACACGATACATTCACTACATTTACTGAAGTTAGTGTTCTTTGAGAATGCCACATCTAGAAAATAGTATTCTAAATCTTGCTCATTGTTTGTTGTGATATTGATGGAAAATTGAGCTCTTGAAGAGCCTCATCGATCTCTTTTAACAAACAACTTTGGGTGTACGTTGATGGCATCAATCTTAAAGGAGAAGACGTTCCATCTTCTTCAACTTGTCGTGTTTGGTTCGGTGAAAAATATGAATTATCCATTACAATTTTGTGCAATATTTCTATGGTTGCCATAGTATGTGCACGTGTTTTGCATTTGTTGCTGTTACCATGTATTCCTTTGACATGTCCTTGTTAGAAATTATGTTGGTAAGTATTGAAGGTGCTTTGAGGAATATTATGTATCTTGTACCATTCTTTCTTACAAATAATATCTCCATTAAACCTCATGTCCTTTACTTTCCTAACAGTAGGAGGCAGGCCATGGCTCTTTGACATGATTGTGTTGGAAAGGAGTGAATTCAAGACAAATCCCCTAATACCATTAATTTTAAGAGTTTCATACCCCTTCTAGCAGTTGCAATGGATTTCCTATACACATGTTGAAGACAATCTTGTTTGCAACATTCATCCACTGCCAAAAGTCGAATTTCTTTCTATTCATCTCTTTGTGTTTGAAAGTTTCCTACTTTTTTTGTAGCCACAACTCGTTTAATCCTTTTATATGTTCTCATTACATGCATAGCAATTGAGTCTATATATTTTTTATTATAAATATCACCATCCCATGTGTTTAAGGGACTTGTGTCCTCTATAAGATCCCATACCGCCATTTCCTTGGGTTCCTCTTTGAAATTTTCATTCACCCTTAAAATCTCACCTTCATTGTCCACCAACTTATTTATTAGCCATCTAACCAAACAATGTATAAACTTATCCCCAATCCTACATCTTTCACAATTTCTTCCTATGTCATCCACACAAAAAAATGAATTCCTTTTCACCTAACATTTCACCCTCAACCATGTCATCCTCACGAACATTAACTATGATCCCTTTGGCAATGCACATGCTTGTTCCCGTGCACTCATGTGTAGGAGAAACCTATTTAAATGTGAATGTAAGCCTATCTTGGGGAGTATTTACTGGATGATCTGACAATGAGGTTCCGAATCTGATTCTGGCCAAATCTCATAAGATACCAAGGCACCCCCTAGTGTATTCTCAAATCCTGTTGGATGTGGAAAAAGAGCATCATGTTTTAACACCTTATCAATGTTAACCACTATGGATCCTTTATTTACCATCCTTCCATGCACCTTATGACCAATCTTTGTATTGAATATGGAACCTTCACCCACCTTCACTCCACATTGCAAAAGATCTACCGTGTCTCCAATAGAAAATGCAGAAGAGACATTTGCACATATACTGCAAATTAAACAAACTTAGTATTTGCTCAAAAAAACAAGCAATGTACTATCAAAAACACTTAACATGTGCTTCAACATTTTGATTTACCTTTGTTATGCCTCAAATCTATGATCTTCCATGGATGTAAGTCCCCTTCATCGACATCTTCCACAATCAAATGTGGTTCAATGACATCAATTATCAAAACCATAACATGTCCTACATTAAGCCTTTCTCCACCATAATGAGTTGTAGTCTCTGTAGATTCAACCCTTCCTAGTCCAATAACTTTACCAATAATTAGGAGGTCAACATAGTCCCCTATTATCAAAATTATATTTTCCATTGTAACTCCTCCCAATTTCTGTAACACATTTGAATTGTAGTTTGTAATTAAGGTTAAACCATATGAAGTCTATGTTCAAAAAAGTAATATAGTTGCAATAATTCAAAACAATAGGGTAGCCCTTTTGTATGCCACGAAACATTGTTCCCCTACATCTTGTGCACGTTAGCAGAAGGGAATTTACATATAAATTACATAAAATATATATAAAGAGATCACAATAAGAGATCCAAGAAGTATCAGAGAATGACAGATATCAACTCAGATAAACCCACCAAATTCCTATTTGACTATGGACATGGCTCTTATATTATTGATGTCTGTATGAATGTGCTGGAAATCTAGCTAGAGTTAGCTTCCGTTCTTAAAATGTTGCACGATGAATGAAAGTTAATGTGTGTTACTTTTCCTAATGTAGTTTTCCATCTAATAGAACCACATTGTCATCAATCACATTACACCGTGAGGGAAATCTAGTTGGAGTTAGTTTTCATTCATAAAACATTGCATGGTGACTAAAAGCTAATCCGTGTTAGTTTTCATAAGGTAGTTTTCCATCTAACACAACCACATTGTCATCAAATACATTACACCATAATAGAAATATAGTGGATTTAGCTTCCTTTTAACAACATGGCATGGTGAGTGAAACCTAACGTGCGATAGCTTTCATAAGGAAGTTTTCTATCTAACACAACTACATTGTCATCTATCACATTGCACCACGATGAAAATCTAGCTAGTGTTAGTTTTCATTCTTAAAACATTGCACGGTTATTGAAATCTAAAATGTGTTACTTTTCATAAGATAGTTTTTCATCTCACACGACCACATTGTCATCAATCACATTGCACCATGATGAAAATCTAGTTACAGTTAGCTTTCATTCTTAAAACATTGCACCATGAGTGAAAGTTAATATGTGTTAGTTTTCATAATGCAATTTTAAATATAACACAACCACATTGTCGTCAATCACATTGCACCATGATAGAAATCTAGCTGGAATTGGCTTTCATTTTTAAAACATTGCATGGTGAGTGAAAGCTAATGTGTGTTAGTTTTCATAAGATAGATTTCTATCTAAAACAACCACATTATCATCAAATATATCACACCATGATGGAAATCTAGCTAGAGTTAGCTTTCCTTTGAACAACATGGCACGATGAGAAAAAGGTAATGTGTGTTAGCTTTCATAAGGTAGTTTTTCATTTACCACAACCGCATTGTCATC
This sequence comes from Pseudotsuga menziesii, assembly GCA_001517045.1. NCBI lineage: Eukaryota > Viridiplantae > Streptophyta > Pinopsida > Pinales > Pinaceae > Pseudotsuga > Pseudotsuga menziesii. Next base: position 335,431 of record LPNX010313088.1, on the reverse strand, counting down.
AATCACATTGCACCACAATGGAGATCTAGTTGGAGTTAGCTTTCATCCTTAAATCATTGCACGATGAGTGAAATATAATGTGTGGTAGCTTTCATAATGTAGTTTCTCATCTAGCACAACTACATTATCATCAATCACAATTCACCATGACGAAAATCTAGTTGAAGTTAGCTTTGGTATAAGCTAATGTGTGTTAGTTGTCATAAGTTAGTTTTTCATCTAACACAGCCACGTTGTCCTCAACTACATTACACCATGATGAAAATCTAGTTGGAGTTACCTTTCATTCTAACAACATGGCATGATGAGTGAAAGCTAATATGTGTGTTAGTTCATTGCACCATGATGAAAAGCTAGATGGAGTTAGCTTTTGTTCTTAAAACATTGTACGTTGAGTGAAAGTTAATGTGTGCTAGTTTTCATAAGGTAGCTTTCTATCTAAAACAACCATATTTCCATCAAATACATAACACGATGATGGAAATCTAGCTATAATTAGCTTTCATTTTAACGTGTTAACTTTCATTCTTAAAGCATTGTATGGTGAGTGAAAGTTAATGTGTTAGCTCATTGCACCAAGATGGAAATTTAGTTGAAGTTAGCTTTTGTTTTTAAAACATTGCACAGTGAGTGAAAGTTAATGTGTGTCAGAATTCATAAGGTAGTTTTCTATCTAAAAGAGTCACATTGTCATTAAATACATAACACCATGACAAAAATCTAGTTGAAGTTAGCTGAAGACCTTAAATCATTGCACAATGAGTGAAATCTAATGTGTTAGCTTTCATAATGTAGTTTCATCAATCATAATGCACCATGACAGAAAGCTAGTGGAGTTAGCTTTCACAAGATAGTTTTCCATCTAACACAACCACATTGTCATCAAATACATTACACCATGATGGAAATCTAATTGGAATTAACTTTCCTCCTGACAACATGGCATGATGAGTGAAAGCTCATGTGTGTTCGCTCATTACACCATGAAAATCTGGCTGGAATTAGTTTTCTATCTAACACAACCACATTGTCACATTGCACCGTGATGAAAATATAGCTAGAGTTAGTTTTTGACCTTAAATCGTTGCACGATGAATGAAATCTAATGTGTGTTAGCTTTCATAATGCAGTTTTTCATTTAGCACAACCACATTGTCATCAATCAAAATGCACTATGTTGGAAATCTAGCTAGAGTTAGCTTTCATTCTTAAAACGTTGCATGGTGAGTAATTGCTAATGTGTGTTAGCTTTCATAAGGTACTTTTCCATCTAACACGACCACATTGTCATCAAATACATTACACCATGATGTAAATCTAACTGGAGTTAGTTTTCCTTCTAACATGGCATGACGAGTAAAAGCTAATATGTGTTAGCTTTCATAAGGTAGTTTTGCATCTAACACAACCACATCGTCATCAATCACATTGCTCTGTGATGGAAATCTAGCTAGAGTTAGCTTTCAACCTTAGATGATTGTACAGTGAGTGAAATATAATGTGTGTTAGCTTTCATAATGTAGTTTTCTATCTAACACAACCACATTGTCACATTGCACCGTGATAGAAATCTAGCTGAAATTAGTTTTTGAACTTAAATCATTGCACGATGAATGAAATATAATGTGTGTTAGCTTTCATAATGTAGTTTTTCATTTAGCACAACCACATTGTGATCAATCAAAATGCACTATGTTGAAAATCTAACTAGAGTTATTTTTTGATCTTAAAACGTTGCACGGTTAGTAATTGCTAATGTGTGTTAGCTTTCGTAAGGTAGTTTTCCATCTAACACGACCACATTGTCATCAAATACATTACACCATGATGCAAATCTAGCTGGAGTTAGTTTTCCTTCTAACATGAAACAACGAGTGAAAGCTAATGTGTGTTAGCTTTCATAAGGTAGTTTTTCATCTAACATAAGCACAATGTCATCGATCACATTGCTCCATGATGGAAATCTAGTTGGAGTTAACTTTCATCCTTAGACGATTGCACGGTGAGTGAAATATAATATGTGTTAGCTTTCATAATGTAGTTTTCCATCTAACAAAACCACATTGACATCAACCACAATGCACCATGATGGAAATCTAACTAGAGTTAACCTTCGTTCTTAAAACATTGCACGATCAGTAAAGCTACTGTATGTTAGCTTTCATAAGGTAGTTTTCCATCTAACACAACCACATTGTTATCAAATATGTTACATCATGATGGAAATCTAGTTGGAGTTAGCTTTCCTTCTAACAACATGTCACTATAAGGGAAATTCTATGTGTATTAGCTCATTACACCATGATGGAAATATAGCTGGAGTTAGCTTTTATTTTAACAACATGGCACGATGAGTGAAAGCTAATGTGTGTTACCTTTCATAAGGTAGTTTTCTATGTAACACAACCACATTGTCATCAAGCACATTGCACCGTGTAGAAAATCTAGCTGGAATTAGCTTTCATCCTTAAATAGTTGTACGGTGAGTGAAATATAATGTGTGTAAGCTTTCATAGTGTATTTTTCCATCTAGCACAACCACATTGTCATCAATCACAATGCACCATAATGAAAATCTAGCTGGAGTTAGCTTTCATTTTTAAAACATTGCATGGTGAGTAAAGCTAATGTATGTTAGCTTTCATAAGGTAGTTTTCCATCTAACACAGCCACATTGTCTTCAAATACATTACGCCATGATATAAATCTAACTGGAGTTAGGTTTCCTTCTAACAACATGGCACTATGAGGAAAATTTTATGTGTGTTATCGCATTACACCATGATGAAAATCTAGCTGGAGTTAAATTTCATTTTAACAACATTGCACGATGACTGAAAGTTAATGTGTGTTAGTTTTCGTAAAGTAGTTTTACATCTAACACAACCACATTGTCATCAATCACATCACACCATGATGGAAATCTAGTTGGAGTTAGCTTTCATCCTTAAATCATTGCACTGTGAGTGAAATCTAATGTGTGTAACCTTTCATAATGTAGTTTTCCATCTAACACAATCACATTGTCACATTGCATAGTGATGGAAATATAGTTGGAGATAGCTTTCAACCAGGGATGATTTTGAGAACCCCCCTAGAATTATATGTATAAAAATTGGGCGAATCTCTCTGATATATAGGAAAAGTTGAAGGCGATTTTATCAATAATATAATATGTATATATAAAAAATTTGGCGAATCTTTTATTTTATTATATAATGTTGTAAAATTTTGGTGAATCTTTCATTTTATTATATAATATTGTAAAATCTTGGCGAATCTTTCATTTTATTATATAATGCTGTAAAAACTTGGTGAATATTTAACTTCATTATAAAAAATTGTAAAAACTGGTGAATCTTTCACTGATTTATATAATATTGTCAAAATAAAAGAATAACAACATTAGTCAAATAACATGAATCACATCATCAACAACAGAACATGTAGACTCACAAGTCACAACAGGAAGGTGTTAGTGAAACACAACTGCATTGACTAGATTCAGGGAAAGTGGGGACTCCACTTGTTATCACGTCCCTTAATGGTCCAATGGACATGTAGGGACCTGAATCTTGACAAACTGATAAACTCATAGAATCATACATTATGTTCGATCTTGGCCTCCACTAGCCAATGATGGTCATGGAGGCTAATACAATTATGCATTGTAATTATGCCAATTGATTATTGCATTAGATGAATGTTGGTCTTGTGCCAATAGGTATCCTACGATCAATGCATAGGAACCTAGTGCATAGACCATTTTTCTCTTCGCTTAGATATGTAGAGCTCGTTTATTTTTTTGAATAACGATAAGTATTTACAAAGAAAATATACATCCAGTGTAAAATAATTGAAAAATTGAAGAAAATTAATTCATGCAACTAAAAGTTAATAAAAGAATGTTTTCTCAAATCCTAAAACCAACCTTGATTCAAGCTACAACAAAGGGTTAAATCAAGCATCGAATGAGAACTTAGTGTTCTTTGTGACCCAAATTCAACCCATTATTTAGCGTAGGTGGGATCAAATGAACACACCTTTGCACATGGCAACATATGTACTTAACCCAAAATGGTATATTGGCAAGCTTCGTAGAATTGTTCTCATTTATGATCCAGAGATCAAAAAGAGATTTCAAGCTGCCATTACAAAGATGTATGAAGTAGATGAGGAATTCTTTTTTTGAAGACGATGGTATATTGGCAGGCTTAGTAGAATTGCCCCCATTGATGATCCAGAGATCAAAAAGAGATTTCAAGCTTCCATTACAAAGATGTATGAAGTAGATGAGGCAAAAAAATATTGAAGACAATGGATTCATTTTGCATGTCTCAATGGTCCCTTCAACAAGCTTGATGCGAATAAAAATCGTAATCACTTAGGCCAAGAAGATCCCATTGGTTGGTGGAGGATGCATGGGGATGATGCTCCAAAGATCCAATATCTTGCTACTCTCTTATTGTCTTAGATTACTAGTTCCTCTACAACAAAGAGGAATTGATCTACATATAGCTTCATCCACTTTATCAAGAGGATCAAACTTACCTCTAAGAGAGCATAGAAGCTAGTTGCAATGCACAATGCCCTACGTCTTTCACACAGGAAGACACCAGAGTATCATATGGGACTGACGACGATATGGGATGTGGATCTAGAGGATTATGCACAAATAGACAGGGAGGACAAATCGAGTGAGATGCAACACAATTTGGTTGGTGTGCCATTGGTCACTCCTAAGGTTGAGAGTGTCCAAAAGAGATAAAATAACATTATTGTACCTCGTATCCTTCATCTTAAAGTAACCAACAAAATCTCAAATGTCAACGAGGGTAAAGCCTTGCTTCTAAAGCAAGATGCATGCTTAAGATATCTTCCCCTCATTCAAACTAACTTTCATAAATCCCCAAATTCTCATCATTGCTTTGCATGTGATTCATGATTGATAAATAAAGTGCCAAGTCCCACCTTGCTTCAAACTCATAACTTACATATGATTATTTGCTCACATGATGTTAGTGAATGTCACTTTCTCCATTATCTTGCACTATCACCTCTATTAGCTCTATTATCTAGATTAATTTACCCATTAAAGATGTTCCTATTTTATAGTTCGTCATAGTCTTTCTTTGAACAAAGATAAATAAAATCTTAAATCTTTGACATACAAGGAAATACATTAACTTAGTTATTAGTTGTTATGTCTATTATTCATATATATTTAATTTCTATTGTATAAATAAGTCAAATATAACTTATTACCTTGCCATTTTTATTATCATCTTAATAACTAATCATAACCACCTCATATGTCAATTATTATTATTTCAATAACTAATCAAGACCACTTTATATTTATATTTAACACATTTTATTATTATTACTATATAATCACTATTTTTTTATTATTACTATATAATCACTATTTGATCTTTGACATATTCATATATAATGAATTTTAGTTACTTTTCTTGGATCCAAATTATTAAATTTTGTATTGAATGAAGATATATATAATTTTAACTCTTCCAATAAAAAATTGAGCTGAAACCAATATTATTTAAAAAAAAACTTAGATCATTATTTATTATGAAGGTATTAATACTAGATTATTTGGTTCATATTTAATTATATTTCTTACCAAATTAATTTAACATAATTTTAAAAGATTAGCTTGTGTTCATTTGTGAACTCCACAACTGTACTAAATATTTTGTCTACTTCGTCACTGACTCACATAGATAATATTGTTTTTTTCTATAAAAATAATAGAATTTCCTTAATAATAAAATAAAATAATCATCACCGGCTCATATAGATAACATTGTTTTTTTCTATAAAATAATACTATTTCCTTGAATAATAAATAAAATAATCAAAAGGTTTTGGGCCTTTTAAGGAAATATTGCATTCCGTAGACACTTCCTCGAAACAACGAAAACCCATGTTACTCTTCTCCAAAGTCAAGTCAAAGAAGATGTCGATAAACTTCCCGCTACTGACATAAAGATGAATATAACTCCGTACTTGTTTAGGTCTCGGGTTCGATTCTAAGGATGGCAGAGCTTAAGGTTGAGAAAATTAAAGACTATATCTTTAATGCACAGATTTGCGCTCGCGTGCCTGGAAATTTCTTGTTTTGAGCTGTAAATATATATATACATTTACTTTCTTGAAAGACTGTTTTGAGAAGATATATTGTGCAGCAAGATGGGATGATGAAAATGCAAGTGCACATTGTATTCTATGTTTTTCAATATTTTGTAAAATATCGAAATAGTTGTTCAGAATATCTGAGAAAATGTTCATTTTACTTGTGAATATGACGCGCATGTAAAGTCGTATACTCTGTTTTGAGTAACACTAAAAGTATTGGTATCTAATCTCAGAAACACTGAGATTATCAGTTTATTGTTATGAATGTCCAAGTATTGTTTCAAAATAATAGTAATATTATATATGATTTGATGTAAATGCTCACTTGGTGATTTCAGTCTCCAGATTAAAACCTTATATTAATTTTTTGGGGTAAGAAATAGTCGAATATGCCTTCTACTGTAATAATCCTGTATAGGAAATTCTTGCTTCCAGATGTTTCTGCGAATTGATGTCAAGATCAGCTTTTGTGCAGTAAATATTGTGAATTTGAAAAATCAATCGACTTCCTTGCGAACTACTATTGTTCATTATTTGGCATAAAGGTATTATATTTTAGTAAAATAATAATTGTAGATTTATTTTTATGATTTAAAAAAAATGTTCGCACTTGGATGAATTTGATACCATTCGATGCTTTAGTGGAAATATTGCCGATGAATAATATTCAGGTGGTGATTGCTTTAGATTTTGCTTTGGTCTAGAGTAATTTCCTTGGGAACGCTGTGGATGTAGGTGAATTCGGCAAATACTGTCTATTGACGATAAAAAATCTACTAAAGATCGATTTATGACACTGGAAATATGCCTGTGGTTCATTGTATGTAGGAATTAAACACCCCCGCCATAAAAGTCTGTTGCGTAGTGTCGTAAGATTGCAAATATTGTTGCGTACAGCAACACATATTGTGCGAAAGTTGCAATCTATTATGCATATTGGCGTGAATGAATCAAATATCCAAGAAAACAGGAAAAACGCTCTGCTGTTTATGCATCCAATTTTACAAAATTGGATAGCTTTTCTTTCAATCCATGACTATTTTGCTTCTTAAGTCCAATGCCATTAGGAACTCCGCTCTTTACAATGTTGCAAATTCTAGTTCTCTGTAATTTTTGCAATTAATAGGGTCTTGTTTTAAAATGCAGGTCGGGTAAGCTTCGGTAGGTCTACAATCCTTGTCAGAAATGTACGAATTAGGAGAGCATTGTCACCTTTACTAAATTCCAAATAATTTCTGGCCATTATCACACAACGCCTACAATGAAGACAAGAAAGCATGAAGTAGTAGGGGTTCCTGGAGAAAATGGATTGATACCGATGGAGCCTGAGAATAATTTTGCTCGGGTCGAGATACAGATAGAGAATCAAATGACAGGAGACCCACAACATTGCAAGATGCCTACAACCATTGCACAAAGGTATCACAAATTCATGGCCGATCCTTGGAGCAGCTGTAGCCAGCTATGTGAGAAACCAAACCCTCATGCGGCACGTTACGTCTACGGGTTCATCTTCTTCTTGAAAAATTTGCTAGTATGGATGATTCGGTATTATGGTCACAGTGCATTAGCAGGGCTGAAGCATGAGTATAAATACTCCTGACTTCTCCGGCTCTAGTAACAATTTTTTAGTAAGATTCATATTTTGCAAATGTGGGTTTGGGTGTGACCTTCCTTCGAATACTTGTTCTTGATTATTTCCATTCAACCAGAAGTTTTCAGATCCTCTAAATATAGTTGTTTGGCATTACTGTAAAACTAAACTGGGTTTTATAGCTTGAATTCAAGTTTTCTAGCTATAATCTGAAGGGAAAATTTATTGGCCAAAACTGAGTATCGGAAAGACCTGAATGGCCAAGTAAGCAACTATAGCTCAATGCACCTTATTGTATCTTTAAAAACCGCACCTTGTTGTATGCTTAAAAATTAAGAAAGACAGCTGGTATCCAAATATTGAAATAGGAACACTATTAGGAACTGCCTTTCTGAAACAAATTGGAGGTCGAGTTCAAATTGTGCTTACGTATTAATATTTAGACATGAACATCAGGAGCATGAGTCTTAGGGAAAAAGTGAACGCGAATCTCTGATTGCCAAAGAAGATACTCAAGAGTCTCGAGATTCAAAGGCATGAGTTTAAAGTTGATAACATTGAGGAGAAAATGGAACGCTAATGGGGTCTGAAGCCAGTTCAAAGATAACCAACTCGAGTAACCAATCCATGAAGATGATGATGAGGGATGTTCCTGCCATTGCAAGGTAGAGTGCAAGTAACGAAAACTGAAGGTCAGACGCCTACAATTTTTTTCCTCTATAACACTCTCATTAATGATATTCTCTATGAATACATGAAATTTGATGTTCTGGTTTGTGAATCTTGGGTGGCAAACCTGCCAAAAAATTTGAAAACGGAAAGACTTCTGCCCAGACATATGGGCATTTTGAATTCTAATTCAGATGGCTTCGGTTAGCAAGATGTATATCACAATACTAAATAAAGCAACTGATGTGAAAATTACCATTAAGTAAACATAATGTTTGTCAGAAAAACAGAGAAATCAGAAAACCTGGAAATGGGGTGGTCTCTATTAGTCCAGAAAAACAGGAACAACCTGACTTAACCAGTCACCCCCAGCGTTCTCTACATAATATTTCTATTTATGTTAAAAATCTAAATATAACCTGATTGATTAATACATGTCTATAATGTATTATATTTAGATTAAGACCATACCAATACCCTGAACAAAGAATGACACATAAAACCAGAATATATCATACCCAGAAGCTAGAAATTCGATTATGCAACTAACCCCAAGAAGCTCAATCCTACCAGAAACCAAATGGGTATTTCAAAAACCCTAAAACTACGGAAAATTTACAATCTTCTGATTTCTTTGCATTGTTAACAACTAGGGCTTGTGGGATTTTTGCGGTCATTTCTGAATACATGAATTTTGAATAATATTTTTAAAAACAAAAATATTGTAAGAAATCAGACCTGAGTAGAAACAAGAACACCCATGGTTAGAGGCACAGCACGGAGAGCTTTAAGGGCATCCAAACAGCGTTGTTCCTCTGCTTCATCAGTAATGGCTTTGTCCACGGCCTTCTTCACCTTCTCAAAGAGCTCCATGATCTCCTTTTCCACGGCCTTAGAAGACCCCATTGCTCTGCTTCTGTGGCTATTGCCTAAACCAAACCCTTAAACAACCTCAATATCAAAACCTTACCGACCCTCAGAGACCAAAATCTATCGCGGTATTTACAGTGAAAAGAGAGGATGGGCACAAAGGCTTGACATAAGCTTTTCCTTGGACGAAGAAAGCCAAAAACCAAGAAACGGTCGATCCTACGATCAGACTGCATGAACCCCTTCTAAGAAATCTAGTTGGGTGAAAGCTTGGTTATTTATTATATGGTAAAAATTGTTAATCGTATCATCCATAAATCCTAGGCGAAATAACAAATTTTCAAACTATTCTCCATAAATCCAGCGAACAATATTCATTTCTCCTCCCAATCAGAAAAAATTGGGCGAATTTGGGCAAATATCTCCTCACACACGAAAGAATTCAGGCGAATGTGGGAAAAAATAAATAATTTCGTAGGCTAATATTCTTTTTCTAGATTTTCCCTAAATCAGGATGAATACGATTTACTTTGGCATAGCTATATACAAAATAAATAATGGGCGAATATATTAAATAAAATAATAACATTTTAATATAAAAATTTGCCCACTTTTTTTTCGGTAACCCTTAAAATTCGCCATTAGGCTATAATTCGCCCCTAAAATCATCCCTGCTTTCAACCCTTAAATTGTTGCACGGTGACTGAAATCTAATGTGTGTTAGCTTTCATAATGTAATTTTCCATTTAGCACAACCACGTTGTCATCAATTAAAATGCACCATGTTGAAAATCTATCTAGAGTTACCGTTCGTACTTAAAACTTTGGATGGTGAGTAATAGTTAATGTGTGTTAGCTTTCGTAAGATAGTTTTCCATCTAACACAACCACATTGTCATCAAATACATTACAGCATGATGCAAATCTAGCTGGAGTTAGCTTTCTTTCTAACAACATGCACGATGAGTGAAAGCTGGTGTGTGTTAGCTCATTATAGCATGATGAAAATCTAGCTGGAGTTAGCTTTCCTTCTAACTACATCGAACGAAGAGTGAAAGCTAATGTGTATTAGCTTTCATAACATAGTTTTTCATCTAACACAATCACATCGTCATCGATCACATTGCACTGTTCATTCTTAAAACATTGCATGGTGAGTAAATCTAATATGTGTTAGCTTTCATAAGGTAGTTTTTCATCTAACACAACCACAATGTTATCAAATACATTACACCATGATAGAAATCTAGTTGGAGTTAGCTTTTCTTCTAACAACATGGCACTATAAGGAAAATGTTATGTGTGTTAGTTTATTACACCATGATGGAAATCTCACTGGAGTTAGCTTTCATTTTAACAAGATGGCACGATGAGTGAAAGCTAATGTGTGTTAGCTTTCATAAGGTAGTTTTCCATGTAACACAACCACATCATCATCGATCACATTACACCCTTATGGAAATATAGCTGGAGTTATCTTTCTTCCTTAAATCGTTGCACGGTGAGTGAAATCTAATATGTGTAAGATTTCATAGTGTATTTTTCTATCTAGCACAACTACATTGTCATCAATCACAATGCACCATAATCGAAATCTAGCTAGAGTTAGCTTTCGTCCTTAAATCATTGCACGATGAGTAAAGCTAATGTCTAATAGCTTTCATAAGTTAGTTTTTCATCTAACACAGCCACATTGTTATCAAATACATTACACTACGATGAAAATCTAGCTGGAGTTAGTTTTCCTTCTAATAAGATGGTACTATAAGGGAAAGCTGATGTGTGTTAGCTCATTACACCATGATGTAAATCTAGTTGGAGTTAGCTTTAATTTTAACATGGTACGCTAAGTGAAAGCTAATGTGTGTTAGACTTCATAAGGTATTTTTCCATGTAACACAACCACATTGTCATCAATCACATTACATTGTGTTGGAAATCTAGCTAGAGTTAGCTTTCATCCTTAAATCATTGCACAATGAGTGAAATCTAATGTGTGTAAGATTTCATAGTGTAGTTTTCCAACTAGCACAACCACATTGTCATCAATCACAACGCACCGTGATGAAAATCTAGCTGAAGTTAGCTTTTGTCATTAAAACATTGTACCATGAGCAAAGATAATGTATGTTATCTTTCATAAGGTAGTTTTCCATCTAACACATCCACATTGTTATCAAATACATTACACCATGATGGAAATCTATCTAGAGTTAGTTTTTCTTTTAACAACATGGCACTATAAGGGAAAGCTTATGTGTGTTAGTTCATTATACCATGATAGAAATCTAGTTGGAGTTAGCTTTCATTTTAACAACATGGCACGATGAGTTAAAGCTAATGTGTGTTAGCTTTATTAAGGTAGTTTTTTGTGTAACACAAGCACATTATCATCAATCACATTGCACCGTGTCAGAAATCTAACTGGAGTTAGCTTTCATCCATAAATCATTGCATGGTGAGAGAAATCTAATGTGTGTAAGATTTCATAGTGTAGTTTTCTATCTAGCATAACCACGTTTTCATCAATCACAATGCACCATGATGGAAATCTAGCTAAAGTTAGCTTTCGTTTTTAAAACATTGCACGTTGAGTAAAGCTAATGTCTGGTAGCTTTCATAAGGTAGTTTTCCATCTAACACAGCCACATTGTCATCAAATACATTACACCATGATGGAAATCTAGCTGGAGTTAGCTTTCCTTCTAACAACATGGCACTATAAGGGAAAGCTTATGTGTGTTAGTTCATTACACCATGATGGAAATCTAGTTGGAGTTAGCTTTCATTTTAACAACATGGCATGATGAGTGAAAGCTAATGTGTATTAGCTTTCATAAGGTAGTTTTCCATCTAATACAACCACATTGTCATCAATCACATCACACCATGATGGAAATCTAGCTGGAGTTAGCTTTCATCGTTAAATCGTTGCACAGTGAGTAAACTCTAATGTGTGTAAGCTTTCATAATGTAGTTTTCCATCTAGCACAACCACATTGTCATCAATCATAGTGCACCATGATGGAAATATAGCTGGAGTTAGTTTTCGTTCTTAAAACATTGTACGATTAGTAAAAGCTAATGTGTGTTAGCTTTCAAAAGGTAGTTTTTATCTAACACAACCACATTGTCATCAAATACATTACACCATTATGGAAATCTAGCTGGAGTTAGTTTTCCTTCTAACATGGCACTATGAGTGAAAGCTTATGTGTGTTAGCTCATTACACCATTATGAAAATTTAGTTGGAGTTAGCTTTCATCCTTAAATCGTTGCACGCTGACACTACTACATATGGCTCAAAAGTCTCATGACATTTTGCCACGAATAAGTTAAAATGGAATTTTTCGTGGAAAAACTGTTTTAAAATTTTGGAAAAAAATGAAAATGTTCCCGACAATTGTCGTTATAGTGACGCATAGTCCATAACATTTCTATAGCGATGGACGTTTGTCACTATAGCGACGCATATTACATTCATCGCTATTATATTTTTTTTGGGAAATTTGCTTAATGAAAATTCAGGAGGGAATTGACGGGCAGTACTGATTTGAAATTCGAGGCCTTGTGAATTATGTCAAAATGGGTCAGGTCCAATGTCGACGAGTGCCGCACATGCATTAATGGAAGCATCCAAAGAGGATACCGAGTGAGTACCTGGACAGCAATGGTACAGTGATCCAGTAACACACATAGCCATGGAAGTAAGTGAGGCAAAAGAAATTTGGATTCATTATTCATATCTAACAAGACCCTGCATATCCATGAGGGAAGACATCACGAAATCCATTAACCAGCCCCTGGGCTCCCTTCTTCACCCAATCATAGCTTCACCAATTGTTACCTATTTCACCAGCCCCCAAGGAAATGCAAAATGCTCGTTCATACTCAGATATGGAGCGAATAGATCATAGGTATTTCAGTTATCCTCCATGGGTTTATAGAATTCTCCTTTATCCTCTTGTTGATGATTCATTTTCACATCAAATTGGGCAATGCAGGTCAAGTTTGTATTTGGTTGGTGGATTCACTACAAGCTGGGTGCCTTAGCTATGGATGCTGCAACATTTTTTGTGATGTTGGGTCTGGGAAACGACACCCCCTTTCATGATGGAAGTATACAAAAATATTCATTTAATTTAATTCTCTTGTTGGACCTCTTACCCAAGAAGGACTTTGTCTTTAACCTTGATTATCTGGAAACTTTCTCTAAAGACAGAAATCTTGAAAATTACAGGAAACTTGATGAAAATGCCCCTCAATTGCAGTGATATGTTCCATCTTCACTTTATTTAAGGAGTGATGTGCTGCCAATTTCCCTATTGTTCAAGTTTAGAGATATTAGTCTGCCCATGGCTTGCATTCATTAGTAGAGGAATTTATTTATCCCACAACCAATAAGGGTTTTCAGACATGGGTCGAAGCTTTTGATGGATGTAGTGGGCGACCTGAGTTGGGTCAAAGCTTTTGATGGATGTGGTGGGAATCCTGAGTTGGAGGACAAGGAGAAGATCGATTTTGGTGAGGGATGAGCAAATTAAAACTATAGGGATTGAGAAAGATCTTATTTATCTTCACAAGTTGTTTAGATAAGAGATTGCAAACTGTGTGATTGTTGCCATTAGAAAAGGTCAATGAAGCTAGCAATATCAAAAGGTATGTTGAGTTGTGCACCCATTATTTATTTTTATGTTTAGGTGGGTACCATTAGATCCCTATCAGCCCCCTTCATACACAAGATATTTTTCTCCTGTTTCCTTAGATTTTATGTCTTGGATTCATTATAATTGGTCTCCGCAATCTATAATTAATATTTTAATACAATTATTGTGCTACTACTCTATTTCTATGTTTATTCAAGGAGGGGACGACGAAATAAAGTTTGATATTATTGTAATTTGAGTTTGTTGTTCTACCTATTCTATCCTCCAATTCCTACTTTCCTCTCTGCCTATCAATTCATTCAAAGATTGGTAAATTATCGTTATACTTCACTAGACTCCTTCCTTTTTCAAGTAAAAGTAAATAAACTCACCCAAACGTTTTGGACTTTAAAGTTTCTCTACATGTCTGTCATGTTTATTTCGAGTCTTGGGATGGATCAAGGTGCAATAGGTAGAGGGCTCCGTGCTTGTGTTCTTAATGCATATAACGCTCTTTTGTAGCCTCGAGAAAGCCATATTACAATTCAAAAAAAAATCAATCTTGATATGCCCAGCACAAACATCCTCTCATGTTATCAGTTGGCTCTAATGCTCTCATTTTCATGTTTTGGTTCATCTCAATTGACAACAATGTGGAGACTGTGAGGTTCAAAACAACAACTTTTAATAGAAACTATTTTGGGATATTAAAAATCAATCTTGCACTTGAGACTAGGTCATCATGGTATATGAGATTCAAAGAATTATCAATATGGGTTTACAATGGAAAAAAATAGGTTTTCTGAGAAACTTCAGAATTCAAAATCCCAAATTTTGTAGGAAGGTTGAAGTTAATACAGAGGCCACATCATGTAAGAGTTCCAAAGGTATGTAATGGCAGGTTGAATTTAGTATACAATTAAGGGAAGTTCCCTTGGTATTCATATGACATCAAATCAAGAGGAAAATTTGGACATTCTAATTATATTTCCTTGAAAATCTTATATGGAGATGATATTGATGCACAAAAAAGATATTTTCCTACTTTTCTATGTATGTTGAATTGAATTTATTTAGCTTTGAATAATAGGTCAAGGGAATTTTCATGAATTGTAAACTCTATGTTATTTCGAGGATAAAGGAGTTGTTGATTGAGAAATGAAGGGGTTATATTTGATTGGCATATTACTAGAACATCCAGTAATTTAATATTTATAAGAATTTTGATGATCTAGCTTATTTTGGAGTGAATCCAAATTGCTACACCTAATTATGATTCAGAATGTGTATTTGGCCATCTTTGACAAGCTTTCTCTACAATTCATTCAGCAACTACTCTCTTTATTCCCTTGCATTTTCCCCATTTAAATACAACCATATTATAGCGATGGAATATATAATTTAACTGCACAATCCATCCAACTACTATCTCAAAACTCTTAAATTTCCTAGACAACAATTGCCAAATATCATTTCTTATATTTTCACAACATTTTCATGATAGTGAAGATGATGCTTTGATGCTATATCAATCCCTACAGGCATGTTATGGTAAGGGAAAAACCAAGATATCAATGCACCAGATTCCTCCCACTCTTAAATATTTTAGCACACAGGCATCACTGCAAACTTTAAACTACATCCATTTATAGAGTTTATGAATCCCTCTCCTTTAATCTATAAATTATATCACTTACATCCATCAATCACTATTTCTTTGCAGACTCTGGGATCACTGCAAATGGATCCCTCTATCTATTTATGCTCTATTCCATGTTCCGTATATATATATATATATGGATGAGGGATGGATAGTATTTCTGGTTTTGGGCCAGGCATATATGTTTGTCTCCTCCTATAGTACATGTGTTGTCATTTCTCTCTCAGTAGGCTAGCTATGAACAAGATTTGAGGTTAGTTTTCATTGTTTGATATCATAGACTCACCACATAATTTAAACATACAAGGAAATAAGGCCCACATGACAAATATTGTTGAGGAAATTTTATGCTTGAACACATCTAAGAGGCCTTAAAGTGGGTTGACATATGGTTGTCCTGTCACTATCTAGGGAGCAATAGAGGTTGGTATCTCCCTTTTAATACCATTTAGCTGTGGAAATTCTAGGACCAATGCACCTCTAAAATTGCATTCTTTCAAGCTAGAAGAACGAGAAATAAATGGTTTTTTAGTTGGCAGATTCATGGTACTTTTACATAGGGAATAACTAAACTACAAGAATTTAGTAAATATAAAGGGCCTCCTAGATTCTAAATTTAACTCAATTTACCTTGAAATAAAATATCAATAAGTGGATGCTAGATCCACTTTTCTCTCCAATAACCAATAATAAAAGTAAAACACATTTAGTAGCTTCTAGATCCATGCTTCAAGGGCCACTAAAATCCTCCTCAAAACTAGCTTCTCCTCGTTAAAGGGAGAAAATTGCATACAATAGGGTTTGAATGCTTTCTTGCCACCACTTGTCACTTTCCAATTTACAGTGTCCCCTTGAGTCATGGTATTTGATCTTATCTTTGGAAAGAAAATGCCATTGAGTTGTGAAGGGAGTTCCTCCTCTTTTCTTTGTAAATCATGCCAATAATTGATTAGATGATTTATCATGCCTCCAAATATGCAAGACATACCTTGAACCATGTGAAATATCTCATGATATCCCTCCAAATGTACTCTTGAGTGGGACGTCCTTCTTTGACGGGCTAGATCCATGCTTCCTCCAAAAATAACTATATTAAAATATAGAGAGAGGCCCCTTCAAGTTAGATTATCCTCATAATAGGTCTTCTTATCCTTGGGGAATGTGGTAGCTGCCAATTATCTTTTCTTAGCTTAGGGAGTTCCACATATAAAGCATCTACACCTTGACATTTCATTTTTCACCACGATACAAGCATTGGAGGCTTCCCTAAATGGAGAGTTCTTCATTGATGCATGTGCTTCTTAGCTATTGCATAAAACCTTCTGAATGGTCTGGAACAATGGTTTCCTAAAGGATGGGCATTTATTCTTAGCTTGATGGGTTCCTATCTCCTCTCAAATGACCCAAATGACCTTTGCAACAGAAATACAAGTGGTGTTAAGATTTGATATCAAATAGTTGGAGATATTCCTTGCAAACTGCATGGAGTGATTCCTTAAATGTGTCATCATTAGATCTTGAATGCCCCTCCATTATCTAATAGTGCTACTTGGTTATGCCTTTTCATTATGAAATATCTTAGAGACTTCTATTTGGCATATTAGGTCATCAACCAAAGTATCTCACCATGAAAGTACGCACATAACTATTGAAACAAGGAAAATGATTCTAGATTAAGTCCCTTTTCTTAACCTTATCTCCATAGAAAAAGTGTCGTATTCTCCAAGGTAGCATTCCCATAAATCCACAATCAATATTGAATGATGTTGGTTTCTGTTCTCTGCAAGCTTTTGTTGTGTTGGTTGATATATCAAAAGATAGAGCTCCTAATCTAATATGTGGTTTTTAACAGTTCTGTTATCCCTAAAGTTGGACCTAGACTACAAGGGATCCAAGCTTAAGGAAATCTTAAGTCTGATAAAGACTAAATCAAAATAAAATCAAATCACAATATAGACTAAAACAAAACCTAAGGCTAAGATACTTTACAGTAGTACAATGTACTAGGTAAGTTTCATATGTTACAGAGCTTTCATACGTTAAACATGACTCACTTTACACTGAACAAATCTGGTATAGATAGCTGAATACATACAGATGTGTATAAATAATCAGAATATTTAATACAAGTATTCACAGAGAAATTAAAATGTATAACAGGCTGGTAAAGCAGTGATGGCAGCAAAGAAAATCCCAAAATTCAAATAGCACAACATTCAAAACAGCAATTCATACCAAGGATTCTATGATCCTGAAACATAAAGTGTAACTGCTATTGTTTATCAAATAAAGATAACTGTTATCTTCAATGAGAATTACAACATGGATTATTAATGACCACAGAAGCAAAAGAATCATCAAAGACAACAATTCATAGACTACAATGGCAAAACATCATTATATTACTTTCATAAATAGAACCTGTGAAGCTGTAAAGAGCATATGCTATGCGAAATCTGGTTCAATATACATCCAACATAGTCCCAAAACTACCAAGCAACCAACCTCTGTCTACAGATTTTCTATCTGCCTTTATACAAAAATATATCTTATCTAACAGTAACTATCAATCCTAAAAAGATGGATCGATCCCTACAAAAGTGGGATATCAAATCCCCCTCAAAAATGATTAATACACATGTCCAACAGCTGTCTCTTTATGACAAAATAAAACAAAACAACATTAAATGCTACAAACTTCTAGATGCTTCTGCCAATACACCTTAGTCACTGCACCTTTAATAATCTCAAAGTTCGTTGGTGTCTTTTCTCCTATAAACCACTGCAATCTTAAAGCCAATTCAGCTTCGTCGTAAACATTACGGTCCTTTACAAAAACAAAATGGCAGCGACAGGCATCCTCCTCAAACGGTGTATCAATCGAGGCTTTCTTTAACAGGTACCCTGGTGGCAAGTGATCTCTCCATTGTTCGATAAGGAACTGCATGGTTGAATCTGAGAGTGCCTCTTTAGTCTGGCAAACTCCTTATCTTTATCATTTTCTTTAACCTGAACCTTTACTTGATCCAGCTTCTATTGCATAGCCTTCTTTTCATTTAAAATGTTTCGTGACACCATCAGGAGCTTCTGGAATACTGCTTCTTTCTCTTCCATGTCTTCTCTCAGTCTTTTGTTTGCTACTAACAATTTTTATTAATTTCCTGTAGGTACTTAGTTTGAAACAGTTTGTGACTTGCAAGATTAACAGAGTTTAATCTTTCACATAATATAGACAGAATAATGTAAAGGGTTTTGTAAACAAAACCCCACATTGCAAATACTGTAAGGACTTTTTACAGTTCCTCCAAACCTGTAAACAATCTGTCAAAACCCTCACTTGCAAACAACCAATATGCGAAACAGGGCACTGGAATAAAGACTTCAAACTGGAAATAAAACCTCAGACTGGAAAACGTCAGACTGGAAATAATAGAAATCTCAGGCTGGAAGTATATACCATATATGATATTCAAAACTTCAATGTAAACCCTTAGTGCTGTAATGAAACACCCTGTATACGAACCAACATTCCTCAATTTAGATATCCTGTACAAGCTCTTCGAACCCTCTGCACATTGTTCTCATGAGATTTGGCACCAACTTGACCATAGAACACATCTCTCTGCAAACTGAAG